>OU426880.1:2500-508833 GCA_911387805.1 Cantharis rustica
GTAATTATAATTAATGAAATGTAATTACCGATCGGACCCGAACCGAGCCCCCCCGGACCCAAGAAAAAAATAATAAATAATAAATAATAAAATAATAAATAATAAATAACAAAAAATAAAAAAATAAAGAAAAATCGGAAACGTGACCGCCCGGCCCGACCCGACCGAACCCAAGAAAAAAAAATAAAAAAAAATAAATAATAAATAATAAATATCGCGTGGCGCCCGAACGGCGCACGCGCGCGCGACCGCGCATGCGCCGCCGGATTCCCCGCCCCGAACCGCCCCCGATTTTTCAAACCCCGCCTCTCTAGCTCGAACCGCCTCCGAGTTACGACCGATCGAAAATTTTGCCCCTCCCCCGAAACTTTAAACTCCCGCCGAAAACAAAAGAATGTAATAAAAAGTAATTATAAGTAATTATGAGTAATTGTAAATAATTATATGTAATTATAAGTAATTAGGAATAATGACCTTGAAAAAATAATAAAAAATAATAAATTTTTCCAAGTCGAACTTGTAAAAAAAAAAAAAAATCGATATTAATGTTAAGTAATTATAAGTAATAATAAGTAATTGTAAGTATTAAAAAATAATAATAAGTAATAATAGATAATAAATAAAAATAAAAAATAATAAAAAATAAATCGAACCTAACCTAACCTAACCTAACCTAACCTAACCTAACCTAACCTAACCTAACCTAACCTAACCTAACCTAACCTAACCTAACCTAACCTAACCTAACCTAACCTAACCTAACCTAACCTAACCTAACCTAACCTAACCTAACCTAACCTAACCTAACCTAACCTAACCTAACCTAACCTAACCTAACCTAACCTAACCTAACCTAACCTAACCTAACCTAACCTAACCTAACCTAACCTAACCTAACCTAACCTAACCTAACCTAACCTAACCTAACCTAACCTAACCTAACCTAACCTAACCTAACCTAACCTAACCTAACCTAACCTAACCTAACCTAACCTAACCTAACCTAACCTAACCTAACCTAACCTAACCTAACCTAACCTAACCTAACCTAACCTAACCTAACCTAACCTAACCTAACCTAACCTAACCTAACCTAACCTAACCTAACCTAACCTAACCTAACCTAACCTAACCTAACCTAACCTAACCTAACCTAACCTAACCTAACCTAACCTAACCTTTTTTTTTTTTTTTTTTTTTTTTTTTTTTTTTTTTCGTGCGTTGGGGAGGGGGAAATCCTCATGGACACCACACCGATGTTTTGGTGTGGTAGTGTCGGACTCTTACCGACTAAAACCCCCTCCCTTTTCGATCACGATGAGCACCTGGTACCGCTTCCGCATTGCTTCTCGGTGCCCACCGTACCCCTCACGGGGCCCTTTCAACCATCGCTTTCTTGATCTTGCTGTTCTTGTCTTTCATCCTTTTCCTTCGTTTTCATTACATGCCTGATGTATTCTGTTACGCAATTCCAGGTTTCTTCATGTTTCAGCATTTCTGAAATTATATTTTCTTTTTTGACCTTGGTCCCAATTTCTTTTTGAAGGTTTTCCCTTTCCTTTTCCCATTTCGGGCATTCAAAAATTGTGTGTTCCACCGTATCTTCATCGTTGCAATATCTGCACATCGATGAATCCCTCAGTTTCATACGATGGAGGTAGCTGTTGAAGCAGCCATGCCCCGCCAAGAACTGGGTGACGTGATAGTCGGTGTCTCCGTGTTTACGGTCTACCCACACATCTAACCTTGGGATTAATTCGAAGGTCCATCTGCCCTTCTCTTCCCCTTCCCATCTTTCTTGCCATATTTGCATGGCTTCCTGCCGAATTTTCCCTCTTTCCTTGCCCTTAGGGTTTTCGGTATGGGTCCGGTATCTTACGTACGCCTGCAGATCAACCGGCATCGTGCTTGATATAGCGCGCAGCGCACACTCCGAAATAGTCCTGTATGCACAGGTTACTCGCATCAAGACTCTTCTTTGCACCTTTTCTAATTTCACCCGGTACGCCTCAACGCTCATCGCTTCGTACCAAACTGGTGCCGCGTATAGCATCACGGAGTGAACAACCGTGCTCAGCAGTCTTCTGGTGCCAGTCTTTGGGCCCTTCATGTTTGGCATTAATCGCCCCAGCGCCGTGCATGTTTTTCCGGCTTTATTTGCAACCTTCTCGAGGTGGTTCCGAAACGCCAGCCTTTGGTCAAAAACCACGCCTAGACTGACCAAGTTTTTTTGGATTTCCACCCGTTTGCCCTTTACCGTGAATTGCAGTGGCGCAACCATTCGCCTGCCCACCGGAAGCATTGCCTCTGTCTTCTCTGGCACCATCTCCAACCCGTGATTTTCCATCCATCCGTCGAGGGTGGACAGCGCCGAATTTACCGACACCCCGAGGTCATCCTCGGTCTTTGCAGCCGCCACCAGCGTGATGTCGTCCACAAATCCCACCAACGTGACACCTGCCGGCATACCCATTCTCAGCACCGCGTCGTATGTGAGATTCCACAGCGTGGGCCCTAGGACCGACCCTTGGGGAACCCCACCCGTTACCACCACTGTGTCTGTGTAAAGCTGCTCTTCCACCTGCAGCGTCCTATCGCTAAGGTAGTCGGCGATAATATTTGTCACGTATCCCGTTATCCCTCTTTGGCGCATGGCACACAAGATGTCTTTCCACCGTATGGAGTTAAAAGCGTTCCGCACGTCAACTGTGACAATCGCGCACAGTTTTCTTGTTCTCCAAGTACCCTTCACTTCTGCTTTCACAGTCGCTACTATTTGATTTAGGGCGTCGACCGTCGATCTTCCGGCTCTGAAACCGTATTGGTTTGGGGCCAGTCCCCCCGTACGCTGAATCTCCTCTCGAAGCCTTCCAAGAATTAATCGTTCCAGCAGTTTTCCTAGCTCGTTTAAGAGGCATATCGGACGATAGGACCCCGGCCGGTCCAGAGGCTTCTCGCCCTTCTGGAGCAACACCAAACGCGCTACCTTCCATATCTTTGGAAAATCCCCCCTCGTCAAGCATCCGTTGTACACTCGGAGGACTTCCCCCGGACATGTCTCGGAGATCCTACCCACCACGGCGGACGGTATCCCATCTAACCCCGGTGCCTTGTTTTTTGCCATTTTTTGGACGGCCACTTTCAGCTCTTCTTCTGTGAAGAGGGGCACCTCGTTCAGTTCCGTTGGACATTTGTCCCACAAGAAGGGAGGGTGTGTGGGAAAAAGTACCTCCACTATATGCCTCACTCTTTCCGGGGTCAGTCCCGGGATTTTTGGGCGGCCTAGTTTCTTTGCCACTATCTTGTAGCCGAGACCCCAGACGTCGCTCTCCACCTCCTCAATCAACTGGCTCCAGTGTTTGGCCTTGCTTGTTTTGATTGCTTTTACAAGCGCTTTTTTCGCCGCCTTGGCTTCTGCCTCTTCGTTTGCCGCTTGTGCGTATCCAAACCTAGCCATTTTCCGCTGGAAAACCCTTCTCGAATGCAAGCTGCTCCGTCTGAGGTCGGCTATTTCGGCCGTCCACCAATATGCCTCGCGCCTACCATTTGTGCGTTTTCTTCTCGGCATGCAACCATCGCACACCCTCGTTGCAGCCGCTACAAATTCTTCCGGTGTTTCTATTATTTTACCGCTAATAATTTCTTCAATGGCCTCGTCCAGTTTCGCCCGATCTATTTTGCTCTTGGCCCACCCCGTGACCAATTTCGGTTTTTCGGATGGTCTTCCCGCCTCCACGCCAAACGCAATGTATTGGTGGTCGCTGAGTGTGACCTCATCTCTCACCTCCCATCCCGTAACGCGCCCCACACACCGCTCCGATACAAACGTGACGTCTATGATGGAGCCAGATGCTCCCCTGCGAAACGTAAACTCGCGGCCCGTGTTACATACACAAAGATCTTGTTCCGCCGCCATCTCGCTCAGCAGGTGCCCCCTAACATCTGTTGCACTTGATCCCCACTCTGCCGCCTTGGCGTTAAAATCGCCCGCAACAATAATTGGCAACTTTTGGCCGCGTATGCTCTGTCCAATTTCTTTGAGACCTGCATCAAAATCTCGTATGGGGTCGTTTGGGGAATAGTAACAACTATAGAAGACTATATCTTCCACCTCCATCCAAACGTACCCTTTTCCCGCTTTTTCCCGCTTTCCATTTTCTGATGGGTGTTTCCCTGGGCACAAAAATGGCAGCCGTGCCCAGAGTATCCACGTACCAATTTTCCCCGCTTGTCTTGTACGGTTCGCTAACCAAAGCCAGATTTATCCCTTTGCTACTAATATTTCTCAGTAGCAGGTCTTGGGCCGCCGATGCCCTATGGAGGTTAATTTGAAGAATTTTTAACTTAACCCCATTTACGACTGGTATTGTGCGTCCTCCCGCACTTTGTTTTGCCCCTTTTTTCTGTTGTAGCATGCATACGTACGTTCCCATACGGTGTCCCGAAACATTGCAAATTGGACAATATTTTTCTCCAGTGCAATTTTTGGCTAAGTGTCCATCTTTGCCGCATTTTTCGCATGCTGACCTGCGGTCTTCGTTTTGGCACTCTTTAGCCCAGTGGCCTGCTCCCTTACATCGGAAGCACTTCACCACGTTTACAAATTCTCGCAATCTGCAAGAGTTTACCCAGCCCACACGTATTTTTTGCACCTGCAGCAGTTTCATCGCATTGTCTTTATGCATCACAACCAGAGCCACTTTGGTGTTATTTATGGATGGCTTGATGTCCTTCACCTCTATTTTCCCTTCAAATCCACCGCTTTTCCTGACTCCCGCTATGATCTCATCCTCTGTAACCGTGTCCTCCAAGTCTCGGATCATCACCGTTACAGAGTCCACTAACATCCTCGCTTGAAGCTCACTTGCATTTTTTTCTATGCTGGTCATTATTTTTTCCGCACTTTCGCCTTTGTCTGCCAACTCGATAAGGATGTCCCCTCCCCTGGTCTTTCGGATTGCCCGGAAACCGTCTGCCGGGACGTCTGCTGCTACTGCCAATTTGAGTTTTGATAGCGTCTTTGCATAGCTGTCCGCCTTCTCTTTGTCTATTTTGACCACTATGGCGTCCGGTTTAGTTGTGACTAACTTCTTCCTCTGCGGTCTCACGATTTTATTTTCTTCTTGTTTTCTCTTTTCTTTCCGTTCTTCTTTTTTTTGGACCGCTGTTTTTACAGTAGTATATGGTTCCCCTTCCACTTTTTCTCCCAATCCGTCGTCCATCACCCTCTTTATTATTTCCATCTGCGCACTTTCTTCCCTTTGTAGGTTTGTGTGCTCTTCACGGTTTGTTACTGTAACGGTCTTGTTTGTACTGGCTCTTTGATCCGCCATTACAACCTCTGTCCACCTTTTTCTTTCGTGCGGCTCTGCGGTCTTTCCGCTCTTTATCATCTCCTTAATTTCTTCTACCGGTTTTGCCGTGTAGTCTTTAAAGATCACGGTGAGCTCCTCAATACCGTTCATTAGTTTCTGCAGTTTGCATTCCTGGAGGGGGTGAAACGAAGTCTCTACCTCCCTTTCATGAATGTTCTCTACCTCCTTTTCCACCCGTTTCACCGTCTCGGTGAGTTCCACCACTCTATCGTTTGTCTCCTTGACCTTTATCATGATTTCTCCGAATTTTTGGTCCGTTTCGGAAGATATATCTTTCTTCGTTTCTACTGTTAGGGTTTTACTCTTCTCTATTTCTTCTATTTTTCTCTTTAGAAGTTCGGTTTCTTGCCGGTCGTTTTGCATCTGTAACCTAAACTCGGCCAAAGACTCACGCAGACTTACATTTTCATCGGAAAGTCGCTTAAATTCCCCTTCCTTTTTAGCGCTATCACTCTTGATCTGTTTGGCAGCTATCTGCAGCTCTTTGAATACGCCTTTTAGTTCTCTTCCGGTGTTTTTGTATCTCGGCTCCTTTAACAATTCATTTGCTCTCCCCACAGCTGAGACCATTTGGGAGATTGGATCAAACTGGAATTCCTCCATCTTATTCTTCCCCGTCGTACCTTGCAACGGAGAGACACCTTCAGGCGAGCTCCCCGCCGAGAGCGACGGCTTTGGTAAGGTAATCTTGAACGCCGCTTTTTCCTTCTTTGAAGCTTCCTCTCCCAGTGTTTCGCCAGTAACCATAATAGACGTTCCAGCCTGGTCACCCACTGGATCCGCCGAGTAGTCGCTGGTTGACGATCGGGTGGAGCCTACTCTCGAACTACCATCACCGACCGGTACTGGGGATCCGAACCCCTGCACCGTAATCTGAATTTGTTTTTTCTTGTCGTCCATTGTCTTAATTGATTTTGGAGATTTTTAAAATGGCCTCCTACCATCTGTTGTCGCTAGGAACGCCCGTACTCTCCCGAGCGCCATTCAGCCTTTGACGCGACTTCCATCATCGTGGCTTTGGAGGGGGACAGTTGTTTGTCCCCTTAGAGATACCTCTCACGTTAGCCTCCCGGAATTCCCTCGTCCACCGGGGTTGGTTACCCGATCTCAGAGAGTCCTCCGCGAGTTTCCAGGGACCACCAGCGAGGAGGTGTGAGTAGGGTTTTGGTCCCCAACCTAACCTAACCTAACCTAACCTAACCTAACCTAACCTAACCTAACCTAACCTAACCTAACCTAACCTAACCTAACCTAACCTAACCTAACCTAACCTAACCTAACCTAACCTAACCTAACCTAACCTAACCTAACCTAACCTAACCTAACCTAACCTAACCTAACCTAACCTAACCTAACCTAACCTAACCTAACCTAACCTAACCTAACCTAACCTAACCTAACCTAACCTAACCTAACCTAACCTAACCTAACCTAACCTAACCTAACCTAACCTAACCTAACCTAACCTAACCTAACCTAACCTAACCTAACCTAACCTAACCTAACCTAACCTAACCTAACCTAACCTAACCTAACCTAACCTAACCTAACCTAACCTAACCTAACCTAACCTAACCTAACCTAACCTAACCTAACCTAACCTAACCTAACCTAACCTAACCTAACCTAACCTAACCTAACCTAACCTAACCTAACCTAACCTAACCTAACCTAACCTAACCTAACCTAACCTAACCTAACCTAACCTAACCTAACCTAACCTAACCTAACCTAACCTAACCTAACCTAACCTAACCTAACCTAACCTAACCTAACCTAACCTAACCTAACCTAACCTAACCTAACCTAACCTAACCTAACCTAACCTAACCTAACCTAACCTAACCTAACCTAACCTAACCTAACCTAACCTAACCTAACCTAACCTAACCTAACCTAACCTAACCTAACCTAACCTAACCTAACCTAACCTAACCTAACCTAACCTAACCTAACCTAACCTAACCTAACCTAACCTAACCTAACCTAACCTAACCTAACCTAACCTAACCTAACCTAACCTAACCTAACCTAACCTAACCTAACCTAACCTAACCTAACCTAACCTAACCTAACCTAACCTAACCTAACCTAACCTAACCTAACCTAACCTAACCTAACCTAACCTAACCTAACCTAACCTAACCTAACCTAACCTAACCTAACCTAACCTAACCTAACCTAACCTAACCTAACCTAACCTAACCTAACCTAACCTAACCTAACCTAACCTAACCTAACCTAACCTAACCTAACCTAACCTAACCTAACCTAACCTAACCTAACCTAACCTAACCTAACCTAACCTAACCTAACCTAACCTAACCTAACCTAACCTAACCTAACCTAACCTAACCTAACCTAACCTAACCTAACCTAACCTAACCTAACCTAACCTAACCTAACCTAACCTAACCTAACCTAACCTAACCTAACCTAACCTAACCTAACCTAACCTAACCTAACCTAACCTAACCTAACCTAACCTAACCTAACCTAACCTAACCTAACCTAACCTAACCTAACCTAACCTAACCTAACCTAACCTAACCTAACCTAACCTAACCTAACCTAACCTAACCTAACCTAACCTTTTTTTTTTTTTTTTTTTTTTTTTTTTTTTTTTTTTTTTTTTTTTCGTGCGTTGGGGAGGGGGAAATCCTCATGGACACCACCCCGATGTTGTGGTGTGGTAGTGTCGGACTCTTACCGACTAAAACCCCCTCCCTTTTCCATCACGATGAGCACCTGGTACCGCTTCCGCATTGCTTCTCGGTGCCCACCGTACCCCTCACGGGGCCCTTTCAACCATCGCTTTCTTGATCTTGCTGTTCTTGTCTTTCATCCTTTTCCTTCGTTTTCATTACATGCCTGATGTATTCTGTGACGCAATTCCAGGTTTCTTCATGTTTCAGCATTTCTGAAATTATATTTTCTTTTTTGACCTTGGTCCCAATTTCTTTTTGAAGGTTTTCCCTTTCCTTTTCCCATTTCGGGCATTCAAAAATTGAGTGTTCCACCGTATCTTCTTCGTTGCAATATCTGCACATCGATGAATCCCTCAGTTTCATACGATGGAGGTAGCTGTTGAAGCAGCCATGCCCCGTCAAAAACTGGGTGACGTGATAGTCGATGTCTCCGTGTTTACGGTCTACCCACACATCTAACCTTGGGATTAATTCGAAGGTCCATCTGCCCTTCTCTTCCCCTTCCCATCTTTCTTGCCATATTTGCATGGCTTCCTGCCGAATTTTCTCTCTTTCCTTGCCCTTCGGGTTTTCGGTATGGGTCCGGTATCTTACGTACGCCTGCAGATCAACCGGCATCGTGCTTGATATAGCGCGCAGCGCACACTCCGAAATAGTCCTGTAGGCACAGGTTACTCGCATCAAGACTCTTCTTTGCACCTTTTCTAATTTCACCCGGTACGCCTCAACGCTCATTGCTTCGTACCAAACTGGTGCCGCGTATAGCATCACGGAGTGAACAACCGTGCTCAGCAGTCTTCTGGTGCCAGTCTTTGGGCCCTTCATGTTTGGGCCCTTCATGTTTGGCATTAATCGCCCCAGCGCCGTGCATGTTTTTCCGGCTTTATTTGCAACCTTCTCGAGGTGGTCCCGAAACGCCAGCCTTTGGTCAAAAACCACGCCTAGACTGACCAAGTTTTTTTGGATTTCCACCCGTTTGCCCTTTACCGTGAATTGCAGTGGCGCAACCATTCGCCTGCCCACCGGAAGCATTGCCTCTGTCTTCTCTGGCACCATCTCCAACCCGTGATTTTCCATCCATCCGTCGAGGGTGGACAGCGCCGAATTTACCGACACCCCGAGGTCATCCTCGGTCTTTGCAGCCGCCACCAGCGTGATGTCGTCCGCAAATCCCACCAACGTGACACCTGCCGGCATACCCATTCTCAGCACCGCGTCGTATGTGAGATTCCACAGCGTGGGCCCTAGGACCGACCCTTGGGGAACCCCACCCGTTACCACCACTGCGTCCGAGTAAAGCTGCTCTTCCACCTGCAGCGTCCTATCGCTAAGGTAGTCGGCGATAATATTTGTCACGTATCCCGTTATCCCTCTTTGGCGCATGGCACACAAGATGTCTTTCCACCGTATGGAGTTAAATGCGTTCCGCACGTCAACTGTGACAATCGCGCACAGTTTTCTTGTTCTCCAAGTACCCTTCACTTCTGCTTTCACAGTCGCTACTATTTGATTTAGGGCGTCGACCGTCGATCTTCCGGCTCTGAAACCGTATTGGTTTGGGGCCAGTCCCCCCGTACGCTGAATCTCCTCTCGAAGCCTTCCAAGAATTAATCGTTCCAGCAGTTTTCCTAGCTCGTTTAAGAGGCATATCGGACGATAGGACTCCGGCCGGTCCAGAGGCTTCTCGCCCTTCCGGAGCAACACCAAACGCGCTACCTTCCATATCTTTGGAAAATCACCCCTCGTCAAGCATCCGTTGTACACTCGGAGGACTTCCCCCGGACATGTCTCGGAGATCCTACCCACCACGGCGGACGGTATCCCATCTAACCCCGGTGCCTTGTTTTTTGCCATTTTTTGGACGGCCACTTTCAGCTCTTCTTCTGTGAAGAGGGGCACCTCGTTTAGTTCCGTTGGACATTTGTCCCACAAGAAGGGAGGGTGTGTGGGAAAAAGTACCTCCACTATATGCCTCACTCTTTCCGGGGTCAGTCCCGGGATTTTTGGGCGGCCTAGTTTCTTTGCCACTATCTTGTAGCCGAGACCCCAGACGTCGCTCTCCACCTCCTCAATCAACTGGCTCCAGTGTTTGGCCTTGCTTGTTTTGATAGCTTTTACAAGCGCTTTTTTCGCCGCCTTGGCTTCTGCCTCTTCGTTTGCCGCTTGTGCGTATCCAAACCTAGCCATTTTCCGCTGGAAAACCCTTCTCGAATGCAGGCTGCTTCGTCTGAGGTCGGCTATTTCGGCCGTCCACCAATATGCCTCGCGCCTACCGTTTGTGCGTTTTCTTCTCGGCATGCAACCATCGCACACCCTCGTTGCAGCCGCTACAAATTCTTCCGGTGTTTCTATTATTTTACCGCTAATAATTTCTTCAATGGCCTCGTCCAGTTTCGCCCGATCTATTTTGCTCTTGGCCCACCCCGTGACCAATTTCGGTTTTTCGGATGGTCTTCCCGCCTCCACGCCAAACGCAATGTATTGGTGGTCGCTGAGTGTGACCTCGTCTCTCACCTCCCATCCCGTAACGCGCCCCACACACCGCTCCGATACAAACGTGACGTCTATGATGGAGCCAGATGCTCCCCTGCGAAACGTAAACTCGCGGCCCGTGTTACATACACAAAGATCTTGTTCCGCCGCCATCTCGCTCAGCAGGTGCCCCCTAACATCTGTTGCACTTGATCCCCACTCTGCCGCCTTGGCGTTAAAATCGCCCGCAACAATAATTGGCAACTTTTGGCCGCGTATGCTCTGTCCAATTTCTTTGAGACCTGCATCAAAATCTCGTATGGGGTCGTTTGGGGAATAGTAACAACTATAGAAGACTATATCTTCCACCTCCATCCAAACGTACCCTTTTCCCGCTTTCCACTTTCTGATGGGTGTTTCCCTGGGCACAAAAATGGCAGCCGTGCCCAGAGTATCCACGTACCAATTTTCCCCGTTTGTCTTGTACGGTTCGCTAACCAACGCCAGATTTATCCCTTTGCTACTAATATTTCTCAGTAGCAGGTCTTGGGCCGCCGATGCCCTATGGAGGTTAATTTGAAGAATTTTTAGCCCCATTTACGACTGGTATTGTGCGTCCTCCCGCACTTTGTTTTGCCCCTTTTTTCTGTTGTAGCATGCATACGTACGTTCCCATACGGTGTCCCGAAACATTGCAAATTGGACAATATTTTTCTCCAGTGCAATTTTTGGCTAAGTGTCCATCTTTGCCGCATTTTTCGCATGCTGACCTGCGGTCTTCGTTTTGGCACTCTTTAGCCCAGTGGCCTGCTCCCTTACATCGGAAGCACTTCACCACGTTTACAAATTCTCGCAATCTGCAAGAGTTTACCCAGCCCACACGTATTTTTTGCACCTGCAGCAGTTTCATCGCATCGTCTTTGTGCATCACAACCAGAGCCACTTTGGTGTTATTTATGGATGGCTTGATGTCCTTCACCTCTATTTTCCCTTCAAATCCACCGCTTTTCCTGACTCCCGCTATGATCTCATCCTCTGTAACCGTGTCCTCCAAGTCTCGGATCATCACCGTTACAGAGTCCACTAACATCCTCGCTTGAAGCTCACTTGCATTTTTTTCTATGCTGGTCATTATTTTTTCCGCACTTTCGCCTTTGTCTGCCAACTCGATAAGGATATCCCCTCCCCTGGTCTTTCGGATTGCCCGGAAACCGTCTGCCGGGACGTCTGCTGCTACTGCCAATTTGAGTTTTGATAGCGTCTTTGCATAGCTGTCCGCCTTCTCTTTGTCTATTTTGACCACTATGGCGTCCGGTTTAGTTGGGACTAACTTCTTCCTCTGCGGTCTCACGATTTTATTTTCTTCTTGTTTTCTCTTTTCTTTCCGTTCTTCTTTTTTTTGGACCGCTGTTTTTACAATAGTATATGGTTCCCCTTCCACTTTTTCTCCCAATCCGTCGTCCATCACCCTCTTTATTATTTCCATCTGCGCACTTTCTTCCCTTTGTAGGTTTGTGTGCTCTTCACGGTTTGTTACTGTAACGGTCTTGTTTGTACTGGCTCTTTGATCCGCCATTACAACCTCTGTCCACCTTTTTCTTTCGTGCGGCTCTGCGGTCTTTCCGCTCTTTATCATCTCCTTAATTTCTTCTACCGGTTTTGCCGTGTGGTCTTTAAAGATCACGGTGAGCTCCTCAATACCGTTCATTAGTTTCTGCAGTTTGCATTCCTGGAGGGGGTGAAACGAAGTCTCTAGCTCCCTTTCATGAATGTTCTCTACCTCCTTTTCAACCCGTTTCACCGTCTCGGTGAGTTCCACCACTCTATCGTTTGTCTCCTTGACCTTTTTCATGATTTCTCCGAATTTTTGGTCCGTCTCGGAAGATATATCTTTCTTCGTTTCTACTGTTAGGGTTTTACTCTTCTCTATTTCTTCTAATTTTTTCTTTAGAAGTTCGGTTTCTTGCCGGTCGTTTTGCATCTGTAACCTAAACTCGGCCAAAGACTCACGCAGATTTACATTTTCATCGGAAAGTCGCTTAAATTCCCCTTCCTTTTTAGCGCTATCACTCTTGATCTGTTTGGCAGCTATCTGCAGCTCTTTGAATACGCCTTTTAGTTCTCTTCCGGTGTTTTTGTATCTCGGCTCCTTTAACAATTCGTTTGCTCTCCCCACAGCTGAGACCATTTGGGAGATTGGATCAAACTGGAATTCCTCCATCTTATTTTTCCCCGTCGTACCTTGCAACGGAGAGACACCTTCAGGCGAGCTCCCCGCCGAGAGCGACGGCTTTGGTAAGGTAATCTTGAACGCCGCTTTTTCCTTCTTTGGAGCTTCCTCTCCCAGTGTTTCGCCAGTAACCATAATAGACGTTCCAGCCTGGTCACCCACTGGATCCGCCGAGTAGTCGCTGGTTGACGATCGGGTGGAGCCTACTCTCGAACTACCATCACCGACCGGTACTGGGGATCCGAACCCCTGCACCGTAATCTGAATTTGTTTTTTCTTGTCGTCCATTGTCTTAATTGATTTTGGAGATTTTTAAAATGGCCTCCTACCATCTGTTGTCGCTAGGAACGCCCGTACTCTCCCGAGCGCCATTCAGCCTTTGACGCGACTTCCATCATCGTGGCTTTGGAGGGGGACAGTTGTTTGTCCCCTTAGAGATACCTCTCACGTTAGCCTCCCGGAATTCCCTCGTCCACCGGGGTTGGTTACCCGATCTCAGAGAGTCCTCCGCGAGTTTCCAGGGACCACCAGCGAGGAGGTGTGAGTAGGGTTTTGGTCCCCACCTAACCTAACCTAACCTAACCTAACCTAACCTAACCTAACCTAACCTAACCTAACCTAACCTAACCTAACCTAACCTAACCTAACCTAACCTAACCTAACCTAACCTAACCTAACCTAACCTAACCTAACCTAACCTAACCTAACCTAACCTAACCTAACCTAACCTAACCTAACCTAACCTAACCTAACCTAACCTAACCTAACCTAACCTAACCTAACCTAACCTAACCTAACCTAACCTAACCTAACCTAACCTAACCTAACCTAACCTAACCTAACCTAACCTAACCTAACCTAACCTAACCTAACCTAACCTAACCTAACCTAACCTAACCTAACCTAACCTAACCTAACCTAACCTAACCTAACCTAACCTAACCTAACCTAACCTAACCTAACCTAACCTAACCTAACCTAACCTAACCTAACCTAACCTAACCTAACCTAACCTAACCTAACCTAACCTAACCTAACCTAACCTAACCTAACCTAACCTAACCTAACCTAACCTAACCTAACCTAACCTAACCTAACCTAACCTAACCTAACCTAACCTAACCTAACCTAACCTAACCTAACCTAACCTAACCTAACCTAACCTAACCTAACCTAACCTAACCTAACCTAACCTAACCTAACCTAACCTAACCTAACCTAACCTAACCTAACCTAACCTAACCTAACCTAACCTAACCTAACCTAACCTAACCTAACCTAACCTAACCTAACCTAACCTAACCTAACCTAACCTAACCTAACCTAACCTAACCTAACCTAACCTAACCTAACCTAACCTAACCTAACCTAACCTAACCTAACCTAACCTAACCTAACCTAACCTAACCTAACCTAACCTAACCTAACCTAACCTAACCTAACCTAACCTAACCTAACCTAACCTAACCTAACCTAACCTAACCTAACCTAACCTAACCTAACCTAACCTAACCTAACCTAACCTAACCTAACCTAACCTAACCTAACCTAACCTAACCTAACCTAACCTAACCTAACCTAACCTAACCTAACCTAACCTAACCTAACCTAACCTAACCTAACCTAACCTAACCTAACCTAACCTAACCTAACCTAACCTAACCTAACCTAACCTAACCTAACCTAACCTAACCTAACCTAACCTAACCTAACCTAACCTAACCTAACCTAACCTAACCTAACCTAACCTAACCTAACCTAACCTAACCTAACCTAACCTAACCTAACCTAACCTAACCTAACCTAACCTAACCTAACCTAACCTAACCTAACCTAACCTAACCTAACCTAACCTAACCTAACCTAACCTAACCTAACCTAACCTAACCTAACCTAACCTAACCTAACCTAACCTAACCTAACCTAACCTAACCTAACCTAACCTAACCTAACCTAACCTAACCTAACCTAACCTAACCTAACCTAACCTAACCTAACCTAACCTAACCTAACCTAACCTAACCTAACCTAACCTAACCTAACCTAACCTAACCTAACCTAACCTAACCTAACCTAACCTAACCTAACCTAACCTAACCTAACCTAACCTAACCTAACCTAACCTAACCTAACCTAACCTAACCTAACCTAACCTAACCTAACCTAACCTAACCTAACCTAACCTAACCTAACCTAACCTAACCTAACCTAACCTAACCTAACCTAACCTAACCTAACCTAACCTAACCTAACCTAACCTAACCTAACCTAACCTAACCTAACCTAACCTAACCTAACCTAACCTAACCTAACCTAACCTAACCTAACCTAACCTAACCTAACCTAACCTAACCTAACCTAACCTAACCTAACCTAACCTAACCTAACCTAACCTAACCTAACCTAACCTAACCTAACCTAACCTAACCTAACCTAACCTAACCTAACCTAACCTAACCTAACCTAACCTAACCTAACCTAACCTAACCTAACCAATGAAGGAGGCGCACCAACATTTGAGGTGACCAGAAATGGTCGCCTACTAACGTCGATAATCGATGTTACGATGGCCTCCGAGAACATCATGTCCCGTTTGACCCAGTGGAGCGTCGACACCTCTATTTGTCCGTCCTCTGACCACACGCACATACAAGTGTTGTCTGTCGCTCCGATAAAGATTTGCAATTTTGACAATTAAAACACTTAATTAATAGAAAAATTTCACATAGGAAATTCGATTAGCTCCCCGTGTGCTTAATACTATAAAAAATTTGGATTTTTGGACTAATTTAGCGAAGAATTTGGAAAATTTAGGTTTGACGTTTGTCAAAATAAAAAATTTGGGAAAACACTAATAAATACTTATGGAAAATTAAGAAATTTTTACATACAAAATTAAAGGATATATCTATCTATATAATTATATGAAAAATTTGGAATTTTGAATAATTTTAGCGTAAAATTTGGAAAATTTAGGTTTGACGTTTGTCAAAATTTTAAAATTGGAAAAACACTAATTAATACGCAATAATATTCAAAAATTTGTACATAGAACATTAAAGCATCTGTAAAATTATATAAAAATTTGAAAATTGGACCCATTTTCGTAGTAAAATTGGAAAATTTAGTTTGACATGTGTTGACATGTCAATTGGATTTTAGAAGATAGCAAAAATAACGGAAAGAGAGGCAAAGTGGTAGGAGATTATATCGTAATAAATTCGAGGAGCTGTTTCTGTTGACATTTGGCTGAAATTTGGAGTATTTAGAAGAATTTTTGGGTTTGGAAAGTTTCATTGAACTAACCGGACTTAAAATTATAAATTCGACAACTGGAATTATTTATTAAAATTGTTAAATCATTACATTTGGATATTCATAGCGAAAGATTTGGGTTTTGGATCGGAAAATTTGGAACTATTTCTTAAAATTGTAAAATAATTAAAAATTTGGATATTCATAGTGGAAAATTTGGATTTGGATCGGGAAATTTGGAAGTTGTACAAATTTGGAAATCATATAGGATGGACGAGTTAAAAGAGATGCCACGTAAGCTAAGGGAGATTAGGGACGAGGTATTGCTTCAGTTGGGGAGTTGTAAGAGGGTTAGAGCCGAGGCTAAGACAATTATTGAAAGAAAGATAGATGAGTTATGTGTCTTGGCTGGTGTGTTGGAGCGTCTGGACGAGACGATCCCTGCAGACTCTTTAGAAAAAAAAGTTAGAAATGCCATTAAAGAGGAAGTTGCCGCCTCGCTGACGAGCGGTCTGACATTGCAAGATGTCAGACTGGCTGTTAGGGAGGAAGTGGCGGCTATAAGTAAAACTATTTCTCCTCCTAAACTATTTTCGGGGGTCGTTTCGCCTAGACGATCCAGCAAACCGGAATGCTCCCTAATCATCTCTGCTAATACCAGTGATATAAAAACGCAAGGAGAACTAATAAAGAGATGGAGGGAGTCGGTGTCCTTCAAAAAGAGGAACTTCGCGCCTATAAGAACGAAGTCAATCTCGCCAAACAAATTGTTGGTGTCGTTTGACACCAACTCACAAAAGTGCGAGGTGTTAAAAGAAATTAATAAAAATATAAACATCAAGGCCGAAGAACCGACTACCCTCAGTCCCTGCGTGATATTGAAGGGTATTAGCAGAGATGTCACAAAAGACGAACTGACTGAGGTAATCCTCGGTCAAAATTCCAAGTTAAAATTAACATTAGAGGCATTCGAAAATGAGAAATTTGTAATGAAATTTTTAAAAAACAACAAAAATAAGAAATTATATAATGCGGTGTACCAATGCTCTACAAAAATTTTTAATATTATAATTTCAGAAGGACGCATAAATGTGGACCATGAACGGGTGCACGCCTGCGAGTTTCTTTCGGTGAGGCAGTGCTTTGACTGCCTCAAATTTGGGCACCTAAAAAAGTTTTGCCCCGAAAAAAGCTTTAAATGTTCACATTGCGCAGGTGGGCATGCGTTCGTGGACTGCATACACAAAAAAGAATCCAACACAGCTAAATGCTTAAACTGCGTTTCATCAAATGAAAAATATAAAACTAGGCATGAGGTTAATCACTCGGCAACCAGTTTTGGTTGCCCGATCTATAAAATTATGGAGGAACGCCTAAGGCAAAAAATCGTTTATGGATAGTAAGTCAATAAATTTTGTGCAATGCAACCTAATGCGTTCCTGCGCATCACATCGTGAATTCTTGTCGTATTTCATGAAGAGCGAGAACAACGTCGCTCTATTAACTGAACCATATGTAGGACGAGTTAACCATGTTATAGGAGTGGACGGTGTACACGTTTTCCAAGGTGCTAGTGCCAACGGGAAAGTTAAGAGCTGTATCATCGCAAAGAGGAGTGTTGGTGCTGTGCTGGGAATGTCCCAGTACACCAGCACAAATTTTTGCGTGGTAAAGCTCACGATCGACCAGCGTCACTTGTACATTGGCAGTGTGTACATCGAGCCAGATCTTGACCCAGACAATACTCTCGTAAAGCTTAACTATTTCCTAACAAAGACCAGAGGATCGTACGTTATCGTTGGTGGAGACATGAATGGAGCCAGTCCAGCATGGGGCTCACTGGTTAGTGACAAACGTGGAGATGATGTTCTAAACATTGCATGTGCCCAAGACATGGTCATATGCAATGAAGGAGGCGCACCAACATTTGAGGTGACCAGAAATGGTCGCCTACTAACGTCGATAATCGATGTTACGATGGCCTCCGAGAACATCATGTCCCGTTTGACCCAGTGGAGCGTCGACACCTCTATTTGTCCGTCCTCTGACCACAACGCGATTACCTACAAAATTTTAGTTGAACAAGGGGGGGTTAATCGAGAGAAGATTAGCTCAACCTATTTATTTCGAAACAAAATTGCCAATTGGGAAACATTTAAAACAAAATTAAAATCTAATTTGGACTCATCAAAATTATTAAATACTAATTTCGGAAATATATCTTCTGGCGAAATAGACCGTACCGTGGAGGCTTTAACTGAGGACATTCGTAAATCATGCTTCTCTTCAATGAAAATACGTGGAAACTCTAAACCGTATAATCCATGGTGGTCTGTCGAGTTGGAAGACTTGAAAAAGAGGTGCATCAAGCTTCACCACCGTATTCGCTCCTGCAGTAACAGAAATTTAGACCTGTCTCTCCTCCTGGAGGAACAAAGACTACTGAAGGAGGAATATAGTGATTTGATTCGTAGCACCTCTACAAAACATTTTAGAGATTTTTGCAAAATGCAAAACAGGGAAAACGTGTGGTCAATGACCAATAGACTTATAAAAGACGCTCCCATTCATCGCCCGCCACTAACGCTAACGTACGGCAACAGCTTTACTGAGAGTAGCGACGAGACTGCCGACAGACTCTTACAACACTTTTACCCTGACGACTCTACGGACAATACACTAAGACATTACGAACTAAGACAACTGTTTGACTCGCCGTACATATGTGACACTATCAATGAAGAAGAATTCACTGAATGTGAGGTACTGGAAGCATTGGGTTCCATGAGTCCAAACAGAGCACCAGGCGTGGATAACCTCACGGCGGATATTTGCATGGTTTTTGCATCGGAATATCCGGGATTTTTAACTGGGCTGATGAACTCCTGTCTGATTTCTGGCCACTTTCCAACATTGTGGAAGAAGGCTTGCGTAAAAGTAGTGCCGAAACCAAGCAGACCAGATCCGAACGATCTGTCTGCTTATAGGCCTATAGGCCTTCTTCCGGTGTTTGGAAAGCTATTAGAAAAACTGTTGACAAAGCGCTTAACATACTTCGGCCAGCAGAATCAGGCATGGAGCTGTAAGCAGTACGGTTTTAAATCGCAAACATCGACTTCCGATGCATTACTAAATGCACTCAATATTATCCGACGCGAGAAAAAACGGAAACGCCTGGTACTGGGGGTATCTCTTGACATCAAGGCGGCGTTCGACAACGCGTGGTGGCCGGCATTATTCAACAGACTTCGGAACATGAAATGTCCTCCGAACATATATGCTCTCTTAAAGAGCTATATTAAAGACAGATCTGTTGAGCTGACCTATTCTGACGGAAAGTCGCTGAAAATGATGACCAAAGGATGTATCCAGGGCTCTGTTTGCGGTCCTACTTTTTGGAATACAATATTGGATGAACTTTTAGAAGTAAATCTACCGGAGGGATGCCACATGCAAGCATTTGCAGACGACATCTTTCTGATTATTAGTTCATCCAATATAACACATTTGGAGGAAACGTCCAATGCCGTACTTAAAATAGTGAGCGAATGGGGCGCTGGAGTTAAATTAACTTTCAGCGCTCCTAAAACGGAAGCCATAGCCTTCACACCGGCAACAAAATTAGCAAAAATTTATTTCGGCAACCAACTTTTGAAATTCGAACCAAAAATTAAACTTTTAGGAATAATATTTGATCAAAATTTAAAGTTCAACGAACACATTAAACATATCATTTCGAAAACATCAAGAATATTTCAAAATTTATGTAAATTTGTACGTCCAACATGGGGGGTTAACCCCCAAAATGTCGAGACCATATACCATTCGGTAATTGAACCTATGCTAACGTATGGGGTCAGTGTCTGGTGTGAGGTGCTTAAATATAAGTACGTACGGCGCTGGCTACGTTCCTTCCAAAGGGTATTCGCCGTTAGGGCTATTCGGGGATTCCATACGGTCTCGTCAATATCTGCGTTAGCTTTAGCTGGATTCTTACCAATCGAGCTAAAGATGAGGGAAGTCGCGGAAATCGAGAAGGTGAAAATGAGCGGAACTTTCGATCAACTTCCTGACGACATCGTCTTGCAAAATCGTACGTCGCCGGCGGAGATGATTCATCCCCGCCTAAGACAGACGATTCACATTCGTAAAGCTAACGACTCGGGGGAAGTTGATCGAATATGTGGATTAGTTGCTGTTTCTATTTTCACGGATGGAAGCAAGCTGGAAGGTGGGGAGGTCGGCGCGTCAATCGTTATATATCACCAAGGTCGGCAGGAAACGCACAAGTATCGCTTGCATGACGCTTGCAGTGTGTTTCAAGCCGAACTATTTGCGATTGACGCTGCCCTGAATTGGATCTCCCCCAGGAGAATACACTCTGTGTATATATTCTCCGATTGCCTATCCGCACTTGCCTCGGTTCGTGACAGTAGCAGCACCATACCGCTAGTAACTTCCATTCATCGTAGTCTTCTCAAGTTGAGGAATCAAACGGTCGTCGGTTTCGCGTGGGTCAAGGCTCATTGCGGAATTGAGGGGAACGAGGCTGCCGATTTATGTGCAAAACAAGCGGCTGTGCAACACACTCGCTTGGCATACAGCCAGTTCCCTCTTAGTTATGCAAAACGGGCAATAAGTCTTGGGTCGAGTGCTACTTGGGAAATCGAGTATCAAAACTCGACTCAGGGCTCCACTACCAGGCAGCACTTGCCTACGCTTAATGACGTCCGTTTGTTTCGAAACGTTTTCGAGACTTCCTTTGAACTGACGCAGATACTGACGGGTCACTCGTATGCTAGAGACTATCTCAAAAGATTCGCGATTAGTACTACCGACGAATGCCCATGTGATTCCATAAGTAGGCAAACTCTTCAGCATTTATTGACAGACTGTCCACGATACACATATCAACGCCACCAACACCTTTCCCTCTGTAATTTACACAACATTTTGCCGTTTCAAATCACTTCACTAATAAAACACCAACATCTTGTTAAATCGTATACTAAATTTATCAAATACATTATCAACACTTTAAAAAACTTCAACTTATAATCACTTTTGTCAACACCA
This sequence comes from Cantharis rustica, assembly GCA_911387805.1. Lineage (NCBI taxonomy): Eukaryota > Metazoa > Arthropoda > Insecta > Coleoptera > Cantharidae > Cantharis > Cantharis rustica. The sequence continues at coordinate 23,617 of OU426880.1, forward strand.
CTTTTTTGTAAACTTGTATATGCTTTTTACTCAACCTAGGCGTCCCTCATAGTTGAATTGACGCCATGCCCAGTTTTATATTTTTCAAACTTTTAATTTTCTTCGATTTTATTTATGTAATTTAGTCACTAATGTTAATTTTATTTGGAATTTATTTCTCTTAGCTTTCGACTGTTGAATCTATTGTTATTTTGTGTTCTGTTTTTTTCTTTATATACCATTATTGTTCAGTTGACTTTTTATTGTTTATTAGTATCTCGTTATTGTTTGATTTTTACCCCATTATTGTTAATATTTTTATTATTGTTTATTGTTTATGATCATGTATCAATTTGCGTGAATATACTCCCTGGCTGCAGGGTTACTGCAGTCAGGAAACAGGAAAAAAAAAAACCTAACCTAACCTAACCTAACCTAACCTAACCTAACCTAACCTAACCTAACCTAACCTAACCTAACCTAACCTAACCTAACCTAACCTAACCTAACCTAACCTAACCTAACCTAACCTAACCTAACCTAACCTAACCTAACCTAACCTAACCTAACCTAACCTAACCTAAGCTAATCTAATCTAATCTAATCTAACCCGAACCCGAACCCAAAAACCGAACCCAACAACCGAACCCGCGAACCCGATTTGACCTTGAAACCTAAAAATCGCGATACCCGTAACTCGCGAACCCGCGGACCCAAGATTGCTGCAGGGTTACTGCAGTCAGGAAACAGGAAAAAAAAATCTAACCTAACCTAACCTAACCTAACCTAACCTAACCTAACCTAACCTAACCTAACCTAACCTAACCTAACCTAACCTAACCTAACCTAACCTAACCTAACCTAACCTAACCTAACCTAACCTAACCTAAGCTAATCTAATCTAATCTAATCTAACCCGAACCCGAACCCAAAAACCGAACCCAACAACCGAACCCGCGAACCCGATTTGACCTTGAAACCTAAAAATCGCGATACCCGTAACTCGCGAACCCGCGGACCCAAGATTGCTGCAGGGTTACTGCAGTCAGGAAACAGGAAAAAAAAATCTAACCTAACCTAACCTAACCTAACCTAACCTAACCTAACCTAACCTAACCTAACCTAACCTAACCTAACCTAACCTAACCTAACCTAACCTAACCTAACCTAACCTAACCTAAGCTAATCTAATCTAATCTAATCTAACCCGAACCCGAACCCAAAAACCGAACCCAACAACCGAACCCGCGAACCCGATTTGACCTTGAAACCTAAAAATCGCGATACCCGTAACTCGCAAACCCGCGGACCCAAGATTGCGAAAATAATAAACCCAAGGTTTTCGTATCCGGCGAGCTCGAATTCGAGCTCGAAAAATTTTTTCGGGCGCGCGCCGCCAAGTTACACCTCCGCGAAAACCCAAGAAATTGAGCGGGCGTATCGCCCGCTACGGATTCGGATTACCCGTAAAAAACCCATAAACATGGGCCCGATTGAGCCAACCCGAAAAATACTTTTTTTTAAAAAGACCCATAACTGCCCGAAAAATTCGTCCCACGACATTCTAAAGACCAGAATCGATAAAAGATACGGTCCGTAGCGCTCAATTTTAACCTTGAAAAATTTTTCTGAGCGCCCCTTCCGGTCGCAATCGAGCAAACATTGAGCGAAAATTTTCGTATTTTTTTTCGAAATCTGCTCAAAAAACCGCCTCCGGTAGCGAAAACCCCGCCTTTCTAGCTCAAACCGTTTCCGAGTTACGGCCGATCGAAAATTAGACCGCTCCCGCGGAAACTTTAAACCGCCGCCAAATACGAACGAAATATCGCAGAGCGATGCGCTTTGCGCGGGAGACCTTGGAATTTGATTTAGAATACGCCCAAAAAAGAAAATTTTTGGATATGTAATTTTGCGTAATTAAATGTAATAAACTTGCACAACTCGGCGAACCGGCAATTCGGGTTCGTCGGCAAACCCAAAAACGCTTACTCCGGGCGGGAGTGGGATAGTCAGCACTCTATTGTAAATGACGTTCCATGGCAGAGGCCCCAGCACGGACCTCTGAGGAACGCCTCCGGTTATTTCGAATATGGTCTTCCAAAATTTCTCTTCAACTCGGATTGTTCTTTTCCTGAAATATTCCGCCATGATGTTCACCAGGCAAGCGGAAACCCCTTCGATGTCAGTTCATCCAGAATCACCTGCCACCTCGCCGTGTTGAAGGCATTCCTGATGTCGAAGGTCATCAAGACCACGATTCTTCGGGTGGCCCTGGTGCCTTCCTTCGCTCGTCGAATCTTTTCCATCATCCCCTCTACCGCCGTGATCGTTAATCTTTCCTTACGGAAACCGTATTGATTGTCCGCAAAGCCCCCCACGGCTTCTACTTCTGCAAGTATTCTGTTGGCAAGCATCCTCTCGAAGACCTTACCAACGTGGTCTAAAAGACAGATGGGGCGGTAGGAGCTCGGATTTTCCAGGGGCTTCCCACCTTTTCTTAGAAGCACTAATCTCGCTGATTTCCACTCCTCCGGGTATATTCCTTCCGACAGGCATCTGTTGAATTCCCCCAGGAGGAGCTCGGGTTTTCGCTTTTCGATCTCTTTAATTATCCCTGCTGGCACGTTGTCCGGCCCTGGCGCCTTGTTGGTGGCCATTTTCCTGACGGATTCCTTCAGTTCTTCCAGGGTGAAGAAAGCCGGTGGCTCTTCTACCGGTCTAACTCGATAAATGACCGGGGGGTGTGAGGGAAAAAGAACTGAAATGATATTTTTCAATCTTTCCTCAGTTAAACCCGGGATCGGTGTTTTTCCCAGGATTTTAGTGGCTATATGGTATGCCTTCCCCCACACGTCGCCATCTACGTCGTCGATCAACTTCCTCCACTTCCGCCGCTAGCTATCGGCTATTGCATGTGCCAACAGGGCTTTACTTCTTGTGTACTGGATGTTGCATTCTTCCACTCTGGCTTCGTTGGCATTTCTCGACCCCCTCGTCCTGGTGAACAACCTTCTAGTCCTTGAACACTGGCGATGTGCTTCGGCGATTTCCGGCGTCCACCAGTAGACAGGCCTTTTTTTCATTGCCGACCTTCTCGGCATTGAATTTTCGCACGCTTTCTTGAGCAATCCACAAAGTCCAGACTTGCTAAACTCTTCTTGTGTCTGTTTTTTGTCTTGAAGATAATCGCATAAGCCCTCGGCGTTGAACTGCCTCCAATTCCAGCTCATGATTGTCGGGGCCTGGACTATAGAGGTCCGCCGGATTTCGTAAACGATATAATTGTGATCGCTCAGGCTCACCTCCCCAAGAACCCTTTACTCCTTTACCCACCCCGCCCATCTCTACTCCTGCAAAGGTGAGATCCAGAATGGAGGTCGAACCTTTTCGCTCAAATGTTGGCTTCGCCCCTTCGTTACACACTACTAGGTCGAACTCGGCCGCCATTTCTATCTTCCCTCTCTGGTCCGCGGCAGTGGAGCCTTACTCCGGGGACCTAGCATTGAAGTCGCCTCCTAAGAGGGCCGGCTTCTGGTGTCTTCTTATGCTGTCTGTTAACTCTTGCAATTCTTCCTCGAACACTCGAATTGGGGCGTTTGGTGAGAAGTAGCACGAATACGCCACGAATGTAAGCGCTTCGCACCAGACATATCGCCGCCCCCCGCCCTTTTTCAGGACGGCCAAGTCCGGCGCCGTCAAGATTGCGGCCCCGCCCTCATTATGCCAGTTGGTCGGCCTCTCGGCATAGGGCTCGCTAATCAGTGCCATTTGGTACCTTCCCGTTTCGAAATTGTGCAGGAGAAGGTTCTGAGCCCGCCTGGCATGGTTCAAGTTTGCCTGCAGAACTCTAGTGCTACCCCAGTTGGGAACTGGGTGCGTCAAGGATGTAAAAGATGGACTTAAAAATTTTGCGCCGAAGCTACCACCTATTCGGGACTTACTTCATCGTCATTTGCTTTTGCGGGTCTTTTTTCTTCTTGTTGTTTAAGATTTTAAGCCCTTTCGGGACTTTTTTCTTCTCTTTGCTTTTTTGCTTCTGCAAAGTTGCAGCATGAGTAGGGGAGGTGTCATTCCTTCAGCATTAAATTGTTTTCTTTCTTCTGACCATTTTTCGCAATAGAAAAGTGTATGCTCGGCCGTATCGTTTGACGAGCAATATCTACATGTTAGATTCGTTCGTTTCCCGAAGCGGTGAAGGTAGGCATTAAAGCTTCCATGACCCGCAAACGCTTGTGTAAGATGGTAGCCTATTTCTCCATGTTTTCTGGTAAGCCATGGTTTTAGTTGCGGTATTACTATGCGGGTCCATGATCCTTTTTGGCCGCGCTCCCATCTAGTCTGCCATCTGCTTATCAGATTTTCTGTTTCGATTTTCTTAGCTGTTTAATCGCTTTCTTCATCGAAGTTGGTCGCTTTTTCCTCTATCAACATGTCAATCGGGGGCATTCCTGACAAAACCAACAGTACCTCAGTCGATGTAGTCCTGTACGACGAGCATACCCTTATCGCCATTACTCTTTGTACTCTCTCGTAATGCTTTCGGTAGCTGGCCACTGCATTTGCTTTTCTCCAAACTGGCGCGGCATATAGCATCACCGAGTTTGCTACCGATGCCAGTACTCTTCTTTTTGTCGGTCCGGCACCTCCCAAACTCGGCATCAGTCTTGCCAGTGTTGCCGCCATCTTTATCGCTTTTTCAGTCGTTTTTTCTATGTGTTCTTTGAAGCTTATGTTTTTATCGAATACCACACCTAGTATTTTTATTGTGTCGCTTGGCATTATTTCTGTTCCGTTTACTGTAATTGGTCTGTCCGCGCATTCTCTTCTTCCTCTTATCAGTAAGGATTCGGTTTTTTCTGGGACCAGACCTAGTTCCCTACTCTCTATCCAGTCGTTGCTTTTCTTTAGTGTTTCTTCCAATCTTTTATACAGATCTTCCAAATGTCTTGCAGTTGCCAGAATGGTCAGATCATCCGCAAAGCCAATTATGTACACACCTTCAGGTAGCTGCAGCCGAAATATTCCATCATACATAACGTTTCACAAGGTTGGTCCTAATACCAAACCCTGTGGCACTCCGCTAGTCACTTCATAATCTTTGGTCAAAAGTTTTTCTTTTATTTTAATTCATCTGGACGCGAGATAACTCCTCATCATTCTGAGCAAGTAGGTTGAAATTTTTCTGTTCTCGAGCTCGCGCATTATGTGGGACCACGCTGCTGTATTGAAAGCATTTCTCACGTCCAGTGCAACCAACATACAATATTCCCGGGTTCTATGGGTCCCCGACTTTGCGTGTTCCGCTATGTTTCTGATTCTTGTAAGGGCGTGGATAGTGGAACGCCTCTTTAAGAAGTCAAACTGCTCTTCGGCCAGTCCGCCCGCTCCTTGTAGTTCCTCATTTAGCCTAATTAGTAGCAGCTTTTCTAGTAGTTTGCCAATGTTATCGATAAGACAAATTGGCCTGTACGACGTCGGGTTCTCTAGAGGTTTGTCGCCCTTCCGCAACAACACCAGACTGGCCATTTTCCATCTTTGTGGGAAGTCTTCTCTCGTGAGACAACGCCGAGAAGAATTTCGGGTCGCTCGTCTGCAATGATCTTAATTATTTCTGCTGGAACCCCGTCCGGTTCAGGTGCCTTTCCCATCTTCATTCCTGCGGTAGCTGTTTTTAGTTCTTCTTCGGTGAAAAGTCTGATTTCTTCGTGTATTCCCACCGATGTGTCGCAGTCTGCCTTTGGGTGGATTGGGAAAAGCGTTGCGATAATTTGTTCAATTCTTTCGGGTGTAAGCCCCGGTATCTCATTTCTAACCAGTCTTTTTGTTACAAGCTTGTAGCTTCTGCTTCCACTTCTCTGAGAACCTCACTCCAGCTCTCTCTCTTACTCTTTTCAATTGCATGGCGTAGATCTTTTTTTGCATCTACCAATTTCCTGTTGCTTAGAAACTGACCTCTTCTGCGAGCTCTTTCTACTGCTCTTCTTTCCGCCACGCATATTCTTCGTAGCTTAGCAAAGTCTTCGTTCCACCAATACAATTTTTTCTTCTTATGCGGCGTTTTTCTCGGCTTACATCCGTCGCACAGCTCTTCGAGTGTCGCCGCCAGCTGGTCCGCATTTTCGGGTTGTATGGCATCTTTTATCCCCTTCAGCAGTTGTTCTACGTTTACTTTTCTAGTGGCCCAGCCTTTTCTTGTTCTTACTTCCAGCTTTTGTTGATCCACTAGCGAAAACTGGATGTATTTATGGTCGCTGAGAGTCTCGGTGCCTTCCAGCACCCTCCAGTCGGCCACCTTGCCCAATATGTTTTCGGTGGCCATTGTCAGATCAATAATAGATTCGGAAGCCGCCCTATTTGCCGTTGCCTCTCTAGCAAACGTCGGCACATCGCCCACGTTGCATATATACAGGCCCGATGACGCCATGGCTTCTGTGAGGATTTGTTCTCTGGCATCCGTTCTTCTTTCGCCCCACTCGTTCTTTTTGTCGTTGAAGTCGCCTGACGCAATAACACCACCGCTACGATCTTTCACGCTGTCGATTAGTTCGTTAATTTTGACTTGGTATTCTTCGTTGCTCTGATTTGGAGAAAAGTAGCAACTGTAGTAGTTCACGCCTTGTTCTTTTAACCATACGAAGCCTTCTCCTACATAGTTTTCTTCTATCGCCATATTGTTGGTTGTCCATATGGCGGCCTGGCCCGTTTCGTCCTTCCACCAGTTACTTTGTAGATGACGATGTGGCTCGCTCAGCAGAGCCGCATCTATTTGTCTTTTCTTCATCGTCTGCGCTAGGAGGTCTTGCGCTTTCGCCGTTCTGTGTAGGTTGATTTGCAGCACCCCTATTTTCCGCTTTGGTTGGGTTCTGTGGTGTTCCTTCTTTTGCGGCTGCTGTGGTGCAGTCTTGGCTATTCGTTCTGTGGGGCCCCCCGCAATCGAAACATTTTGTCTGATCTTTGCAGTCCGCGATCTTATTACCGGGGGGCCCCACAGTTGATACATCTGTCGCCTCTCTTTCCATTACAGCTCTGGGCGAGGTGTCCACTCCCCCAACATCTTGGGCAGAACCCAAGAAAAAACTGCCTGACCCTGCAGCCCGAAACCATGCCCACCGTAATTCTACCAAGTTTCATCAGCGTGGCTGCGCCGACTTCATCGCAGGTGACCACCGTCACCTGCGTACCACCGTACGTCGGACGGAGAAATCTCAGATGGAGGCATGTTAATAGCTCATCTTCATCTACCAGCTCGTCAAGGTTCTGTATTTTTATTGTGGATTTTTGAACAAGCTTATAGACCTGGACATCGGCCAGCTTTTCGCTGAGTTTTGAGTAGAGCTGTGCTGTGTTATTTCCAACTCCCGGTTCTATGAGAACGTCTCTGGTAGCCTCTTGTTTTGACCACCTTTCTCACCGTGTCGCCGCTGTCCTTCAAGTACCCCTTAAGTTTTACGAGGACGTCTTTGTACGAGAAGGCTTCAGATGCTTTAAGCAGTACCGCTGGGGGTTTCTTGCTGACTTTGTTTTTATTATCTTTGGTGTTGGCTGGGACTTTTCTTTGTTCCTCTTCCTGTTTCTTTCTTTCTTTTGCCTCGTTTTTCTTCTTGTTTCTAACTAAGGTAAATTCTTCCTCTTCACTTGCATCCGTTATTTCTGTCGCTTCTAGTTGATTGAGAACCGACGATGGTTTTCTTGTCGCACCCGTTTTCTTCTTTTCTGTTTGTTCATATTCTCTTTTTTTAGATTTTTCTTCTTTATATAGATCATCACGTCTATATTTATCTCTTGCTTCGCTTTGGATTTTGTTGATCTTAGTGTTTTGAAGCGTCTGTTGCTTAATCATTTCTTCAGCCATCTTTTTGATGCCTTTGATCTCGTTTGTTACCTCAGTCGTAAGGTTTTGTTCTGATTGTTGCTCTTCTTTTGGCACGTTGCTAGCTCGCACCTTGTCCATGGTTTTACGGAGGTCCTCCAGAACCTGGACCTGCACTTGAAAGTCTTGGGCGGGGAATACCGTTTTCCAATATTCGAGTCCTTGCATAATGTGACTAATTTCACCTGCAATCTTGTCTTCCATCTTTCCAATGGCCTCTCTTATTTTGACCGTTTTGGCATCCACCGACATTAATTTGTCGGTGTGTTGGGCTGCTTGCTTTTTGATTAGCAATCTTGCATCTCTCGCGGCGTCTTTGCTCTTTGCTGCCTCATTCTTAGTTGCAACTATTTCCTCTTGTAGTGCTTTGTTCTGCTGCTGCAGCTTTAAGATCATTTCTCCTTGTGTATTTACTTTGGCTGTCAGTCTGTCTTGCCTTATCTCTTGTTTTTTAAGAAGCTCTATTATTTGCTGAAGCTCATCGCCTCTGGCAGCCATAACTTCCGTTTCAAGCTTGTAGTTCTCTTTAATTCTTCGCAGCTGATCGAATACCAGGTCTTTGAAGGCCTTTGGTAATGACTTGCATTGAACTGTCTTGGATTCAGCGTTAATTCTTTTTATAGCCGTTCCTATTAGTGCCGCAAGGTCTTCTTCAGCAATAGATCTTTTCCTGGAGCTTTCTGGTTGCCCCATTTCCTTCTTTTCTGCTGTTCCAGTAGCTAGTTGGTGCGTTCCGGCCTGGTCAGCCACCGGAAACGCAGAGCGGTCGTCGGATGACGGTCGGCGGGAGCCCGTTCCAAAACCCCCTCTCCGACCGGTACTGGGGTATCCCTCCCCTGCACCGTAAACTGAGTTTCCAATTCGTTGTCCATTTTCATAACCGTTTTCGTTTTGGAGATTTCTGTCGGGGCCTCCTACCCTTAGCCAGGTTGTCCCAGTTTAAGCGCCGGAAACTCGCTTTTTGCACTCTTCCGTTGGCATTACCCAGGGTCCACCACGAGGAGGTGGAAGAGTACTTGCTAGCAGAGCTCTTGGTGAGACAGGCCTTACTCGGAGTTTTGTTGCTGCACACTTTCTGGCAAAGCATGCAACCCCCGAGACCCGTACTAGCCGTCGGACCCCTAACCTAACCTAACCTAACCCAAGGTGCACATGCAAGCACAAGTGTTTTCCATCGCTCCTGCGAAACTTGGCAATTTTAGTATTTTTAACGCCTAATAAATAAGAAATTTCTACGTACGAAATTCGAGGAGTACCCGGTGTACCTACATATATAAAAAATTTCGAATTTTGGACCAATTTAACGTAAAAATTTGTAAAATTTGAATTTGACATTTGTCAAATCAAAATTGGATAAAAAAATTACAAAGTTACCAATTTAATTTAAAATACAAAATTCGATCGTGGCCTAATGATTACAAATATATAAATAAAAGTGGATAATTGTGTGAAATTTGGAAGAAATTTGGAAATCGAAGTTTTGACATTTATAAAAATAAAAGTTGCAGAAAAATTTCAAAATTAACAAATTAATTCAAGATAGGAAAATAGATCGGGTCCCAAGAATCATAAAAATATATATATAATAAAAATTGCACCCTTTTTGGACGAAATATTGGCTGTTTTAAATTTGACGTTTCTTAAAAATTCAAAATTTTTAACGAGTAAAATTTTCAAATTAATCCGATAAATCGTTATATTTACAACCATAAAACAATGAACATGCAAAAACTGACCGGCTACTGCAAGAGTATCGAGGCGGAGCTCAAAAAGTGGAAATCTGAAAGCCACCATCAAGGCAAATATTAATAAAATTCTTCAGCAAATCCTCGCCCTAGGTAACACCATTGAAGCTCGCACCCCGGAATCAAATACATCGATTAATATTACAGACGGAGATGTTCTATCTGACCTTCGCAGTATAATAAAAGAAGAACTGAACATTTTTAAAAAAGATTTGCTAGAAGAAAATTCTAAATTTCCTCAAATTCAGAGTGTAAAAACCTTCGCCGAAGTCACGCAATTTTCAAAAAAACATACACAAACCAAAAAAGACCCATCGTTATTAATTTCCTCTAAATCATCAGTAAAAATCACTCACGAAGAATTGACCCGTAGATGGAAGGAGGCTATTTCTTTCAAGAAAAAAACCTATGCCCCAAACTCGATTAAAAAAACTTTAGATAATAAACTAAAAATCGAACTGTCATCTATAGAAGAAAAAAACGATTAGAAAAATTTTCTTTTAGGAAACTTAAATATAAAATGTAAAGATGTGATGCTAAACAACCCCCATTTAATTATAAAAGGTATATCAAGAGATGTGGCTGAGGATGAGCTGGTGGACGTGCGGCAGCCTAACCTGCTCGCAAATCCACAGCCGTATTAAGTCGCTTCCACCTACCTATACCACTGGCTTCTGATCTGGCGATGCTCTTTAACCTAGCTCACGTAGAGAAATTTAGGGGGGGTTAGGCGATCGGGAGTGAATACCCGATCCCTCAAACTAATAGGTTTGGTAACCTCAAACAATAGCGCCATGTACTTTTTATCGCCAATGATAAGTTGTTCGCCCTGAAAAATGCAAAAAAAAATGTGCAGATAGCACAGCGTACGATAGGAACGCTTAATACCTGGAATTCAAAAATAATACGCAGACAGAGGCACACAAACAAATTTAATAACAAAATTATTAAAAAGAAAAAAAAATATCCAAGTAGGTAACAAGGAAAAAAAAGTAAATATATGTGTAATATTGGTCAGGCGCAGCTGAATAAGAATTATTAACCGATTCAGATCTGAGTTGGTTATACAACGATCATACAATCGAGGTTGTCCCTCGATTCTGGCAAACAAGCAATACAAATTAGGTTGGCGAAAAGTAATCTTCTTCGTAGCCACGCAATTACACTACCCGAACTTTTGGAAAATAAGCGCAATATCGTCACACGCTTCGTGACGAATCAAACAAACAAAAAGTAAATAAAATAAGGCAGCTCACCCTGTTTCTCGCAGTACACCACTGGCTAGTACGGCCCTGTGCTGGTAGTCTTCCCAAACGTCAAACAACCAATGTTGATGATTTAACCTCACAAAAACTATCACGTCGTAACAGGTTGTCGCAGATAGTAGCTTCCGTGTTAATTCGATTCAAGCATAAACGTATCGGTGTTGATGATAAAGTAGTAAGTGATAAGACGTATATAAAAAAACTAAACTGAGGTCGGTGCAAACCAATTTCAATCTCGTTACCAGTGGCTAAATAATCCTACCGAAGCAGATAACGCTCACGAATCTTCGATTTTTGCGAAATAATAATCACTAGTGAAATGATCTCGAATTTACGGTAAGTGAAATCCTACTAACTTGCACTTTAATAAACACTAATGATTTCCAACTGATAATTCAATCTCGTTAACTTTTAGCCGATCTCAATAATTTCTACTGTTCTCACAATCAATGCTAATCAGAAGAAGGAAAAATGTGTCCGCTTATCAAACAAGGAACGCCAATTGCCCTAGCTAAAATTTACTAAATAAATGTCAACAAAACCAAAGTAAACGTAGGTGAGGTTATCGACCTACGATTTAAATAATTGTAAATTAATTATCGTGTTGTAGGTGACGAAGGCGTTCTGTAACCGCTTAGAAGCTAAGAGTGAAAAAAGAAGGTTACAGACGTCCTGATATGCCAGTACAGCATAATAAAGAACTCAATTTTAGAAAAAGAAGATCTGAAATTAAAATTTATTAAAAACAATAAAAACAAAAAACTTTATAATGCTGTTCTAGAGGCCAAATTTAATATTTTTAATGGTTCAAGTCAAGAAAAAGTAAATATTGATCACGACCGTGTGCTTAAATATCACTTAAATAATTATCAAGCAGTGCTTTCGTTGTTGCCGTTATGGCCACACGTCAAAATTTTGCAGGGAGCCTTTGGCGGTGTGCTCTTTTTGTGCGGGATCGCACAATTTTAATGAATGTAGAATCAAGTATAGTAATTTAAACGCCAAATGCATAAATTGCACAAAGAATAACATAAACTCAAATTTCAAAGTAAATACCATCCATTCGCCACTTCAAACCTATGTCCGGTACACAAATTAATGGAGGGAAGGCTTATAAGGGATGACATAAATTATGGTGAGTAATCCATTAAAATTTGTACAGTGTAACTTGATGCGCTCATATCTCGCTTATCGTGAATTCCTATCTTATTTTATGAACAGCGACAGAAATGTCGCTCTCATAAGCGAACCATACGTAGGACGAGTAAATTATGTAAAAGGTATGGACGGAGTATATGTCTTCCACTACTGGCAACATCAGAACAAAGAGTTTAATTTTATTCAAAAAGAGTGTTGGGGCAGTACTTGGTATGTCCCAATACTCGGACACAAATTTAGTAATAGCCAGATTAACATTTAAGCAGCGGTATTTGTACATTGGAAGCATATACATCGAGCCCGACCTAGACGCAAACAATACTCTAGTAAACTTAGACAACTTCCTACATGACATCAAAGGATCGCATGTTATCATTGGCTGTGACGTGAATGGGACCAACTCCGCATGGGGATCCCATAACAGTGACAGCCGTGGTGATGATGTTCTAAACATTGCATACTCACACGATCTAAACGTATGTAATATTGGAGACTCATCGACGTTCGAGGTTATCAGAAATGGTAACCTCTTAGCATCGGTTATTGACGTAACGATGGCCTCCGAGAGCATTGTCAGCCAGCTATCACGGTGGAGTGTCGACAATTCAATTTGTCCGTCCTCGGACCATAATGCGATTACATTCCAAATTTTAGTAGAAAACTAAGTTAGTGTAAATTACACTAATTCGACATACCTATTTAGAAACAAAATTGCAAATTGGACCAAATTTAAAGATAAATTATTAAAACATTTCGATAAATCCAAATTATTAGAAACAAATTTCGACAATATAACTTCCAACGAATTAGACTTAACCGTGGAGAAACTCACAGAGGACATTCGAAATAGTTGTTTTGCCTCAATGAAAATACGTGGAAACTCTAAACCGTATAATCCATGGTGGTCTAAGGAGTTAGAAGACTTGAAAAGGAAATGCATACAACTGCATCACCGTATTCATTCTTGTAAAAAGCAAAACGTTGATATAACACATCTTCTACAAGAATACCAACTGCAAAAGCAGGAATACGGTGAGCTGATCAAAAGCACTTCTACAAAACATTTTAGACAATTTTGTAATTTGCAGAACAAAGAAAATGTATGGTCCATGACAAACAGGTTGATCAAAGATGCTCCATTAAAACACCCTCCGCTAACGTTAATGTGCGAGAATAAGTTTACTACTAACAGTGACGAGACAGCGACGAAACTAATAAATCACTTTTACCCCGACGACACGGAAACGAAACGCGACTGAGACACACTGAACTTCGACACATGTTTGATTCGCCCTACGTTTGCGACACTGAAAAAGAGAAGGAGTTCGCGGAGAGCGAGGTGTGGAGCGCATTAAGCAGCATGAGTCCAAACAGAGCACCGGGTTTAGATAATCTTACGTCTGATATTTACATTGCGTTTGCTGAAGAGAATTTAAAATTTTTAACTTTACTGAATTCGTGCTTGATGACTGGCCACTTTCCGAAACCGTGGAAGAGGGCTTTCGTTAAGATATTACCAAAAGCGAACAAGTCGGATCAAAACGATCTGTCGTCCTATCGCCCGATCGGCCTCCTCCCGGTCTTTAGAAAGTTACTAGAAAAACTGTTTACCAACCGACTAGTATATTACGGCCAGCAGCATCAAGCATGGAATTTTAATCAATACGGCTTTAAAGAACAAACATCTACTTCCGAGACACTACGCAATGCAATTGGAAAAATCAGACGTGAGAAAAATCGTAAGCGATTGGTACTTGGTGTATCCCTCGATATCAAGGCGGCGTTCGACAATGCATGGTGGCCAGCTCTTTTTAACAGACTACGGAATATTCAATGCCCATCGAATATATATAGACTCCTTAAGAGCTATATTGAAGATCGGTCTGTCGAGCTGGTCTACGCTGACGGAAAGTCGCTGAAAAAGATGACCAAGGGATGTATCCAAGGCTCTGTTTGTGGACCTACTTTTTGGAACATTGTGCTGAATGAACTCTTAGATTTGGGTTTGCCCGAAGGATGTCATCTGCAAGCATTTGCAGATGATGTCTTTTTAATCGCGAGTGCGACCAGTACAATGAAACTCGAAGAAATAACGAACATCGCACTTAGTTCAATTGCTGAGTGGGGCGCTGGAGTTAAATTAACTTTCAGCGCTGCAAAAACTCAAGCAATTGCCTTCACACCAAAATCTAAATTAACAAGTATCTATTTTGGCACACAAAAATTGAAATTCGAACCTTTTATTAAAATGTTAGGGATAATTTTGGACCAACACTTGAAATTCGTAGAACATGTTAAATTTATCATGTCTAAAACTAGCAAAATTTTTCAAAATTTATGTAAATATGTACGTCCAACTTGGGGTATCCACCCCGAAAATGTTGAGACAATATACCATTCTGTCATCGAGCCCATTTTGACCTACGGGGCTAGTATATGGTGTGGAGCGCTTAATTATAAACATGTGCGATGTTGGTTACGTCTTTTCAAAGGGTATTCGCCATTAGGGCCATACGTGGTTTTCGAACTGTCTCGGCAATATCTGCGTTAGCTCTTGCTGGGTTCATCCCCATCGAACTCAAGGTGAGGGAAGTTCAAAGATAGAGGAGGTGAAAGTGACTGGAACAATCGATCATCTTCCTGATGACGTCATCTTACAGGGTCGTACGTCGCCGGCAGAGATGCTACATCCCTGCCAAAGACAAACGATCGAGTTTGTGAAAGTAAGTGACTCGGAGGAAGTTGATCGATTAAGCGAGACGGTATCTGCTGCCATTTTTACGGATGGAAGCAAGCTGGAGGGTGGAGAAGTCGGCGCGTCGGTGGTCATATACCATGAGGGTCGGCAGGAAACACACAAATTTCGACTGCACAAGTCATGCAGTGTGTTTCAGGCCAAACTTTATGCAATCGACGCTGCCCTGAAATGGATTTCTCCCAGGAGAATACACTCCGCGTGTATCTTCTCCGATAGCCTGTCTTCCCTTGTTTCTATTCGTAACAGAGACAGCACTGTACCGTTGATCAGTTCTATTCACCTTTCGCTTCTTAAGTTAAAGACTCAAACCGTCGTATCGTTCGTGTGGGTTAAAGCTCATTGCGGAATTGGTGAAAACGAAGTTGCCGACCTTTGCGCCAAAGATGCGGCAGCATCTCATTGTCGTAGCGCTTACAACAAATTTCCACTGAGCTATGCAAAACGGGAGATCCGTCTTGAAATGAAGAGTTTTTGGGAAACTGAATACAAAGACGCAATTCAAGGCTCGACCACTCGTGAGTTTTTACCTACACTTCGGGACGTTGATTTGTTTCGCGACGCCTTTCCAACTTCCTTTGAGCTAACGCAAATATTGACGGGACACTCGTATGCACGATCTTATCTCCACCGATTTAAGATCAGTCCTACTGACTTATGCCCCTGTGATTTCAAAAGTAGGCAGACTATGGACCATTTATTGACCGACTGCTCTAGGTATGCCCTTCACCGTTTGAAACACACTACATTATGCAATTTTTATGACACACCTCCATTTAACATACTAAAAATTTCAAGCCACATTCCACTAGTAAATTCGTACACTACATTCATTAAACAAATTATAAACAATTTAAAAAAGTTCAACACATAACACTTGTTATTCCAAATCCTACACGAAACACCGCCTCGGCCTTTCAATCTTGTCTAATAAGTGATTTTGTTATTTCTGTTTCGTTATTGTTATTTTAAAATATTTATTTGTTAATCTGTTAGGTTCAATCGCGTTTGTTATTTAACTGCTATTTATTATTTCACTGTTTTTAACTTTGTTACATGTTAATTTCGTTCAATTGTTATTCACTGTTGCAAGTGAAGTGCAAGCAGTGGTCATATCAAAAAGATTTGACTTGAAGTAAGTCGTTGGACGTGACGGATTTTGTATTGCACATTTGTAATTCTTTGTAGTTTTTATATGCAGTCTTTTTGACTTATTTAAAGATAGAGATATATTAAACAGTTATTTTAAAGTAAAACAGTGGAAATATATGTGTGAAATATATAATTTAAAAAAAAAGTGTATTGATAAATTAACAACTTTTTACAATAATTTTATCTCCATCTTGAACAGAATAAAAACCCAACTCTTTTCCTTCATCGTCCAATTCTATTTCTATGTCAGATTCTATTCCGCTTATGTACGTCAGTGTCGGTCTTGATTCTATATTAAAAAGTCTTTGAGCTAACATAATCAATTTCTGAATTAAAATTGATGGAGGTAACTTCTTAGTTATAATACGATTTTGATGAACAAAGTTAATCTCAATTAAGGTAACTTTTATAAGTTTAGATTGCACAATTAATTCAGACTCTTCGGGGGTACCATATTCTAAAACAAATAAAATAAGTAGTGCTGCACAATACTAAAACAAAAACTAACTTTGTATTAATTCGTCGTAACGATTATGCCGAGCAATGAAGCTGACACGATCCTTTAAATTTGATCTTACAGAGAGCCATTCTAAACCATACTTCTTTATATAATCATATTCAGCCCCCTTCCTTTCTTCAGGTTTAATCACAGCTCCATTGAATACCTACAATTGTATCACTTAATATTAGATGCTTTTACACATCCCAGTTGTGTGCAATTAAAAAGTCACATTTCAAAATTTGTCTTTACACAACATGCATTCGTCGTTCATGCAAGAACATCGTTGCTTTTACATGCACGTTCCAGTCGCGTACGACTGGAAATATTACAAATAAAAATATTTTGTTTTTAAAAAAATTTGATTTAATAGTTGTTGGGTAGGTATATGAATTTACTATAAATACTTTTGCTTGATGATTTTTACTATACAATATCGAGCACAAATAATTGGAAGTAGACCGATTTTGAACAATTTCACATGCATATTTTTATTATTATGTGCAAGTTTGTGAAGGGCTATCAATTTTATAGTTTATTCAAAAGGTTTGTCTGAATGACAATCTTGAATGACGAAACCTAAATGACAACATAATAAAACTTGTTTATTCTATTATTCTAACTTTCAAATCAATTAAGCAAAAATAAAGAACAATCATGGTTTTCTTGCCAAGATAGTTTGTACCAACTAGGGATATACTGACACTTACCGTTGCTCTTACCGTTTTTAGAATTAAAAACAAATTAGTAAACATGATATTAATTTAAGATGAAATGTTAGTGAAATTATATGCAATAGGCAATAGTGGCACTTATTAACATATTGCTGGTACAAATATTGCTGGTAATAAATTGTAGTAATGTATTAAAAAATACATTAAAAATGTATTTAAAGAAGAGATGTTTAGCCATGGTAAATTATTTAGGTCAGATTGGTATTTTAAGTATGAGTGTACTGGATAGCCTGGCGTACAACAATATACTCATTTGTGTATGGTGGGCCTAAAGAGTTAATAAAGAGGATTAATATTTTAATTCGACGGTTAGTTTCCAATTTAAATCTCAAAATATTATGATTAAAAAATATGAAGATACCTTACAGATAAATATTATAATTAAACAAGTTGCAGGCACCCACAGAGTGATGTTCTGATTATGACGCTGAAAACTCACACATGTCTGAATATTAGTAAACAGATTATATAATTAAATAATACCTTCAAATTTTCAATTCGGGCTATTATAAGTTGAATACAAGTTGCATAAGTTTCGGTTTCCATTATAGGATTTTTTAAAAATCTTAAATCTTCAAATTTGGGTAGTTTGTTAAGTTCCCCTAATGATTGCCACTAAAATATAAATAAATATGCAGAAATTAATTTAAGAAGGCAACTTACATCTTCTATTAAATTATGAGAAATAACCACTTTCTTAAGATTTTTAAAAACATTTCGACATTCAAATCTAATCTTTTTGATGCCCGTATTTTCCAAATTGAGATGTTCTAAGGTTTCTATAGAAGACAGTTTACAGACTTCATTCCAATCGTTTAACTTGTTATCTTCTAAGTCGAGTAATTTAAGTGATAAAAAGTTATCTTTGCAACATTCCGTGACGTTTATTTTGTTATGAGGCACACGAAGTTCTTCTAAATTTAAAAATATTTGACCTAATTTTTTAACCGTGTCCCACTTGAGGCGCATCGATCCACAAATTAAAAATCTCAATTGTTCAAATTTGAAAGCGTCATAATCATTTGGAAAATTTAACAAATTTTCGCTGACGTTTAACCATTGTAGATGCTTTAATTGAGTGCAAACATCGAAAATTTGCAACCAACTCGTAAGTAAATTTTTCGATATGTCTAACTCCATTACATTTGAACATAACGTAGTTAATTCTCCAATGGAACATACATTTTGCAGGCGTAAATTTATGATTTGCAGATTATTAAAATCACTACAAAAAACAAAATTAATAAGATGTGAAAGTTTCAACATAATTACAGTAGCATTTGTCTATAACATACTCTTGGTTATAATAAACCAAATTTTTGTTTAAATTGCAATTGAAGTAAACTTTTTATCGGTTATGATGGACTCAATGGTATAAAATTTGTATGACAAAAAATACTAAGGTTTTTAAATCTCTGACTATCCCTAACTAAAAGATTATTTTAAAAGAATAATTTTCTGTAATTCTAATAATTCTGTATCTGTAATTTTAAGCAAAAAGTCTGAAATTATAATCGCATATAACTCGTACCCACCACAAAATAAAAATATTGCAATATTGTGAATCCACAAGAAAGCGAGAAATCGACAAATATATTATTATACATTTTGACATACCTTAAATTAAATTTATTTGTTAATGTAAGTTTTGCGTTTCCTAAATAAGCCGCATAGATTGCAATTTATTTTTATTGGTCAAAATGTGTAACGTACCAAATCAGTTGGTCCTTGAGGTAAGTTATAACCAAACACCACTGTACGTATGTCGAAATTATGTATTTGAAATCAATTTACCTCTGTCGATCTGTAACTTTTTCAAAACCAATTAATTGAACAAAAGGTGCATTAATGCTTTGTTGTATATTGAGTAACTGCTGTTCCATAATTTTAAGCGAGGCTTCGTCATCTCGTTGACCGTACCTAGAAGTAATTGCGCTGACGGCCGACTGACCACTCTGTACTTTTTCTGGTCTTACAAATGAACCTGACGATACGTAACTAAAACATGTTATTAAAGTCAATATCCTGATTAACAAATCGACAAACAAAAAACCTTGTTGTGAAATACTGAACTCCATTTAAACTTCCGTTATGTCTACCCCTTGTTTCGTCATCCCAATCGATTCCATACCAAATATCGCTGTAACCTTCCACCAATCCCACGTACTTGACAAAACCAAAATGTCCCAACCATTCTATTCTATCGCCAACTTGAACACTTTTAATCAAAACCATTTCATCTTTTTAACACCCAAAAGTTAGGTTAAATTTTCAATTTTAAAAGCGGAAAATTTATATCTTGACACTAAAACTTTGAAATGCCAGCAGGTTATATTGTCGTCTAGCGCTGCAATCAAAATATAACAAACCTACTTTGTTTTATTCTCAAATAATATACGCAGTGTAACCAAAATAATGTCAATCGTAAATTACGTTTTGTGACGTTTATTTTTAAGGTGGATCAGTCAGCTGTTTTTCAACCTGTTCGGTGCTTTATGAGCAATGCAATGGGCGAATTCGGGGGCGTTCAACTCCTCGGCAGATTAGTACTTTTTTAGATATAATTAATATAAGCTCAAACCACAACATTAAAAATAAGACAGTCCTTGCCTATTTTTAACGTAAACTATGCTTAGTATAAAATTTAAACGATTCTTTCTTGATTTTTGAATATATTATCATATCGGAAGTTAAAGTAATGTAGTTACATTACGATATTCAAATTTTATTAGATCGACCATAATTTCTTAAAATAAAAACGGAAATTGTAAATTCTAGTTTATTTACTCGTATTTAAGCAAATAGTAGTCGAAATGCTTTAATTTGGATAAATTCACCATCTAAATTTCTCTCGTAGCAAAGTGTAAGATTGAAAATGCAAATAAATACAATAATATTATATTAGATTGTTATTGGTCAAAATTATACTCGAATAGTTATCAAATATCGATCGAGCTATAAATATAAATATAAATATGACCCTGTAAATATGAGCAAAACTAAGTGGATCGAAATAAAGCAATGCCAACATTAATATGACTTTATAAAACATTTATTTGAAATTATAAATAATAATTGTAAGTATTTGCCTACACATTATATCATATAAATAACTATTACAAAATTGTACCTGAAGTCTTACTTCTACATTTCCTTAAATTTATTACTTTCGACCTTTTTTCTTTTTGTCCCCTTTCTTTCCTTTTTTTCCTTTTTTGCCTTTCTTCTTTTTTACTCGAAACGGACCCAATTTTTTTCTAACCATGGTACCTCTCCACCAAGCTTGAATTCTAATAGCCGCTGCTATTCGACGATTTTTTTCGTCTCTATATGCTACCCACTCTTCCATTTCGATTTGATGTTCTTCGTAAAGAACTGCCAATGCCTTGTGATTTTCGGTTAGCGCCTCCCATTTCATTTTAAGATGTAATATATCGTTATCTAACAATTCCGTATGTCGATCGTACTCTTGCATCCAATATTGTATGTCGTTCTTTAAGTCCTCCGTGCTTTCCAACAAAAAATTGACAACTTCACTGTGAATTCTAGTTTCGTATTCCATCTTGGTATTGTGTGTTTTAATGCTATCGTTGTACACGTTCTCCTTATTTAATAACTCTTCATTATGTTGATGTTTTCTTGAATTCTCCCACGAATTGGTGTATCGAAGTTTGTGCTTGCAATAATCTGATATTAGTAAATTTTATTAATAATTACAACATGTCGCGTTGCAGTAACTCACCCAAAGTATCTTCGTATAGATTTTTTGCGTTATGAATTGCTTCCAAAGTATTTTCCATATCAATTCGAAACTGCTTTTTTTCCTTAATTATATCTTTTCGTAGATTGTTCAATTTGCAATTATTTTTCATTGCTTCGTTTTCCAATTCCTGCAAATCTTCAGTTTCTTTGTTTAATGCGTTTAGAACAATATGGAGTACGTCGATAGTTCCCTTACTTAAAATTTCCAATACAGTTTCGTTAAGTGTTGTTGTTAATAAGCACAATTCTTTGAGTAATTTTTTTGAATCGGTGTAGGAAATTTTTTCATATTGTTCCTCCTGAAACTCTTTTAACGAATCCCCCGTTAGTTCTACCAATCTATAGAAATATTAAATAAATAACGTATTAATTTATTTAGTAGTAAGTATTTATATTACCTTTCTTTGATGCTTTTATACTGCAACAGTTTGTTCCAACCGGGCTGAGCGATTTCATTGGCGGAACTTTTTAAAAGTGTAAATTTCTCTACGACTTCATCTAAAACGGAGCCAATAGTTTGTCTTAGTAATTGGTCGAAATGCTTAGAAAAATCTTCTAATTCTTCAGTTGAAAGTAACGACAAAACGTCAGATGGTTCTTTTTCAATTTCTCCAAATATGACTTCTTCGTCATAATCTTCACTGTGAAAGTCATCTTTTTGCCATGTAAGTATTACTTTAGTCATTATATTATAGTATAATAATGTAAAAATTTACGCTAAAACTTGTATGTATATAATTTTCATTTTCATTATAATAATAACAAATTATATTATCATAAACGCACTAGATTTTAAAATAATAATAAAAGTAGTCTATGTTATCGGTCAGAGCAAGGTGTTCATTTACGAGCGAATAAATTATTTTTTGCAAATAGATACTTAACTTTTATTGTGGCATGTAAAATTTAGTACCTACTATTTTAAAAACGAAATGCTTTACATCATATTATGGTGCTACTTTAAGTAGAACAAATCGTACTTTATGTGCCGGATGTTTTCCATACATTAGACTTGAATTACTTAAAACTTCTATTATAATTTCAAGAAAACCAACAATATAACTGATATATCATCTCTTATAATGCAGGTTAACCAGATAAATCCCGGTTCTAAAAAATTTCAATCTTGCAGTGCATTGTTGGCTGTTATTTTAAATTATGTAAGTACATTATTAAAACTTTTTTAATTTTTATTTTTACGATATTAGGTACCGTAGAATGGGGTGAATAGGATCACTTCTGAACTTTGGAGCTTTGTAGTTCTCTATGTAACATAGATTGATAATTCTTGCACATACCAAAACATCGGTCTATATCTACACTATTCATTTCCGGTACTCCTTTATTTGATCGATGACTGATTTGTCATATACATATATATTTTCATCCCCTTAACCTATTCACCTGCCAATGTGGTGAATAGGATCAGTCATATTTTTATAATATTAAAACCACTTTGGCTACGTATGGAGTCAATAAAATCATGTAATTTCCATATGGGTAGGTTTTAAGTTTATACATCTACAAATTAGAAGGTAAAAAAATTAATTATTGGCATCTATTTATATTATTTTTAAAGTTTAGAGATTTGGACAAAGTTTTCACAACTACTAAAAACCGTGGAAAAACAAATATTTGCAATTATTTTCTGTATTCAATACTACCGTCATCTGGTGACCAAAAACCACCGACATTTATGTTACGATAACTTAGGTAGCCGTTCAAGGCCAAACAAGCATATTTTGATTAGTATTTTTTGTTTTATGATTTTTATAAGAAAATTCCCACTGTTTGATCCTTTTCACCTCAACGATCCTATTCACCCCATTCTACGGTAACAATATTTCTTAAAACTTAGAAGAAACTTAAACAAACATAAGAAGTGTGCTGATCCAGATTGTGAAAATTATTGCATTTTTTGTTTACCTTGCTTAAATGTTTAATGATTCAAATTTACTATTAAAAAAAAAACAGGGTTTATAAATAATAATAGAGGCTCGAAATTTGGGCATTGTATAATTTATACTTTGAACAAACAAATTCTCGTCCAGTAATGAGCAATAATATTAATAATTTATACTCTGAATTGAACTTTTGAATTTATAAAAACATATGCAGCCTAAATTAATTAATTGAAAAACTTTTAAAACATTATAATTAAAATTGACAAATCAAAATTTTAAAAAAGTTCCACTTTTAATGCGTAACATTTTAATCATGTTAATCGATGTTTAAACAAAAAAATAAAAATTTTAAAAATCATTTAGGGCCACGTCCTGTTATTATCAGGCGATGTACCAAATTTACACTAGCCCATAAGTGAAACTTACGCTTTAGATCCAGTTCCATAGCATGTCGATTTATTTCTGGTAAAAATATGTCCAGTTGGTAAGTAAGATCAACAATTAAAAACGGCTGTAATTTAGACACTAATAGGTCCGATGATGATCCCTTGTGATCAAAACGTGTCACTCCAAGTACCACTACAGAATATGCGACAACAGCCTTTCTTAATTGCTGATTAAAAAGTAGCCTCGCAATACAATACATTTGTTATTGGGAAATTAAGACATTTGCAATTTGTTTGGTACTACATCAAAATTCGGGAAAAAATGTCGTCTGGTCATTTTATGTTTAACATGGTCCACTTAACTTTCAAATGTTGCTAAAAGTATCATCATGGTTATGGTCTTCATTCGCTTTTACTTACAGATGCAGAGAACAAAAAACAAAAATGACTTGATCATATTATAGTTGATAACATTTTAATAAAAATCTTACATTCCAGAAATTTAAAAAATGAGACAAGTGTCGGATAATTTCGAAAATAAACTAAGCATTTATATCAATGTCTATCTTTTCCTAAATTATCTGAAAAATGAATATTTAAAAATTCCTGGGTTATTACTTATACTATTTATGTATTTACAATAATAAAATGATAATGTGATGAAAATAAATTACTAATTTATTATTGTTTACACTAATAAATGAGTGTACAAAGAACGAATCACAACTCGATATTTAGGTATGGAATTTAATCCATCGGTAGAATCTCTTTCGAGAGCAAATTTTAATTTTTCCCATCTTTCTTTACTACTTTTCTCCTTTTTATGAAACAACATACTGTACTTACTTACATCGGGAGAAAATCGATATGGAATTAGGTTGTGTTTCTCTAACCTTCTGCAACAAAAACCACTTGTGTTACAATTTACTATCACGCTAGTTGTCCTTACTTAAAAAAATCGTCATCTTCGCCGCCCCATCCATCAAAAACATTCGACATTCCATTGATTACCTTGAAGTGCTCCGATTGAATGGCGACAGCACCACCAAACAAACTCAGATATGGCAAATTATATCTGTAGATTACAAAAAATTAACAATATTTTAGAAAAAAAAAACAATTTGTTAAAATACCTAAAAGTGTCCACGCTGCTGGACATATGTCGTGGCATTCTGGAACAAGAATAAATGTTGCTTAAAACTAGAGGAAACAAATCAACATCGTGCAAAATTAAACACGAATAATTAGCCTTAATCGCCTCGGCCACTCCCACGTTTAACATTTTTGCACGATTAAATGCTAAATCGTCATCTTGTTCAACAATAAAAATTCTGTAATGAATCTTTTGTAGTTGTAAAAATGTATGCATATAGTCTAAGAAAATTTTTAGTTGCTTTTTCCTGTTTCGATAAGGAACAATAATTGCGGATTTGAATAAAGCTTCACAATCGTTTGGATAAAATTCGCCTCCTAAAAAGAAATAAAAAATTAAGTGTCTACAAAGAGATAAAATTTAGTAAATACCTTGTTTAGGCTTCTTGTAATCTTTTAAATTGTAAATATCGTCGGGCATAAATTCCTTTCCATTCAAAATTAAATGAGAATAAAAATTTCGCTCGCACAATTTTAGGTTAAGACGATTGTTCGTATCGATTTCGAGTTCGTTTAAAATGTTAGCTCTTAAAATATAATCGTAATATTTGGCATGCCGACCGGGATGAAGAAGGACGATCAAAATTAAGAATATGATCACGAATGTGACTTTTTTGTTCATGCTGTAAGTACATTTTGAAAAATTTGACGTTTAAGTATCATATTATGACATTTGTCATACACACACACACACACACACGAAGTTAACGTAGCAGTGACGGGTAGAATTTTTATAAACATAAAATATAAGGTATCCAGAATTGTTATTTTCTTATGTATCAGAATTTAAAAATAAAAATAATAATAATCTTTTTTTATACCATAAGTTGCATGCACAAAAAAATTAAATTCAATTAGAACAAAATTAGCAAGACGTAAAAGTGAAGATCAGTTGGTACTGATTTTTATCTCAATCCTGGAACAAATTTTTTCGCATTTTGACTAATAATGTGCTGTTTTATTAAATTCAAAATCATTTAATAAAGTGGTACTTTAGCACATAGATATGTCACTTTACTACATAGTAATGTCACTGTCAATAAAAAACTATTGGATAGAAGATTGTTTATTTAAATATTGGAATCATTGCTATACATTTATGTATATTAAAAGTACAGAATTATTATTCAAACTAGAAAACTTAACAATCTCACTTTTATAATTAATATTATGTAACTTACACAAAATTCGAATCAAAAAATAAAAATTAACTGTTGTTATGTAAATAAATAAAGCCGTGTTTGGTTACTAGATTACGAAAATTTTAAACAAATATCTATTTAGAAACTTTTTGAATTAGCAATAACTCAAGAACGGCGCTAGATATCGAAAAACTGAGTAAAAAATTGACCCCCCTCGCCTCGTACTCACCCCCAGTAAATTATCGGTAGGAAGGCATACGAAAAAATTTAGACCGATCGCGCGCAAAAAAAATTTACTCATAAACGTCTAAATTCATATTTTAGATAAGATTTTCACAAAATACGAAAAAATTGTATAAACAAACCTCGTAAGAAAAGTAGTTTTACTAAACTCATATAGCTTTTAAGTTACTCGCTCGCTGTGCTCGCTCATACTTAAAAGCTATATTCGTTTAGTAAAACTTTACTTTTCTAAACTTGTTGTTTAATATACTATTTTTTAAACTTTGTACAAAGCCTTTTGTCATTTCGTTCGATAATCAAATCTTTTATTTGACGTTAATAAAAAAATTTGGTAAGAAAGAGCCTACCTTTAAGAATCAAAAACGAAAAACGTTAAGAATTTGAATAATATTGGTATCAAGATAAAGACAGCTTTGCAATTTCTAAATATTGTTGCTAAAAGTTTATAATCAACAATTTCAATTAATTATTATTTTAAATTCAATAGTTACATCTGTCCGTGTTACGCCAATGGTTTAATTGCTTGAAGTTTGACAATTTGACGTGGAGGTTATCGGAAACGTTATGAGCATGCGTACTGTGACCTTACGTGGCAAATATTGTGAACATTACTTTCGTAATGCCTTATTTTGATTAAATTTATTATTTAATTGTTTAATTTATTACATGTAAGTAATAAAAATGCTAGCTTAGGGTACATATTTTATAATAATAAAAAGGGATTTAGCGTAACTCGTGTGCGATTTTCTTAAACGTGTAAGTTTAAAGTAGATTATTTTAATTCAACTAAAATTTGTGTATTTTAATTTGTAGAACTAAGAATGAATCCGCAATTTATACCGCAGCAACCGTTTGGTGGAGTTCCACGACAGCCAGAAGTTTCTACAATAAATAAGTTACCACAAGGTGTTCAAAATTTGCCACAAGGCCTTCCAAAACCTAATTATTATCCAAATAAATATGGTGCATCTGTTCCACCTAATATGCCACCTTTATCGACAACACAGAACTCGGGATTTGCAGCAAACACACAAAATCATGCGGATTTGCCTCAATTGAATACTAACCAATTGACATCCTTGCCACCTTCTACTACACCAAACCAAACATCTTTACAAAATAATTTTCCATCGTCTATGCAACATAATGGAACCCCTTCCATGCAAATTGTTCCGCCAAATGTGCGACCAAACACAAGC
The DNA here is from genome assembly GCA_911387805.1 of Cantharis rustica. Taxonomy (NCBI): domain Eukaryota; kingdom Metazoa; phylum Arthropoda; class Insecta; order Coleoptera; family Cantharidae; genus Cantharis; species Cantharis rustica. The sequence goes on from OU426880.1 coordinate 50,562, forward strand.
CAACCTGGTAATTTAATTTCTAATCCTCAACCTCCATATGCATTTTCTGGCGAACAGCAATCGCAAGCATTTCCTCCGCGAACTCTTCATCAACAAGTACCGTTAACCGGACCACCACCGCCAGCGTTGATTAGACCACCAGGTGCAGTAGGTCAATCATTTTTACCAAACCAACCACCGGTTTCTGGACAATCTCTTCAAGGACCTTTACCACCAAGCCATCCACAATCCCAAGGACCTTTGCCGGTTCATCTTCAATCGCAGGGACCTTTACAAAGTCATCCAGTTTCACAAGGACCTTTACCCGGTCAACCTTCTACACTAGGATCCTTAGCTGGGCAGTTACCTTCGCAAGGGCCTTTGTCAGGTTATCCACCTTCGCAAGGACCTTTACCAGGTCATCCTCTTACACAAGGACCTCCACCAGGTCATCCACCTTCACAAGGACCTTTACCGGGTCATCCACCTTCACAAGGACCATTATTAAATCGATCATCTTTACCAAGGCAACTTCCTCAAATGGGCCATCCACCTTTACCTGGACAAATGCCTCAAACGGGACATCCGCCTATGTCTGGACATTCAACTCAAATGGGACATCCACCTCTACCAGGTCAACCTTCCTTTCCTTCTACTTATCCTAATCAAAACTATCAACTTTCCAATCAAATGCAAAATATGTCTTTGGATTCTCAAAGACAATATCCCGGAGGGCCGATGCCACCTAACATTAATGGAGAAGGAGGCCCGCATATGCCATTGCCTTCCGGTACGCAGGGTTATGCAAACGGACAAAGCAGAATGCCCAACTATCCAGCAATGCCGGCACCCGGTGTACCAGGAGGACATCCAGGTTATCCACAACCTTATCAACAAAATGCGGCAGCTCAACAAAAGAGATTAGATCCAGATCAAATGCCAAGTCCGGTAAGTGATAGAAAAACGTTTTCTTTCTTTTTTCAATTTAAATTTATAATTATTATTTTAGATTCAAGTAATGCAAGATGATCAGAAAACTCGTTCGGGAGTTTTTTGTACAAATCAAAAAGGTTTGGTTCCACCCTTAGTGACAACAAAATTTGTTGTCCAAGATCAGGGTAATGCAAGTCCACGTTTTGTACGCTCAACAATGTACAACGTACCAATAACACAGGTAATAAAAGAATTTTGTGTAAAAATAAATTTTTGAAATTTTGGTAAATAGGATCTCATGAAGCAAACCTCTATTCCGTTTGGATTAGTTATAAGTCCTATGGCACGTACGATCGAAGAAGAATATCCACCTCCGGTTGCAAATTTTGGTGAATTGGGTCCGGTGAGGTGCAGCCGTTGCAAGGCCTACATGTGCCCCTTTATGCAATTTGTAGATGCCGGTAGAAGATTTCAGTGTTTACTTTGCAAAGCGACAACTGACGTACCACCTGAATATTTTCAACATTTGGATCACACTGGCCAACGAATGGATCGATACGAGAGGCCGGAATTAGTTTTAGGAACCTATGAATTAACGGCAACCAAAGACTATTGTCGTAATAACACTTTTCCGAAACCACCTGCGTTTGTATTTATTATAGATGTTTCATATAATAACATTAAATCTGGATTGGTTAGATTGTTATGTTCTCAAATGAAGCACATCATCAAGAATTTGCCTGTCGATCAAGGCATGGATAAGTCGAACATGAGAGTTGGATTTATTACTTACAACAGCACTGTGCACTTCTATAACATTAAGGTATGCTTCTCAATCTATTCAATTAAATATTCAACCGCAATTAATTTGTATAATATTTTAAGAGAAATTATCAAATTGACAAAAGCTGTTTCTTGACTAAACTAAAATCAAAGGTCAAAATAAATTAAATATTTATATGCAAAAATTAGATCAAGGACTATTAGATATGATAGCAATTATTAATAAACTTTAATATAATTTCCTGAAATAAATTTCTTAAATTTAACAATCGATATGAATTATAATTGACATTAAGTGTATAATAATAATTTTTAATAAGAAATATATATTTGGGGGTGACAGAAGATATAAATCTTGATCGATATGCAAAATTTAAAAAAATTCTTGTATAAAAAACACGTGGCACTCGGGTTGTCTGTAAAGTCGGTTTACGGACGATAATTTTACGTGATAACGTCATAAGAAAACATTGATGAAAAATTGCATACTTTTATGAATTAAATTGAATTATGTTTTCTTATGACGTAAAATCACTTCAATGGCATTTTATAATTCAAATGATGTCTATGTATGATGCAAAGCCGATCGTGCCTCTCTTTTGCTTGTTCCATGCTCTCGCTTGCGGAACGTGACAATTTTTCGTGCGTGCAGCCGGTATATCAATTTATAAGACATTATCACGTCAAAAAAAGTTGTACAGTAGAAGGTCGATAATGTGAACATTCGAATTTATGAACATCTCGGTCGTGAACACCCAATATTTTCTATAGCTACTCGGTAACGTGAACATTATTACACTCGATAACGTGAACAGCTAAAGTTAACAGTTGTTAATGTTGTGTATTAAATATCTCGATATCTACCACTCACTTCTTATCACTTGTACGTGATTAAATATAAAATAAAGGTACCCGTGTTTAAATATCAGAAATACATATCTATATAATTATAAGAAATTCGTCTAATTGTCGACAAAATACAAGATGGTGATGACAGTGTAATATTTTTATTTCATGATGTTCGTATGTAATTCTTTTCATTACACAAAACACTAGTTTTTCTACACCTCCGTTAGTGTGAACACTTGCGCTAGTTTGAACATGCTTTTGGATTTTTGTGTTCACAGAATTGAGTTTCTACTGTAGTTATAAACTGTCGAGCCAGAATTTTGAATTTCGAAAAATGTATCAATTTATGACAGTTTAAAAAAAAAGAATTTGTTTTACGTCATAAATTTAACACTTTAATTATTTTTATAAAACTTTTTAATCAAATTATCAAAAATCTGGCTCGACATACTATAGAGAAAACTATTTCCAATATTTAAAAAAAAATTGCATGAAAATATATTGAAAATTGTATGAGTTATCATGCCAACCGTGGCGAAAAATGTAGTTTTGAGAAAAACGCCTTTAAACGATCAGACAAATAAGGTTCAATTTCAGAAACCTTAGCAATCGACCCTAAATAATATATTCTCATTATGCTTTACAAACGTCTCCAGATTTATTTTCGAATAACAAAAACTGACAGGCTGGAGCCGCGCCGAAAATAATGGTCAGCCATCTCAAACAAGGACAGCTACTTGCGCGCACCAAACTCATTGGGCGGTCACATTTTCTACCATAACTTTGGATCTATGGGGAATTTTTGAAATCGATTTCACAGAAATAAGCCTAAAGCTATAAAGAACAACAATCTGTTAAAAAATAAAATCAATTTTTTGAAAATTCTGGACGTATGTAAGGTCTTAATGTTTTCAGTATTTGTCTTCTGCGATTAGTAGAGGAATTGGACTCCAATATGGGCAATTTTTTTGTTTTTATTTTTTAACAGACTAGCAGTTGAAAGTAGATTAACTATAATATTGCTAATATATTATCCGATCATCTACAAATTGATCATTATTCTATTTGAATATTGCCTAAAATATAAATTAAGACTTGGAGCAGAAGGAGGAATTTTTTTACGCTGTTATCATAAATTAATAAAGACAATCGGGCAAAAGATGAAACTAATTGAAGAAATTATAATTGTTGCTTTTTGTTTAGGGTTGTTTGGCTGCACCACAAATGATGGTTGTGGGTGATCTGCGAGATATGTTTATGCCGTTACTCGATGGTTTTTTGTGTACACCTGAAGAGTCCGAAATTGTAATAGATGCTTTAATGGAGCAAATACCTATAATGTTTGCAGACACACGTGAAACTGAGACTATACTTTTGCCTGCCATTCTAGCAGGCGTGGAAGCTCTTAAGGTGAGTTTTATGAAAAGCGTAACCTAAATTTTATTTTTGTTGTTGTTCTAGGCGTCCGATTGTAGTGGAAAACTGTTGGTGTTCCATTCTTCTCTTCCAATAGCCGAAGCACCTGGAAAACTGAAAAATCGCGATGACCGTAAATTGTTAGGTACCGAAAAAGAAAAGACAGTTTTGACTCCTCAAAATCAAGATTACAATAAGCTCGGGCAAGATTGTGTAGCCGTTGGATGTTGTGTAGATTTGTTTTTGTTCAATAATGCTTATATAGATGTTGCCACCATCGGGCAAGTTTCGCGTTTGTCCGGTGGCGAGGTGTTCAAGTACACCTATTTCCAAGGAGATTTGGATGGTGAAAGATTAATAGCGGACGTTATTAACGATGTTAGCAAACCTATCGCTTTCGATGCCATAATGAGAGTGAGAACGTCGACCGGTATTAGACCCACCGACGTGTATGGCCACCTGTACATGTCTAATACGACAGATATAGAATTGGGATCCATAGATTGCGACAAAGGTGTGGCGGTCGAAATTAAGCATGATGATAAACTAACAGAGGAAGAAGGTGTTTATATTCAAGTTGCTCTTTTGTACACTTCGTGTTCTGGTCAACGCCGACTCAGAGTGCTGAATTTATCTCTTAAAACGTGTTCTCAAATGGCGGATTTGTACAGAAGTTGTGACCTCGACACTTTAATAAACTTCTTTGCTAAACAATCGGTTTATAAATTATTGGAGAATAATCCTAAAGCAGTTAAAGACAATATCGTTAATAGAGGCGCTCAAATTTTAGCTAATTATCGTAAAAATTGCGCTAGTCCTAGCAGTTCGGGACAGTTAATCTTGCCCGAGTGTATGAAACTTATGCCACTGTATGTCAATTGTTTGTTAAAAAGTGATGCCCTTTCTGGTGGTGAGTTTTATATTGAATTTTTTTAACTATTTGAAAAATAATAAATTGTCTTTTTGTAGGTTCTGATATAACTGTAGACGATAGGTCTTTTGTGATGCAAGTGGTCACTATAATGGACGTTCCAACTTCGGTGTCATATTTTTATCCACGTTTAATACCTCTGCATGACTTGCAACCAGAAGATGGCGACGAAATTCCCGACCAAATCCGGTGCAGCATTGAAAAAATGTCAGACAGTGGTGTTTATTTATTGGGTGAGTTTATTTCATCTCAATTTTGTATTTAAATACTAAAATTATATTGTTATTTTTCCTTTATTTTCAAACAGAAAATAGTATATATATGCTATTATGGATAGGGTTAAATGTAAGTTCGACTTTTTGCCAACAAGTCTTTGGTGTGCAATCCGCATCGCAAATAGATGTGGACAAGGTAACAATACCAAAATTGGATAACCCCTTATCTGAAGCGGTGCATTCGGTGATAGAAAAAGTGAAATCTCAACGTCATCGTAGAATGAGAGTAAGTGTTAATTTTTTTAATAAACTGCAGATACAAAATGATATTTTTATAGTTAACACTGGTGAGGCAGAGGGAAAAGCTGGAACCTATATTTAAACATTTCTTGGTCGAGGATCGTGGATTGGACAATTCTTCGAGTTATGTTGATTTTCTATGCCATATGCACAAAGAAATAAGAACTATACTTAGCTAACAATATTGATTATTCTATATTATTTAGAATTTTAAACCATATTCCAGAAGGAGGATTACATTATTGTATTTTTGTTAGTTACATTAATATTATATCTAAGAAATTTATTGTTTATTAGTTTACGGTTTATGTAATAATAATAATAATGATTATTTGATTAAACTTACAATTTTATTTATGTGATAACAAAATTTTTTATTTCCTCTAATTTGCTGTTGCTCGAGATTTTCTAATTTTGGACAGGTTCTTATTCTTTACATAATGTGTATGCTATTTTTTAAATATTAATTTTAAGATAATATTTTTATTTGGTGCTGATATTACATTTATGTATTCAAATTTGAAAAAGTTAATTATAACAATATAAAACATTATTGTGTCTAATTTTTTATTAATAGATTGTGAAGAAATATAATTCGGTTAATCTAATTTCTAATTTGTCATTTTTATATTGATTCTGTCATTTTAGAAAAATTGAAATAATTTTAATTTCAAATTCGCAGCTATTTTACTTTTTAAAAATAAAGGTGGATATTATTTATTCAAGATGTTGAGCAAAACGTGAATTGTTTAGGTTGAATTGGCCGTTTAATAAAGATTATGAAAGATGATTCACAACAAGAAAATTGCATTTTATGGTTTGTACTATAAATTTCTGTTAAGATTTTGATTCCGTGCTAGCATTCAGACAAAATTATTTTTGAAATAACTTTTTGAGCTTGACATGCTAATGGGGAGTAATTGTCACATCTACCCCACGTAGAAAGCTGCGAGTGCTTACACCTGCTATTAAAGGTATAACAGGATTGTTATCTCATTTATATTTATTTAGATGCTTTGCTAATTTTTATAATACTACCATCTCATTTTATTTATAGGATCGATTAAAAATTTATGTTCAGAAAAAGAGAGGGACGTAAAAAATTTACTATGTAATTTTTTGATGAAGTATTCGAGGAACTGTCCCTGTTGGAAGAGAAACGTTTTTCTCCAATGAATTTCTCTTTCGGCATCTTTCTTTCTTTTTTCCTTGTTCACTTAATTTCGATCAAAAACAAAATTACGAAAATTCTTTTTTTTGTCCAAACAAGCGTTGAGCGTTACTTTTTGGCTCGCATTGGCGGTCGTAAAGTGTCTCTTTTACACCTTGAGAGGTAAAAGTACTTTTGAGTCTTAATGAAAAATAAAGCAATTAATATTTTATTTAAACTGAATATTAAAACTAAAATTGTTACAATATTATTTATAGAAAATAAAAGTTGACCAGTCACATTAACATTATGCTGTACTACTACGTTTTCAAAACTGGATTGTTCTACATTACCTACGAGTACTCTTGTACAATACCTGTTTATCTTCGTCTTGCACCATTCGAAATAGGATAATCGCGAAATAGGACCTTATATCGCACCTATAAATTTTTTAAATAATAGTATAATTTTATAGTTTATCATTTTTTACAATGCAAACTATTTGTTTTTTTTTACTTGTATCCTTTTTTAAATATTTTGGATCCCAACCGATCAAAAATGGTAAATTAATGTTTTTTTGGTGTTTTTAAATATTAATAATTTTCTAGGTATTTTTTAATACCTAAAATATTACATTTATTTTTTTAATAAATTACAGAAGAAAATTAAAAGTTTCTTGAAAGAAGTATCAATATTCGATATATTACACGATTGATATGAAGCCATTTCACTTTTTTGATTTAAACTATATTATATAAGTATTTTACCGTGAGCGCATGGCACAGGAAAAAAATATTTAATTTCTCATTTTATTGGCTCTATCCCTACCAACTGGTGCATTTATGCATTATGAAATTATTTGTTTTCAGATTATGTTAAAAATTAAAATAAAGGTATGTAATTGAGAAGATACGTTAGAATTTATTGTATTGCACCAGCGACGCGACGGTTTAATTTGACGCTAAAAATCGACTTTTAAACTGTCATTATATTCTGAAATTATAATAATGATTTTGAAACACAAAAATTTGTATACATCGATATAATAGTATGGAGGGTCTAAAAGCGGTACCGGGTAAGTTACAAACATTTGATTTTACATAAAAGGCAAAAAAATCTGTTTATTACGAAACAATTTTTGTGCTCTCGTTATTATATGTTTACTGTTTACCGCCTTCGTATACTTTACCACATGAACCACATATAAATTAATTAAAGTACTAGGTACATAGTACCTAATATATAAAATAAATAACACAGCATACTACTATTCAAAGGAAGCCTTAAAGCACTTAATAAATGTATCTATAACTTTCATTTCGAGGGAATCCGTTGAACTGCTGAAAAGATGAATTGTTTTATTTTTATTTTAAATTTAAATAATAATAAAATAATATCGTTGAGAATGTGGGTATGTATTAACTTATCTATAAAAATAGATATAAGTTTTCACAGCACACAATCTAAAAATTAAGAATCATCGACGGAATGAAATACTGTAGTAAATAAAAATTATAAATTTCAAACTAACTTACTGGATTACTTACCTAGGATTTTACGTGTGGAATTGATCTCATCAAACCGAGATTACCGAATAAAAATTATAAATTAAACTTATCACTTTTCCAAATGACTCCGAAAACTTAACAACGATCTGGGCCTGATTCCGCATGTAAAATCATGGGCAAAATCTTTGACCATTACTTGTGTCGTTTTTTATGAGTAAATAACGAACGTTACGTTGAGAGTAGTATCTATCTTGGTATCTACACCAATAAATGCTGTAAAAATGCAATTAAATACTCCAAAGATGTTGCCAGAATTTTGTAAGAGAGAGAGAGAGAGAGAGAAAGAGATACGGATTGAATAAGAGCCTTTATTGTTAAGGATTGAATAGCAATTCAACATTCTGGTTACTAGCCTAAGCTCATGCTCTTTATTATATTATTTTTATTGATTTCTATGATAAATTTACACTTTCGCCTTTTTAGATTACAAAATTATTGTGTCAAATTTCCAGGAACAGTCATTTAAAAAATATTGTCTGATAAACTACTCGCAAAAGATAATATCACTTTGAACACTTGTATCATAAATTACTAATTTAGTCAAATTGATTTTTATATCCTGGTGGCCGCAATAGATTTTGTGTTCAATTTAATCACGGTCTTTATTGTAGAAATCAAGTTTCAAAAATAAAGGTAGATAATTCGATCATATTACATTATCGGACACAAATTTCTATTTTTAATCGTCAGCTGCACTTGCGATAAAATTAATTTAATATTTTTATAAAAACTTTTATTTTGCTAATCCAGATGATGATTTTCTTTGTACATTGTCTCTTTTGTTTACGAGTACTATAACTTTTTTATCTATGCGATTGACAACACTTTTTAATAGAACCACTTCATTTCTGAATGTTTCCTAAAAATAAATTAGACGAGTTAATTAATTAGCGATGTTCAATAAACAATTAATTTAACCTACAATTTCTTTCAAGTTTAATTTTAAAGAGTCCAGATCCTCGATAATATTTTCCATTTTATGTTCCATTTTCGATAATTCCTTATCGTGAGTTTGACTTTTTTCTAGCAACTAAATAAGATTGACCGTTTTTTAATTAAAAAATACAATGTTTCGTCAAAATATCTTAATTTCAACAAGAAAAATGTTAACAGCTTATAATTAAAAATATACGAACCATTTCCAATTTATATAAACGCTTTTCAAGCAGATCGTTTTCTAAATCTTTAGCTTCAAAAGCAAAACCACCTCCACCTGTAATAAAATTATAGGTCAGGTAAAGTAGCAATTTATAATGCGTGTAACAAGTTCTAAAAATAAACCAGTCGCTGAAAACTTCACTTTTTAATAATAATTAGATATATCTTTGTAATATCAAGCCCATCGATCATTTTGGTGGACAAAAGAAGGGAAAATTTTATCGAGGACACGATTATAATATAAAGGAGTTGATGCGGACTCGAACCATCCCTCTTGGTTGGAATAAATTTCATCGGGCAATAAATAAGGAATCGGAAAAAAAGTACAAAAACGAGTAACACAAACAAATAGTACGCGTGACGAAATATTGAGAAGAAATGGTATAATGATTAGTGCAAAGAGAAAGTAAAAAAAAAGAAATTTATAAGAAAATATCGTAGTATGGACATGGATAAACTTGTGTAAGATAAATAGAAAATAACTTAAAAAAGTTTGAAGTATTTTTGTGGTATATAGTAGTATGTGATTTTAAAATAATCAAACTTAACAAAATGTTAAAATAATAAAAATTTTAACTGCTAAGTAAAGAATACATACTATACAAAGAAAACATAATATTTAAAAAACACTAAAATGACAATAATTCAAATTTAACAGGGTTGAATTCTTTTTTTGAACCCTGTTCGACCCTGTTAAATTTGAATTATTGTCATTTTAGTGTTTTTTAAATATTATGGTTTTTTTTAGTATGTATTCTTTACTTGGCAGTTAAAATTTTTCTTATTTTAACATTTTGTTAAGTTTGATTATTCTTGTGTAAGATAACAATTATATTCAGGAGTGGAAAAGAGAATAAGAGTTACGGTACCTTAAAGGGCTAGAAGGAAAATAAACCGATAAAAGAATATAAAATTTTTACAAAGCAGTAAGAAAAACTAATACGAAGATTTAAATTATTCCGGTTGTTAAAGTTAAAACAACACCGGTTAGAGACAAAAATCAGGCGGGACTTCTTTTAGGAAAACTTTTATGAATTTCATGTTTTTAACGAGCTTCGATCATTTTAACAAATAGCAGATTAATGTCCAACAATTAAGAAAATAAGAAAAGAAAGATAAGAAATATTATGGAACCAATGCAGATAATAATGAAGAAGATAAAGAAGAAGCTAACGGGCGCTAAACCTGTAGTGCAATTCCATTATAATATAAATCTCATCGTTTAAAAATGTGCATTTACCTTGTTTATGACATGATTGTCCATCATTTTGAAGTACAAAGGTTTCTCTACATTCGCATTTAAAACTGCCGAAAGTGTTGTGGCAAATTTGATCACAAGGCTTATTTTCTTTGCACTCGTTAACATCCAATTCACAATGACGACCCATAAATCCTTTGGAACAAGAACACAAATTTGGTTTTGCACAAAATCCACCATTTTGGCATTTTATGTTGCAAGTGGCTGAAATCATTTTTAAATCATACCTAAATGCATTTTGTTATATTATTTAAATTCACGTTTGTGACATCCGATGCTTTTATTACTGATCTGCGTCCATCCAGGACAACACGTGTAAACTACTTGACTTCTAACTTGAGTGGTCATCACGTTTCTATAAGAAGTTTCGTACGTTAATCTACAAATTAAAACGTAAATAAGTGTATAGATTTTAGTTAAATACAACATTAATAATAATTTGTCATTACTTTACGCCTGTACATAATTGATCGTTGTGACATCTTTGTAAGTACTTCTTGAATACTGGTTTGCAAAAGCTTTCTTTGGTGGTCAGTGGAAATGTTATATTTTTGTGTGATGTGCAAACATGTCTTCTAAAAATAATTAAAAAATATAGAAATTATTATTTTTCTTACAAAAAAAGCTTACAAAATTATATTAATTTTATTTGCTTGTTTATAGTTTTGTTAAATTTTATATTTTAAATCAATATGGTACGTGATTTGTTGCGTGAGTGAATTAAAATTTAGAAATTTAAATTTTAGTGCTTAAAAAATTTTAACTGGAAGGTTTTGGTGTAAGGAAATCTTGATCACAAATTAAATCTTGTACAAAACAAACCAGAAAAAGTATTTGGGTGTTCTAAAAAGTGTGTAGGTAAATTCACTTGTGTCGGTAACTAACTAAATTTACGATATCGCCAAAAATGCTATTCCAAATAATCTAAAAAGCCGCAATCGGGTCTTTCGATGCTTCTTTCAAGACAATAAAAATCAATAATAATTATTGTTAACGAGCGTTATCGTGATATTATAAATATTATTTAGTTTTTAATGAATACGACTGCTTTCAATATGAGGTTCATAAGACTTTTAACTATTTACAGCATTATAGTATGCCATTGATGCTTACAAAGGTTATCTACATAATTATTATATTGTGAGATAAAAACCGAACCCAAAACACAATAAAAATGTTAGCAATGCTCTATTTTTTAAGTTTACTGCCTTGAGCGATAGAGAATTTTTGATTATTTTCTGAGCCATATTTTTAATATATCAAACAGTAGGAACTCTGGTTATGTTCCCAGTGTTTTTCCTTTTTTTTATATAAAAGATAAGATATCAATAAATATCTACTGGATGTGGGTACAATAATATTATGTAAATTGCGAGATTTAGTCCGGTCAATTTGAAATTTTTATCGATTAATCATCAGCATCAGCCACCGATTTGTTAAAAAATTATTTGTTTTGATTTTAAAATTTTTTCTAATAAATGACAAACAATCAGATTTCTAATTGTTCAATTTAGAATAATTATAAAAAGCAACAACGATGTGCATTAACAGTTATCGCACCGTATTTTGATTTATTTGATTTTGTTCTATCAAGCGCCCTCCAGTAAAATTTTCATGTTTTTCCTCTTTTCTTTACTTTTATAGTTCAAACCTTTTCAGGAAAATATTTTCAAGTATTATGATCTGGTTCCGAATCGTCCGTGTATTCAAATTTAGCCAAATTTAAATTCAAAAATTAGCAGAACAGCTAGATTACGTTGTTGTAAATCGTTACATATTATACGATTTAAATATTTGCGATTTATCAACGCAAAATAGTTTATTATATCTTATTTAAACACTAAGCTGGAAGTCTGGTTTGTTAATCACTAAACCAGACGAGTAGTTGTACAAAAACTATTGAAAACTATCATCCTACTTAATTCCACCTTGTTTCATTTTTTAACTTAATTTTTCAATTTTTTGTAATATTTCTTAATATTGTATTTGACTTAAATTTGCATATACTAAAACATTTCAACGTTCTTTAAATTGACAATGCAGTAAGTTGAAGAATTTATTCGACTTAATTAAGATTAAGTAATGTAAAGATGCATAACAAATTACATCGATTTATTTACAAACCCTAATGGCTATTGTGTAAGAAATAAAACACGAATAGGTATGTGAATATACGAAGACGTGGGAGAAAATTTATTTTCTTGAAACCAAAAGCTATTCACAGCTACCATGTTATCTACCTACGTAAACGTGACTTATTAATTTTTACAATGTATAATGCACAATCGTACTCGATTTTTATATCAGGCACAATACTTTGCAGTCTCGTGGAAATTAAAAATTAAGAAATACCTAAAAATATACGACATATTACCCATCTATTTAATATGACGTCGCCATAGTATTCCAGATGACAGAATTTATTCAAAGGGCGCCCAAATTACGTACAATTGTCCCAATTGTTTAAGTAACTCAAATGACTCAATTGATTAAAACAATTAAAACAGTTAACAAATATATTCACAAATTTATTCTTTTACTTATTGCATATTTTAGTGCATATTCAATTGCAATAATAATTATGCACTTGATAAACTTAGATTATTGTTTTGTACGGTCACGATTAAATTTATTTTTGGCTTCAACCGATTGTGAACTCATCTTTAACAATTAAACATTTTATTAATCATACTTGGTTTACTTATTAATAATATGTGTAGAAAGACGTGATATTTCCAAATAGTTATAATCTTTAGTTTCGGTTCGATGCGTCAAAATTCCACTTTAATGTCGTCGCACACAAAGTGGTTTGCTGCGATCGTTGGTTGAGTTACAGAACGTAAATTCTACGTGTTTAAAACATGAACTTGACCGAAATATTTTTGAGCGAAAAAATAAGTATGTTTTTATAAATTTTAACAACAAAAACTCAATGAATAACGTGAAAATATTCGAATGCCAACAACACAGATTTCCAATACAGAACTTGATTTTTATGCACTTTTTTATACAATATACTTATCTTCTTTCGGTAACTTAGACAGGTGTCCAAGGACGAAAATATTATGAACAAAAATAACGACTTAATTAATGATACTTTTTTGCATTGTTTCATTAATCAATCAGTTTAAAATTTTTTATTTCTCAACAAATATCAATAAGTATTTTTCTAGATATTACGTTATTACACTGATGCCAGAAAAGAGTTAAATCAATTTTATTCGTTTTGATATCTTAGATTTTGATTCAAACAGATTCAATCAGATCTACTGAAACACTCGACCGACGCCTCAAGGACACCTGATCAAATCAGGTCGTGAGCAAAACGCTTAAGGCTTGAAAGTAAAAGAATTGAGAAAAGTAATAAAACATTTTTTTGCGTTATCATGAAAATAATAATCTTTAAGTGAATTTGATCGTTGATTCTATTAAAAAATTAAACGAACGAAGCAAAATTATTATTTAAGCAGTATACTTTTACTCGAAAAATTCTTCGTTACTGGGCTAAACTGTTGACTTACAGCTGTGCGCCCAATATCGAATAATTTTGGAGTTTCGACTATTAAAACATCTAATTTTTAACTTGCAAAAAATATTTCGTAATCAATTTTTCACATATTATATTAATTGTTAATTGACAGATGAAACAAAATACTACTATTACATTTAAGAAAAAACAAATTTAAATTATTTCCCGTCCATCAGAAAATTATGAGACAAACCGTGTTGTTTTTCTTTTGGATTTTGACGATGCTCGTCGTGTTTGAATATTAATGAAATATTAAATGCAATTTTGACTGCAACTAATATAAAACTCAACAAAAGTTATGCCTATAATTAATTTTTTAAGCTGTCAGCGAACACTTCATCTTTAATTGCGTTATTTATTAAATTTTGTAGTTAGGGTGGCTTGGAATGCGATTACCTACATATTTATATAAGTTAATTTGGATAGGACCGGTTCGTAGAACATACTTTTTTATTTTGCTAACATCAATTTTGATTATACATATTGACGTAAGTATTTATCTGACTTTATTTTTGTTTTTGTAATTAATTTCATTAAAAATATTTTATCTAAGAAAGGAAATCATGTAAGTACGTATACTTACATCTTAAGCTTTGTTTAATTTTTTATTATAATAAAAAATGTTATGCAAGTATAATATTATAAGGAAGTTACGTAGATTACAAATAGTCAAAATTCTCGATTATATTATAATATTATCGATTAAAATCAAAGTTCCTTATTATTTCTTCTTGTACTTGACCGTGAGGCAGAATAAAATATTTATGTTGGAATTCCATTTGCATACAGAACGTCTGCTTGTACCATGGGATAATTTGAAAACATAAATAGGTATACGATTCAATCACATTATTTGTTATAAACATTATCGAAGATAAAAGCGCCTAGTTTTATTTGATTTTTTAAATTTAATATTTTTTTAAAACAATTTAATAATTTATTATTTATTTAGATAGTTATAACTACTTAACTAAATGCTAGTCTTAAAGATAATATTATAAACTATTTTTGCTATTGTTTGATTACATTTTTTATATAATTAAATACAATGCATCTAAGCATAACAATACGATCTTCTTATTTTGCATTAGATATTTCATTATTATCATCGATGCACTATTTTAGTTATTATAACAGCAGAGATGTTATCTAATTATAAGGAATTTTTGGAATATACTACATAACTCGACTAATATTTTTTGAAACATCTTTTACAAAATTATGAATAATTTTTCTCATTTTATTTAGATAAATAATAGCAAAACAAGAAAATATTTTGAAATGACATTCAAAAGCTTAAGATGTTATTTTACAGAAAATTATCATTTTCATAATTTCCTAATAATATGTAATATCTGTTATTAACAGGTATACTATAATACCAGTATTTGGTATATAATTTAATGCAGATGTGATGCAGAAAGCCCTTTGAACACATATACTGTTAATTAGTTAATTTAAAGTAAACGGGTAGGTAGTACTTAATAATTAGTGATAATTTACTAATGACGCAAAGTATTGGATATATTCTCCTGGAACATTATTAATTCTATATATTCAAAATTATCCACACTTACCCGGGATGTTGCCTGCTATATGGATTATACGAAATGCCAGTTTTATTGTCGGAAACTAAAATTCGATCAAATTTAGATTCCACCGATTGCGTTTCAAATCTAGTATTTACAAATCGATGTAAACGATGGTGATGGTGCGCGTTCACAGCGTAAAACAAAAATGCAACCAACAAAATCAAGTGCATTGTGCGTACTGCACTGCATAAAATTGCAGCACGTGGATTCTTCAATACCGGATTAACTCACGTGACCACAGTACATAAACAACAGTTTAATACAATAAAATGGCTTAACGAATCATTCTAATTTAATTATAGAGATTGTTAGTGTAATAATAATTATTATTGTAATTTGGAATCAAATCAATTAATGTTGTGTAAACGCACTCATTTGTGCGTGCTTTTCCAAGCAATAGAAAAATGAAAATTTTAAACAACTACTTCGTTTGTTTGAAAATTATGACAAGTCCTGTAATATTAAAATATAGATAAATAATCGCACAGCGACATTATTTTATTTTATTATCTATTATTATCATTTTTATTATAATTTAGTATATTTTGTAAAAATGACTCTTAAACAAATTTAAACAATAATAAATTAATAATGGACGAAATTGATAGAGTTCTTGCTGGTAGAGTAGTAAGGTAAAAATCTGCAGTGTAAATTCTATTATTAAATAATCTTAGAACAAACAAGTTAATTAAACGATTTTTAATGATGTTTTTATTATTAAGCTTTCAACGTTGGCGAACGTCTCTATCAGAATATTTTAATATTTTAATTAATTTGTTCATTCTAGGATCATTTAATTATATTTCACAAGTTAAAAAATTAATTTATTGTAAATCCTATTAATATCAATAAAAATAATAATAAAAATTTAATAATTCTATAACCAAAAATATTTTTTCGTACAACTAAAATAGGTGAGCAATTATTTTCAGCCATTTTCAGCAGTTTCTGCCAGTCCTACTTGATTTTCCAACCGTATGCATCGAAATACGTCGATTTAAGCTATAAAAAGACCAATATGTACATTTTTAAGGATTTTATAATGTTTTTCTTTTTTTTTTGAAGAAGTTGCTTTCAACCGCACGACCTAAAAATATTTTAAAGTTTTCAATAGTTTTATAATGCCTTTAAATGACCCTTTGATTACTTAGATGATCACTATCGCACTTACAGCCGTATTCATAAACGATGCCTTACTTATACTTAAAAAACGACTTTTAAAATAGACCCTTATTGACCTAGTAAATAAGGTTGCAATAAAAACAAATTCTACCTTATTGGTCTTACTTAACACTTAATACTTGTCTATGAATCTGGGCGTTAGAATCAAATTGTAAGGATTTTTATATGCAAGCTAAGATATTCGATTTCATTCCGTACACCATTCTAACTGGAAGTATACATTACCGAATTAAATTTTTAAATTAAAAAAATCTTTCAAGAGGTAGATCAAAGACACATCAAAGATACAAAATCAAATTTTTCAATTGGAAAAACTAAAATTTCTTCTTAACTCTACTAATGGGTAAATAAGGTGGTAAATACACTTAATGTTATTTAATTTTTAAAGTTTAATACTTATATATTGCCATGTCCCCAGCATTTTAATTATTTAAATTCTATTTAATTTTTCAAATCTTAATTAAACGTATTTCTGCAAATTTTCAATTTTGTTACAATAAAATAAATTAAAATGGTAATGTTAAATTTTTGATACCCGTATCGCAGTCCGGCTTATCACCAACAATTTGTTGTTCCTTCAATAATTAATTTTACAAAATTTCACCATCCAAACAATTCTTTAATTAGCAAATTTAAATTCTTCCAATTGCTTTGTAATATTCTTTTTCTTTTCAAATTATTTAACTTCAGCTTCCGTTTAATTTTTTACCCAAAATCATTCAAACTTTCCTGAAAATTATGTAATCCAACCAATAATTTTCAATAAAACACTTTTTCAAAAAAATCCATCTTATTCAAATATTTTACAAACTTATCAAAATTATTCAGACATAAAAATCACCTAGACTATTTTCGATAAAAATTTTATTTTTACCAACTTTGTATTTCCAAAGTTTACCTCCCAAAATTTAAATTCAAATATTTTATAAAATTAAAAATCAAAATTCATAGCAAATTAACAGGGTAGGTAAGCTTTGGTTCGTAACATGACAATAGTAATAATTATGTAATGTTGTAATACTGTTTTAATTTTAAAATTTTTCAAATGCTACCCTGTGTACTTTAACGAAATTTTATTTTCGTTAATATACGTAAATATGCAAATAATATTGTATTATTAAAATTATATAATAAATAGGTATATTATGTTATTTCAACCTTACAACTTTTAAAACACGTTAGTTCGACTGTCATGTGATGGCGTATGTGTTGCCTAGAAGTCTAACTTGGCAAGTATTTCTACTGAAATAATCGCTTAACCTCATAATTTGAAACCTAATAAAATGTTCAATAAATTAGATATTTTTGAAAACAATATAAAAAATGCACTTTACATCGATCAATAATTGTCGAACTTAAATGTCACTTTTCGCCAACGCAATTGATTTTAGGGCAAAAAGATGGCGAGCGGCACTAAAGTTTACTTTTTACGCATTCAGTAAAAATAACATATTTTGTTGACAGCTAATATAGCATTTCTTGTAATTAATCTTACAAACTCGCCACAAAAAGTTAAACATTAACTGCTAATAAAGCAATATATTGTCTACTATTTCTTAAAGCAATATATAGTAGATGTAAAGCTGTAGGGCAAAAGCCTACTCTCGATGTGAGATTAATTTCGATATCACTAGCAACGGCCGGAGCTATGGTGTTAATATTGAGAAATAAATTCGAAATTTGACGATGGAGCAGGCGTCGCGTCGACAACAGAAAGATTTAAAAAATAAATAAACCTAAGGGGTATAATAAATTATAAGTATTAGTAAGTATATTTTTATTTTCTATGGGAAGCAGTGCTCTACCACCGCTTTACCGAAAACTACGCCGCTGATTTCAATGTTGTTTTTAATTATTTCAAATAATTTATTGAATGAAAATTTCGAGAGTGGTTAATTGATGACGTACAGGTTGAATTAAATTGAAATTTTAAGAAGATAATGTTGGGAAAGAAAATGTTGTCCTTGGCCCATTTAAATCGGATAAGCAAAATGTATTAAGTAGGGCAGTTAGCAAACCCCAGCAGCAGGTGGTGACGGGACCTCCATCGATCGTTTCTTGCCCCGGAATGGTTACATTTACACATTCATTCATACGAGTTTTAATATTTCGTTATAATGTTATTATTAGTACTTATTTAAGTTTTTCATTGTTGAAATAATTATTAGGCTATAGTGTTAAAGTTCAAGTAAAAAATTATTTAAGCATCGCAATTTCCAGAAGGTTTTCGCACTGTCGTAATATTATTCGTAATTTTATTTTCTCAATAACGTAGCAGACGATCGAGCCAATACATTTTTATAGAATATTTCCCTGATCTACATGACTACAGAAACTTTTCTTTGTATCGGACAACATTACCTAGATATAATATACTGCTGCTTTGAAAAATTACGTTACTTTTGGAAATTTTTGTAAATATTTTTGAAATACGGTCAAAATAACTTTAGCAGACCTCATAAAATTTATCAAAAAAGAAAAAAATGGACAATTTAAGTTTACCTAACCATAGCTGTAGCGGTTCAAAGTTTTGTTATAATATTATAAGGTATTAGGTTTCGGCTAAAAGTAATTATTTTACTTGTTTTATAATTATTATTACGAAAAAGTACACATCATAAAGTAAGCAATTTTTCAATGTCTTTACGTAAACGATTGTGTCTACCCAAAACATGTTGTGCCGTTTTGTGGTCACCGATTTAATAAAATAGAAGATCCCGTGGTTTTGCTGTTATCTTTTATGATGGCGACCTGCAGAAATTATAAACAAATAATAAAAAGTAAATTATTTAAGTAATAAAATATAATTTAATAATTCTTTGACATCATAAAAAATTAATTATTGAGTCACACAATTGATACTTCACTCATCCTGGGCAGATAAAAGATGAACTTCCGATATATTCGATTGTCCCAAAATTTGTTTAATTTCTTTTTGTGTTTTGTATTGCAAATAAAATAAAAATATTGTAACTCCCGTGGATAAAAATATAAAAATGTATAAAACGTATTCGTGACCATTGGATTCTTGTACTAATTGTGCAGTCTTAGGAGGAGACGCCTTATCGTCGTGCTCTTCTGGTGGTTTCGGTACGAAAGGTTTAACGTTTGACGACGGTCTTGTACTATTGCATTTTACATCTTCGTATTCTTCGCCCAAATTAAATATCAGACTATCGTATTTAAAATATTTTTCCATTTCTTGGCCCAAGTAACAAGGCCACTGGTTGTTGTTTAGCTCAATTTGCGATAAGCTTGGTAAGTAGTCGACCAACAATTTGTAGTCTAAATCTTTAAGAGAGTTGTATGCCAAATCTAACGTGTGCAAGTTGTTTAATTTAAAAACTCCAGGTTCGTATAAAGTTGAAATAGAATTATGCGATAAATTGAGTATTCTCAATTCTGGCAGGCTTGTGTATAAACCAGGATTAAAATGTGGTATTTTATTATAAGACAGTTCCAATAAACGTAATTTTCGCAAATATTGAAAAACTCCCATTCCAATTTCTTTTATTGCACAGTGACTTAAGTCTAAATAATCCAGCGAATACAAGCCACGAAATGCACCAGGACTTATAGAGCTGATAACATTTTTGGTTAAATTCAGAGATTCCAAATTTGGATAATTGAGAAAAGTGTCGGGATTTATCGTTTTTATGTCATTTCCGGCTAAATTTAATTCCACAAGGCTGTATAGAGGAATTATTGCATCGTTTGGTGCAAGTTGTACGATTTTGTTATTTTCTAATAATATCACGGCGATGCTTGTTAAATTATTAAATATGTCTTTGATTGTTGCGATGTTATTGTTTGTCAAGTCCAAATTTTCTAGAGAGCCTAATCCGTTAAAAGATCCAGATTCGATAGTTTTTATTGCGTTCGATTTTAAATTTAATGTTTTTAAATTTACCAATTCTCTGAAACCGTTTTCCACTAGAGTTGAGATGGAATTATTTTGCAAGTCCAAGTACGATAGTTTGTTGATTCCCATAAATGTGTTTTGAGGAACACTAACGATTTTATTGTTCGACAGTAATAATGTCTCCATGAAAACCAGTCCGATGAATGCTTTTGGATTCAGATTGATTATTTTACTGTTGGTTAAATTCAACTTTTTTATTTGATTTCCCGATATATCGAAACTGTTGCTCTCCACTGTAGCCAAATTGCAATTTATGCATTGCACCGTTTCGTCCAAGTTATCAAATCTATAATTTGTAGTACGAAAATAATTGGATGTAGCCTCGAAGCACGTGGAAGTTAAAGATCCTCTTGCGCCGTACGAACACGATGGAGACTGGTTTGAAGATTTTATTATTAGTACCATAACCACTACGAAATATATAAATTTCGTAACCTAAAACAAATAATATATTAAAAAGATTAGATATCACTTCCACAATTTTTACGGAAAATTTACGGAAATGTAACAATAAGATAAACAGATAAATCGTCAATAACGCGTTCATAATTTATTCTATACAATAACGAATTAATTATTTATTATTTTATTTATAAAGATAGCAATATGTAGTTACTATATAATTATACACAAATCAACAAAAGTTTATTTCGATAAGAATATGATTTAAATACTTTGAGCTCTCGGAGCCAATATCGAGTAAGGGACAATTTTTACAAAAACACGATTCTTAGAATGTCCTTTGCCAGAAGTAGTATTTACGTTTATAGAATTACAGTTTTCAAAATTATACTTTGTAATTAAAATTAAGAATTATTATATGAGTAAGTATATTAGCGACGTTACAGCTTTCTACTGAAAATGACAAAATCGGTTGGCAAAATTTTGTGCATCAAAAAGCTTCTGTTCTTAATTGCGCTTGTAATTACTTAATAATGAGTTGGTCAAAAAATTGAAAAACAAAGCAAAATATTAAATGGTAAAAGAGAATTAAATTTCAAATTTCGTTCACAATCTTTTTTTGTGCAGGTCGATAAGGTACCCACCTACCCCATGGTGTCAAAATTGGGAAATTTAGTAATTTTGACTGATAAAATTTCAATTTAGCAATTAATCAATGGAGAATGGTGCAATATTTATAATGTTTGCTCTTTGACTGTAGTATTTATCAATTAATATAATTTTAAATGAATTATAGATAGTGTATTTTTGCAGTGGCGTTATCATTCAGTCTCGTACCAGTCTGTATCTGTTGACAAGATTTAAAAAAAATTGGTTTTTACAGTAAATCAATTCAAGATAATATATTTTCAATATTACTAGGTTATAATATTATGCTCTGTTGAATACAAACGTAGATATTTCTCAAAGTATTTATGAAACCTCAAGGTAGATTATTTTTATTATAAAAATGTTCAAATTTTGATTACCAAATGTAACTCAAGATATATGTTGAGAGGTAGTAGTGCTTGCTTGACAATATACTAGAAGTCCCAAGTCATCCTGCTTGGGATTTCCCAGTAGAAAACGTTTAAAATTTTTAGACGTTTTTGTGATCCCGTCATAATATGAAGTATATCTCGAAAACCAAGCAATATAGAATAACAAATTATATTTTTTTATTATATCAAGACTATTTTTTAGACCACTTTACATCGAATTAAAAAAATCACGTTGTTTAAAAAGTTCGAGGTGTACTTTTCATGATGCAATTATTTTTAAAACTCTGATTACTTTATAGACATAGTGAAAAACATTTGACATATTTGAGTAGTGTTAGTTTTCTTTTACTGCTTTCAGATCTATAGAATTCATTTAAAATTAATCTTTTTATACGCATTCGGTGGGGATGTAATTTGCAATAAAAAAGGTTTTTTGTATATTTTTCATAAGGCGAACGCTAATTTTTTTAACCCGCAAAGTTTTCCAATTTTGCACGTGAGTTGCTGCGTGTTTGTTTTACAACGAAATAATTATTATTCTTCATTAAAATTTTCGTGCGTCATAAATGGTGCTCCCGATGTACTAGTACGAGTATGTACTGAAATATGTTATTAAATTAAATCTACTCTCAAGAAAGTGTACAGTCTTCTGGCTTTGGAAGTTGAGGTCGGAAATGTGTGTAAACATCTTCTCTTCTTGCAAACCATAACTGCTTTCCTCTGTAATTTACAAAATATGGGTATGGTTTAGCTCTTCAATAATTTTTATTATAACTCGCGTCGCTACCTCCTACGTCAGCTCATATTCAAGAATGGCTTTGACCGAATCTTCCTCCAGCGACTGGGACTGGGGTTAGAAGAGTGAATATAGACTGCTACTAGTGGGTAGTTTTTGAGTTCAACAGGTCACGGTATGATTGCTGAAACTGGAATCTAGCTAATGTACTACAGGCTACACTCTTTCAAGTGCAGCTATAGAAAACACCGCTTCCAATGCTCCAACATGCAGCACAACTGCATTAGACATCTGAAAAAGCTTTACAAAGCTTTTCCTCTTAAAAGTTCTGTTACTTAAATCACGAGTAGTGGTATAGAGTAAGAACTAGCGCGATACAAGAGAAATGTGGCGTTTTTTGAGTTTTGAAGAAACAAAGCTATACTAATTATATTCTATAATTTTGAATACCAATCAAACACACGAGCTGGTTTTGTTTCCTACAGCACTTATGGGTGACGTATCGCGCGATTTGAGAAGTTAGAGAAGCCGTTTCTTCTGAATATTAGAATCAATTTGGCAACTCAATAGAGGTGTTTATATTATTTTTATGCCTTTTAAAAACTAATTGATGTTGTACAATAAAAATAATTTTTCTTAAATCTAAGAAATTTTATTTGACTTAAGCCCAATTTCATGATAAAAATTAATCTGGCGTTAAAATTTAAGGAGAGATTCCAAGTTAAACTGGGAAGTTTACATTGATTTATTTTACTAATTCTTCCATTAACTATTAATGCTACTCTTTATAATGCATTAATTAGGATAATCCCATAAAGAAATTTAAATTAAAATTGAAGCAGAAAATTAAGTTAAAATTGACCAAGTAAAACTTTTAATTGTTCCATTAAATTTTAATGCTATCTTAAATTTCTTTATGAAATTAGCTCTTATTCTATTGGTTCAAGTGATAATAAGATTTAAAAACGTTTTAAGGCGTAAAAAATAAAATCATTATTTATTTTATCTCATTACTATCGTGAGTAAATAGTAAATTAGCTTATTTACTTTAATCTATTGAATACGACGGTTTTGTGGTGAAAAATATAATAGATTTATATGCATAATTTTTATATTGTACATATTCGGTTGCTGCTTTTTTTTATGTAAAACTTTAATACTCGAATAAAAATTAAAAATTTAAAAAGCTTTCTTTTTTATTAGTGTTTACTTTTTACATCGTACATCGATTTTTTTTTTTAATTTAAAATTTTATACGTATTTATACCTCCTATAAATTTATTTATTAATAGAATTTAATTTTGTAATTAGAAAATATAATTTATGTAATAAATGATATTATTATATATATTATTAAAATAGTAGATAAATAAAAAGTTTTAAATATTGAGTTTTAAAAATTTGCATAATATGTATTTGAGTTATAACCACTCGGTAAATATCAGAAAATTGACTAATCTAGTAAAATACTTGCTATAATCTGCAATGTAAAAGCGTGAGTGGATGTTTCCCCTATCGATCTACTCAGGTTTTTCTAACTTTTAATTTTGCTTAATTTTAATTTAATTCAAAATAATACATAATATAATAAATGTGTACTAACCATTTTCGTGTCTAATTATAATAAAAAAATAAAGTATTAGTATGATTCACCGAGCACCACAACCAACTGACTTAATTTATGCTTAACAAATTCGCCTAGTGCCAGGAAGAACTACCGATAAGATACAAACAATTTATACTGTTAAATTAACAAAGAAATATGAATGAGATAAATAAGTTATTGCGTACAAAAGCAGCACTTATCAGTTTCTCATTTATTTTGTGTGCATATACAGGATGCTTAATTGAATTCCGAATTTCATGTAGTATAGACCTTAGCTTCGTGGTTTTCATTATTTTTGTCGACAGCCATAATTAGAATTATATCAAGTCTTGATATTATTTTTATTATAATAAATAGTTAAAATTGGTACGATAAGAAATTTAAAGTAAATTAAATCATTTTGAACTATTAGTACATCCTACTAATTTAAGAGATAAAATATAATCAAACATAGATTTAGTAACCCTTGAACTATTATAGATCTCCTATGTTATAAATACTCGTATTCTTTATCGTGCATTATTTCAAGTCACAAAATTTAACTGCCTTCTTTTTAAAATCATTATTTTATTAAAATAAACAAACTAAACAAATATTAAAATAATAAATTTTAACTGTTAAGTAAATAGAAAAATAATATTATTTTTATTAAACATAAAATATATAAAATATATATTATTATTTTTCTATGTAGGTATGTATTCTTTACTTAACAGTTAAAATTCATTTTTTAGATTATTTTTCTATTATTTTATTATGTGAAAAGTGAGGAAAAAGATTCAAAGCATACATACATTTTTTTACTGTACAAACTTCTTTTTATGTAAACGATTAATCCAGAAGAAATTACTCAAGTGAAATAACGAGAACGTTCTTATTAGGTAGCAACATTTTATACAAAGAGAATTAAGTTTTGCACCTTAAATCTACGTTCGGTATAAAACAAACAATAAAAATAATTTTGATTTATTTAAAATATTTTTAGTATTTTTCTGTAAGAAGATATCAGCTGATAACGATGATTTTTCAAAACTCGATTCGGACTATTATTGTAAATATTTCGTAGAGATTCTTGTACTTGATGACAATTTTTACAAATGATTTTTTTTAACAAGTTCTTTTATTATCTTAGAAATATAAAAATGGTAAACAACTTATAATAATTTTAGGAACTTATGACATATTATTTATTGTAACTAACATACTATTTTTTTTTTTAAACATTAAGAAATCTATCCACAATAACTTTGGCAAATGTCTGAAAATAAATATTATTTTTAATAAGAATAACCTCTCAATTTTGAATGTACTTGAAATATTTTACATGATTATTCATAGTATTCATGTAAGTTTAAACCCAAAATTTAGAGCAATACATATTAGCTGAATTTGTGTAATGTGTTATCTTAAGTATAGCTTTCTTAATATTATATGTTTAATAATAATAATTATTGTTACATTTACTTAATATATTTAAATTTATTATTTATCAATTTGACACGGCAGTTAAATTGTTTATGAGGTCAATAATAGTTGTAATAATAATTAATAGAATATATAAAAAAAAAGAAATGATAATAAATTTGGGAAAAATACGTAGCCTGATGGGAAATTTGGTTACGTAATTTACTTGTAAAATTAGAGAAAAAGTATAAATAAATGAAAACTTTTTTCAAGAATCTTATTAGTTAATATGAATTATTTCAACTTATACTTATATTAAGATTAAGACATTTTAAACTATGAAAAATGATGTCTTTTAAAAATTTGACAATATAACAAGAGACCAAGAATTTATCATAATTACGTAATAAACTATGAAATTTCCAATCATCGATTTTCATAGAATCACAAAAAAATTTCAAATAATTATATAAGTGCATACCTTAAATTTTCGTGTTAATTTAAACAATTGTTTTTGTAACCTACTTATTTTGATAAACTCTGGTAAAGTCAAGTTTTTTACCTTTTCTTTGATTATGTAACACTTTTATGTAATTTATTTCTATCTTATATCCAGTAAGTAGGTAAATATTGAGAAAGAGCAGAAGCACTGAAATTATCCAAATTAAAAATTTTTTTTTAAATTGAAATTAATTTTTAATTTAAATGTTTATTTTGGTTTAAGTTAAGGTAAATATGGATATTGATAAATTAAAGTGGTTTTAACTTGTATGCTTTTAGTAGGTATGGGCTGACGAGGACGTAAATCAAAACTAGTTCACAATAAGTAATATAATTCTTGAGAAAAGTGTTTTATTTATTTATTATTTTTCATACTTTCAAGGAAAATCTTAAAGTTATGAAAATTATAAAGTTGCATGAGACTTTATAGTTTCAGCTATCAATAATCGATTAGTAGTTTATTAATAAATTAATAGTTATTGCTGTTAAAAAATGCGAACAATAACAAAGCCAAAAATAAAGTTTTAAATGTGATTTTCACATTTGTTGCACCAGATCTGGCATTTCCAGGTGTAGTGGTGCTGAGATAATGCTGCATCTTTGTAATTTTGATAACAAAAGTTCGAATTTGCATTGGCTTTAAAACAATATTTTCGACATCGGTTTTAATATTTTTAGCCCAAACATTTTCGTTTTTAATTTTCCATGTTAATTTTTTGTTTTCCTCGATTTTCTGATTACCTCCAAGTGTCATCTCTTGAATCGACGATATATGATACGATTTAAATAATTTCTAAAATTGTACAATTAAATATATATGTATTAAGAAAGCATTTAACACAAAAACTATGTCAAATTTACCTGCAAGTTTACCAAAACTTCTTTTGAATTTTTTGGATCTTCATTTTTCTCGAAAACATGTTCGAGTCTTAAAAGAAATGAGTTATTTTTAGACCACGGTTCTAAAGTTAGAATTTGTACGTTGTCCGGTAGAGGGTGGAAAATTTCTGAAAACTATTTTCAAATAACGGCTTCAAATAAAGCAAAAAAAAAGAAAAATGATATTATCCTACTTCACTATTTAGTATTTTGTCCAAGTCTTCTCTCGTTTGGGATTTTAATTTTCCGACAAAAGTCCACGGTGCCAATAATTTTCGTTGTACTACGTCGTGTTGCTGAGTAGCAGTGGATGTAGCTTTAAAATAAAAGTGTGAGAATAAAAAGACAGTTATCGATCGATAAAAAAAGCCGTACTTTCAGAAATATTCCCAAAAATTAGATAGTGCTTTCCAAGAACTCGTACGTTTTTATTGAATTCCAATTCGTTTAATACCTCGTTAACTCCAAAATTGTCGTCGTTCATTAGTCGACGATGAAGCTAACGCAAAATTTAAAGAAATATAATTTATTTCATTCAAAATAATTATAATTATACCATCAGTTCAACTTCGCCCGTCTTCAAGCTGGTTCCTCCTTGTGCACGATCGTTCAAAATTGCAAATTCTTTGTCGGAATCTTTGATGACAATCCTAGATGTAATCGGATAATAGTTCCCACTAACAGGTTCTTCGTTTGTGTATTCAAAAGTTTCTCTTTCGCCGCGTTTTCTTTCGATTAAACCTCTTCCATTTGAATCGGTATAAAAGGTAACATTTGAATTTACATCGGTCGAATAACGCGAAATCACTTCCATTCCACTATTTTCTCTAAAACACAATTAAATCATAAAGTATTCTACTACTGCATCTAAGAGGTCTGTTTTTCGTATTTTCAACTTACCGATATTCGAGAGGACCAACAAGCCAATTAAATTCAAGATGATTTTCATCCTTATACACCCTAATAACTTGCTTCGTAAAATCGTTAAATTGTTGATGAACTTCATCGAACAGATCGCCGGAATAAACCTTTACGGTTGCATTTTTACTTAGAACGATTGCATTTTTTTTATCTTTGGCAGGTCGAAATATGTACGCGCCTGAAGCTCTCTGGGTTGATTCGATATTAGTACCATTGGCCGATTTATAATAGAAAAAGTTTTGTGAAACCGGAAAGGTTATATCGTTAAAAGTTACACTCTTTATTAAACCTGTTATTTTATTTAAATCAAAGCCAATTTTCTAAAACGATTTTAATGTTACCGTGAAATTTATTTTAGCTTATTACCTACTTTGTTGCCTAAAGAGTACTTATTCTGCACGGGTTCTATTTGGTCTGGATTATTATTTACTTTATCCAGTTTTTCCACGTAATAGTACCGCAAACCCATTGGCGGTAATTTTTCCGCTTTAAAGACGAGTTCGTAATTCGATCTATTGATTCCTTTATACACATCGAATCTATCGATGCTGGGAGTTACTTGGTAATTAATTTGTGTACCTAAACAAAAGACCAAAAGTGATTGCATTTAAATTTGAAATTTTAAATATAACAGAATAAGTATAAAATTTAATAAAAAATGATTTTTTTTTAAATATCAGTTTCTCGAAATTGCACTATTAAGAAAGTTGGTTGCCCAAACAAGACTACACCTACCATTTAATAGACTGACTTTAAATTTAACGCCCAACACGGGCAAACGGACGTAATGCGAAATTGGACGACTCAACGGATTGTACACCACCGCAACGAAACGTTGAGAATTTGATTCGTTACAAGAAGTGACATTGGCTAGCAGACAAGTTACCAATCGAACATCGACAGTTTGGTTGCTTTTATTTTTACGTAAAAGACCACTAAAAAATTAAAGTACCCATTTTTATTAAAAATTCAATAATTTTTCGAATTCTTACTGAATAATTTCACTAATATTTCTCTCTGCGTCCTTGATTCCCTTTGTTAATAATCTTACGTAATCGTCTGTGACGTGTTGTTTCTCGGTTCCCGTTATTGCGTCGTGATGCTGCATGATTCCAAGGATTTCTTTTAGATTTGTTAGATCTTCGGAGAAATCATAGCCTTGAAGTTTTCGAAAGGCAGTCAGTTGTTTCATTACCTAAAGTTTCGACGAGTTGAAAATGAAAATCAGCAAACGTAGCAATCAAACCTGCAGCATATTATTGGCCTCTCTATCGAACCTTTTTGAATTCGGCCTGGAAGTGTAATATCCAGTCCAATATGAATGTTTATCGGAAGCGTAAGGTATGAAGTCGTCTGTTTTTAAACTAAAACTTAAGTCGTTTGATTTTGCGTATTCGTTAACCGCATGTATGTAACAAGAAGGAGTCGAATAAAGCAAATTGTAAGTTTCGTTATAATATCGTTGAAAGCCCCTAAAATATAAATATCGTTTAGAAAACGTAATATTTTACAAATTAAATTTATCGGCGCAGTACTTGATCAATTTATCTATGTTTTTGTAATAGATTTGTGCAGCTTGGTAAGTGAAATCTCCACCCATGGTAATAAGAATATTGTTGGTTTTAAAATTTACAGTTTGCTTTTTAATGTAGTCAATAAACTGATCGACCTGTAAATAAGTAAATAAGATATTATAATTTTACAAATTTATATTCACGACGACGATATTACCCGTTTTTTTACGTTAAAGTGAGGACTATCTTCGTCGTCGATAATAGGTTCATCGCCACAAACAATGTCCCAACAAAACGTTGCAGGTGCATCATAAAATCTATATACCACGCTGGTGAAAAGGTCCGAGTTGTCACCTAAAAATGTAAAATTAAGTATCGCAAAATAATTTTTAAACTTCAGGATGCAATACCCAAGTTTGGATCGCCTCTTCACACAAATTCCATATTCTGTTCTTTCTGTCTTTTCTGTGCATCTCTGTAATCTAATCTTGCAAACATTACCCCGTCGAAGCCCAAATAAGAAAATATTGATGCCATTTCACGAGTGTGACCAAATGGATCAATTTGCCATCCGACCTTAGGTCTTCCGCATTCTCCCAATGTTTCATTTATGATTCTGAAATAATTTTTATTATGGATATAATTTATATTTTTGTTGGTAAGTTATAATTATTATCGATGCGCATACTTTAATCCCAAAGTAAATTGATCAATTATTTCTTGATAATTCGTAGCCGCTTCGTCGTTCATACTCCAAGCTCCACTAATAATTTCCAATCGACCAGAATTTATAAGAATCCTTACGTCATCTTGTTTCTTTTTAGTTTGCTGTTTCCACCATTTCCAAAAAAATGCTGTTTCGACTTGAATGAATCTGTAGTACCGAAGTATAACGCCAAAATTAGATAAAAGTAAAACATAATTTGAAATAATTATAATTTTTAAATTTGTACCTCTTAGCGGATTTTCGTACTTTTGTACTTAAATTTAGTACGGCATCTTCAAGTGCCAATACAGAACAATAATAATATTTACATTAAATTAGGTTAAAAATAACAATAATTACGAAGAAGTGCAAATTTAAAAATCATAGCTGATTATTTGAATTGAAAAAAGAAAGTTGTGAAGATAAGACTTTGTCAAAGCTACCAAAACCTTTTGAGTTCTGAGTGCAACTTAATTTAAAATTTTACAAATTTAAAATTCCATTAGTAGTAAAAATTAAAAATAATATCTTATTATATTTTATTTACATTTATAAATAATAATACTATAGCACTACGATTGTATACATAATAGTGTTTATTATTTATTACTGCTTATTATGTTCAATATTAGAATAACCTCAATCTCTGATATGAATTTGTGTATTATCTTTCAAGTCGTGCAAGTTAAGATCTGGGATTACCCTAAATATATTGCCATGCCGCAAACCAACAAATTTACTTTTATTGTTCTCTCATTTGAGGATTCTTTAGTCAAAAATATCTTTCTTCTAAATAAAACGTAGTGAATTCAACGAATTTCTAGGCAAGTAAAATTTTTATTTTGAAATAAATTTTGTAACTAAAATCTTTTTGTTTTTGAATTAATCAACAAATCATTCAATTTTTAACTAAAATTTTGGGTTCTCATCCCTGTAGAAGTAAAATTTTTCACTCTGAAGAGTATTAAAATAAAATTATTCTATAAATTGTTAATTAAAAAATTCATGACAATATATTATTTTGTTTGTACTGATAACACATTTATTTTCCAAGCACTTTTAACTAATTAATTAATTAAAAAGATAATTTTATTGATAATAAAAATTCGGAGAAATAATGTTTTCTTCTATCTAACCTAAGTGGTTACCTAATGGCCGTATTACACTACATAATATTATGTATTTGCCTATACATGAAACCCTGTAGTTTAATGCACATAGTTTATACAGTTTTCTGCCTAGTTTCATATACCTTTTTTGTATGTACAATTTCTTTTGCAAGGAACTCGACAGTTTATATGAAATTTCTAAATTAACTGATTACCTACTCAGATTTAAAGTATTAAAATTATTTATTAATTTAAAAATGTCGATTTTTGAAAAAATTTTAGTATGTTGATGAGTATAAAATTTTTTGTTATAGTATATCATACCAAACTTGGAAAACGCAACTAAATTTGAATTAGTATAAATTATATATTAAGATAATAAAAAATAATAATATATTAATATATTAATAATTGTTAGTATAACAATTTATTACAACTTCTTCAAGAATTATCATTTATGACAAAATTTTAAGAAGTCTCTTCGGCGGT
Source organism: Cantharis rustica (assembly GCA_911387805.1). Classification (NCBI taxonomy): domain Eukaryota; kingdom Metazoa; phylum Arthropoda; class Insecta; order Coleoptera; family Cantharidae; genus Cantharis; species Cantharis rustica. The sequence goes on from OU426880.1 coordinate 82,634, forward strand.
TTTTCCTCATTGATAATAATTTTAGAAATTGAAGTTGGATATTTCATATTCAAAAAATTGGACATTCAAATAGTAAATGGCAATATTGAGTTTACCATAAAAAGAAATATGTATACAATAAAACGATATTGTACTGAAAATGTACAGTAAACTGTAATACGGCCATAATAAATTCTGTAAAAAGTAAAATGTACCTATTATGGTCAACTGCACGCAATTTAGTATATTATTTAAATACAATGTATTATTTATTCATTTAATTTAAATAAAATATAATCTAAATATAGGCTAGTTTTATACCAACTATGTTAGTGCATTTGTCACGCGTACATCTCTATAATATTAATGTGGGATACTTTTTATATAATATATTATTTTAAACATATCAAAATTTTTAGAATAATTAAAAATAATATCTTATATTTTATTTACTTTTATAAAATATAATACTATAGCACTACGATTGTATACATAATAGTATTTATTATTTATTACTATGTTCGATATTAGAATAATCTCAATCTCTGATATGAATTTGTGTATTATCTTTCAAGTAGTGCAAGTTAGGATCTGGGATTACCCTAAATATATTGCCATGCCCCAAACCAAAAAATTTACTTTTATTGTTCTCTCATTTGAGGATCTTTTAGTCTAAAAATATCTTTCTTTTAAATAAAACGTAGTGAATTCAATGAATTTCTAGAGTAATATCGAGTTACACTACCTAAACCACTTATCTATTGATTATATTATTTTAAATATATTTTCATGCTTTAAGCACTGTTTGGGTGTAGATGTGGGTTTATTGTATTAATTTTTCGGCAGCGTTTAAAATAATGCAATAAATTAAAAATAAACTGTTTTTCGTTTTAATTTTATTTCTGACTTTGGCTCTAAAGGGTGTCGATTCTAAAATAATATAATATGAACTGGAAAATGTTTATTAATACTCTTACCTTCTATCCGGATTTTCGAAAAGACCATCGATCACAGAATCTATAATGTATTGAACACCAGAATCGTGAATGTTGTTTCTTACTGGAAAATTAAAAACAATAATGAAATTTTGGAATTAAGTTTTACTTGCTTAAAATTACATCCGTAAAAGTATTGGTCGACAGTTTTTAACCATCCCACGTCGTCGTGCGAATGGGGAACTAAATGCACATTTAATTTATTCTTTTCGATTGGATGGCAGGACTGAAAAAGTTAACAATGTAATTAGAAATTTAATTTCGTTATTAATATTTTACCTCGTAACCACATTTCGAGTTCAATGAAAACGTTTTATAAATTATGCAAAACCACAATATAACTGTCAGCAGTGACACTTGAAACTTCATCTTAAAATAAGTTCAAAATATAACAAACGATTGCATTCAATACTGACTGCTGAAATATAATAATATATTACTCGAGAGTTTGAAATATATTTATACTAGTATAGATGTACCAAGACCAACTCGAGTATTTTGATAATATAGATAATATAATTTGAATAAAAATAACTTTAATGTAACAAAAGTACTATCTACTGACAAATACAATTTTTTAAATTGAATTGAACCACTTAAAATAGACTTGTATTGTGAAATATAGGTATATGTATATTATTAAACAAAATAAAATTCAATAACACCTCGTTAAACACTTCCAACTCCCATCGTATTTTGCATCGTCGATTATGTAATTAGTATACGTATTTATAATTTATTAATTTCGCAACTAATCGTGTCTCGAAAATGAACCATTTTTGCTATTTTTGAACCGCATCTTTATTAGTTGTACACAAACTCGGCAAAAACATGCGCTAACTGCTGCTTTGATTCTCAACACAGTGTCTATTTTACCCATCTGTTAACATGTATAGTTTTTCGGTGTATTGTTTTAGAAACATAACCCTGCTTATTTAGGGCAATCATCGGATCATTTGCGCAAAAAAGTTAAAGCCAAAAGTTAAAAGTTAAAGTTAATATGTAGTACTATACTATTTTTCTAAATTTCTATAATTTGATAATTTTTTTTTCCAAATTTTTATTTCCAATAGAAATAATAGATACTGAAATGTTTTTATAGAAATGTGCTAAGTTCTTTAAATTTGCATGCAAATAATGCATAATTATTTCAAAATATTTAAATATTTAAATATTGTAGTTATGCATTAAAAAATATTATTTCGGGTTATACAATAATAATAATTTATTATGTTTTTAGAATTTTAAAAAAGTTATAATTTTGTGCTTGATCGTTGCCATACCTTGGAGACGTACAAAGGTGCAATACAAATTGATCGTCAAGTTTTTAATTGCAATCGCTGTATTTTCATGACTTTTGATTCACTGGTCGTGCATCGGTGAAGGCTTTCTACATAACTTTAATATAACTTTTCAATTTAACTTTATTATTTGTAGTGAAGGATCTCACGAGAAATTTTTCTTTTTTAATTCTTAAATTAGATGGATAGTATACTGCTGCTAGTGCCAATTTACTGGTCTTCGATTTCTACTTCATTTTCTTGAAGATTACGTCGACTGATTATTATAACTGTTCTTCTACACGTTCTGCCCTCAGGATGGAGTGTGGTATATTGAATATTTTGAGATTTGGGATTTCAGTAACGTATGTTTCAAATATCAAAATTATATTAAGATTGCGATATGAGATCAAAAGTTTTAGTTCTTGGTCATAGAAGACCAATCCATTGGCAATTTAGACAACAATTTTAAGTTATATGGTTTTAACGATGAAGGCTCCCAAAAGATTAACCATCCTATCCTTCTTTTTTATCATTTTTGACATCATTTGTTACAGATTATTTTGTGACTGTTGTTGTGTAGCAAGGTTTTACAATAATATTATATTATTAGGTATTATAAGTTTTACCAAAAGCTATAAATACATATATGAGGACATCAAGTTCAAAAGAGTAATAATTAACCATTAACATAAATATCAAATTTCCTGTCAAATATAACATAATTATGTTGCTGTGACTATACTTTTAAATTGCAATTTTTACCAAGAAAGGAGACTATGTATTAATTATTGCGAACAAGCCACAAAAAGATGAAAAAAAGTCAGGCTAAGCATTTGAAGTCTCTTAAGACAATTTGGGCTAATTCTAAATTGATGTGCAAACTGTCTGTGTGCATTCTTCGATGATATCTTCCACGTTTTATAACCAATTGATAATAATCATAAAATACCGCTGTATTACATTACCAAGTTCCTGGTCAAATTAATTTTATTTTATAATTTTTAAAGAAATAATTATTTTTTCATTTGAACTTTTTATATTTCTTTACATTTTTAATTCTACCATCAAGTGATAAACTAATGCCTTTAATGTGCTTCTGAAATTAAAATTTCTACGTCTACCGGGTGACTGGCCAAAGAACTGAACATAGAGAAATAACAATAATAATAATACGTCATAATTAAAATTCAAAAAATATTTGAGCGCTATTATAGACTGCAAAAACGCACTAAAGTCATACATATTTATACAAGCAGCCAAGATAATTTCTGCCATAAGTCAAAAATACATAAAGATGTTCAGGAAAAACAAATTTTCAAATTCAATTATGTCAAAACTATGATTATTGACTTAATGCATTTTCGCAGAATCCCACGAGCTATAGGATAGGGTTTCTACTCGTCAAAGCCTACCTCCTGACTCAAGGTGACGTTATGGGGTGCTTAAATACTTTTCGGGTTCGGAATCTGCGTAAATTGTAAAAACTCTTTATTACCGTCGCGTGGTGCAGAATATTGTTTAGTTAACTTGTTCAATTATAGATTATCACGGATGTATAATTATTAATGTGATCTGACGGCCTATGCTTCTATCACATAATAGTGGGTCTCGAAAATCCTCAGTGTGCGAGAGAGAGCCAGCGACAGAGATAGATAAATAGCTAGGTCAAATTGCACAGTGCATAAGCGATACGCGCATTACAATACGCTTTTTAAACTAAAAGTCATTCGTTATCGTTTAAATTTTGGCAATGGCTCGAAGATACTGTTTCGCACCTAACTGCAACAGCGGGTATCCTAATAATAAAGACAAAGCTTCCCTGTTTAAAGTGCCTAAAAACTAATTAAAAGAGTGGAGTGCTTTGATTTGTTTTTTTGCTTTACCGACAAGAACAAGGAAAATTTAAAAAACATTCAGCCGTCGATAAAAAAAATCAAAATTGCATAAGTTGTAATTCAATATTATGTTTATCATTAGTTATCTAATTTCGTATTAATAATTTCAGCTTTTTAATAATGTGTTTCTCGTTTTTTATTTCTCAAAATTACATTAAATCTTGAAACAAATAATCGTTATAAGATTATAATATGCTATTAATTTAGTTATTCTGAATTTAATAAAATTGTTACATTTCATATCTATTTATTGTTAGTTAATTAACTTGCTAGTTCAAAATAGATACCTAATATTGTTTATAATCGAACCCAACACTATAATTAAATAAATAATTTGTTATTAAGTTGTTTATTTATTTCTTTTGAGTCTCTAAAATAATATTTCCGATATTACTGCACATGACCACTAGTATTAACTATAGCGCGTTGTCTGTCTCTGTCTAGCATTGACGGGGACTTTCGTAGGCCATGAAATTTGCGTTGTAAGCTCACCTTTTATATTATACATCCGTGCAGATTATTATTATATTATAGTATATTAACACTTTAGATAGTACTACGCGATTTTTTGATTTTATATCTTTTATACCTTTTCATAAACTTTTCATTAAAATGTAAGATCACGTTTGTCTCTTAAAATGAATTAAACTTTAAAATTAGAGAGGCTATCGTTTCAGCGAAAGTCGAATCTCAATTTTAAATTAGAGTCGAAATTGCAGCTTACCGAAAGCTCGCTAACCCACGAACAAGATAAAGCTACTTAGAACGAAAATATCAAAGTCTGGAGCTATAAAACACACCAAATTCGAGTAATTTGCCATAACACTAATGCAACCCTGCTGTTTTAAATATTGTTAAATTAACTTTTTTAATGAAATTAATAACTGACGTAAAACTTAAGAGAGTAACTTGGACAATTCCTTGGCAAAAATACTTTCTCTATCAATTGGGCAAGCTAAAATGCATTTTTTTACTCATTTTGATGACCCCCGTTTACTAAATCATTTATTATTTTTTAACGTAAAATTCGCGAAAAAATACAATTTGGAAGCGGTATATTGCAATTTCAGTTGAGGACATCGCTTTCCTTCTATCGTTGTCTCTTTGGCGCATTTCTAGGTAGTTTATGGTGACGTTTTATATTATGATGACGTCATAGTGGTAAAAGAACGCCTGCGTCGTTAGGAAAATGTTCACGGTCGACACGATCGACTCGACGCCTAGCTGTAAAACCCCGGCGCATGTAAGTTCAGTCTACGGTTTGTAACGCGATTTGAGTGCCCCGTGCGTTCACCACGATTTTCATTTGTGTATGTATACATGTTTATGTTCATAAAGGGAATTGTCTTTTTAAAAACACGCACTTTAGGTTAGTATTTTCAATTTTCTAATTTATATGCAATCTAACTCGAAACAAATGTTTTAAATCCAGGTCAGCTTGGAAAAAGCATAAATTCTGTTAACGATCAGGAAAATTATTCATTTTCACAGATGTTTAACGAACATTTATTGAACGTAAAATAGATAATCAAAGTGTATTTCGATAAAAAAAAACAAAATATTCTTATTAAAATATAAATTTCGATTGTGTCGGATAACAAAATTTTCCAAAATTTCCATTCACACTAATTTTACTAGCATCCTCCCATTATTATTATTATTATTTATTTGTAGTATATATTTTTATTAAAAATCATAACAGATCAACCAAAAATTAAAAAAATATTGATGCAATTCAAGGAAAATTTTTCTCTTTGTTGTTTTAACAAAAAGGCTAGAAGGTATCATGAATTTATATTGATAAATAATTGCATACATTTTTTATTTGATTTTTAATGTGAATTTCGGTTCCTACATTATATACGCAAGATTTTTAGAAAATATATTAATTTTTCAACATTAAAATTGAATAAAATGATAACGTTAAAAGTTTTCCAAAATAAAAATGTATGTACTACATTTAAATTTACAATTTTTTCTTCATGTATTTAGTATGATTATTGAACCTTTTCAATTCAAACCCCTTTCAAAACCCCCTTGAATTTGGGTAGACTTCTGATGGTATATGGAATTGTGGTTTTGGTTTTTCTATAAATAAATGCCCATTGTATATTTTTTAATTTTAAAAAATGAAAACTTTGAGAAAAATTTGTTGAATTATTGAAAAAAGTTTGTAAAGCTGATATTGCAGAATATATTTATTGAGTGGAGGTCGTATTGACAAGTCTGCACTTGAGACGTCAGAGCTACATAATACTAATACTGGCGGGAGCTACTACTTCAAGCCAGTACTCGTACTTATATAGATTCTACTGCAGCTCCCCGACTAGTAATATTTATATAATCTATAAATTCAAAACGAAAAAGAAAATATTTAGTGGAGTTTTTATTTTTTATTTTTAAATATTTTTTAGGTCGAGCTTTTAAAATTTTTGATTTTATTTTATTTTATTAGTTTTTAAATAAACACATAAATTTGTATTATTTGTAAGAATTTAGTGTCGAATCTTAACAAAAACTTTCTGAATTAGTAACAACTAATAACTACTAAAGTATCTTCATCTGTTATTTTGAAACCGTTCTGCGTCTAAACGCGGATTTTTTTGTAGAAAATTTAATTTCTTACAACATTGTTCTTATAAATTTTATCATAATTGTTATAGCTGTCTGATCACTGCGGATATAATATCCAGTTAATATAGTTTTTCAATGTTTTTTTAAAAAATTGTTGAAAATAAGCAAAAGCCGAAACTAACTCGAAAGTAATCGTGTAAACAAAAATTAAAAACGAGAAAAACACCATCGAGGTTAACTTTTCAATTATTTATTTTTTTGTCAGTTTTTTTAAATTATATCTAATCAGCTTTTCTCGTATAACAAAGAAGTCTTTCTGTTATCTATTAATCAATATAATAACTGGGAAACAGATCTTGTAATAAATGTGCAAGTAATGTCGACTCTCTTATATTTATTGTTCTGCAACGTATAGACAAATAAATATTATTTTTTTTAACGAAAAACATAATTATTCGATGTTTCTTGAAATTGAAAATACCACTGTTCAGTAATACATTCAGTCTGTTTGACACGTTTATTTGTATTTAAAAGTTGCATGTTGTCATGGAAACACTTTGTTTACTTTTAAATCTCTCGAGATTTAATATAATTTTAAATCACTAAAGCCTTAGTTTTTGCCAAAAATGTTAGAAGTTTACAATTTACAAGGTTATAAAAAAAATACAAAAAATGAAACTTGGAATTTTTCTACATGTTTTTACTTAGTAGTTTAATATAATAATAATGTATGACTTGAAAACCTTTGATTTTAGACAATATAGGGTTAAAATGTAGTTAGTAGATAATTCATGCTCTTTAAAAATGCATTTAATTATTTGCACTAAAAAATTTATAATTTTGATTCTGTGTGCATTTGAAGGTAGAAATTAAAAGATTCGGTGGCAGAGAAACACACACATTTCTGTCTTATACACAAAATCTGCCTATAATGTAGTTATTCTCCAATGCACTGGTCGACAATTTTACTGTTTAATTATTTAAAAACTATTAGTAATGCATCCGGAATCCCGGTGTCTAGTTTTTGAGCTTTGTGTGCTTTTATGTAAATAGTAAGTAATAATTTTAATAGTTATTTTAAATTTTAGTTAAATGTAACGAATTTACTAAATACGATATATATAGTAAGAGACGCTGTTTGTATGTATAATATGCTGAAATATAAATGGTTTTGATTAAATTTACTCGGAACAGCTTTTACGCCGTGCCTCTATTATTTGAAATAAGAACTTTTCAACAAAATACTCACTAACATACACACAAACCTTAACTTTTTTGTTTTACTAAACTCAATATTTATTTAACTAAACAAATTACAGTAAATATTTTTGTTAATTAAATTAAATTTATACAATTTAAAAGTTATCTTTACTGGTATGCATCCACACATAATAAAAGTTATACAAGCAACTTTAAATTACCTAATACTTTACGAAGCAAACTTGGCTTTCTCGAATAAGACGGTTAGCGAATAATTTCGAAACTCAGATGTATCAAATTTTGCTAATGGCATCTCCGGTATTACATAGTTGAACTTGTAATTAACAAAACCGTACACTTTAACCACAATATTAAACATGGTTTTTGAATATTCTAAAGTACTAAAAACATAATAAAAAGATTTAATTAATTTTCTTTATTTTGCGTGTTTTTTTGTTATTCTAGTTTCTGTTTTAAATTTTCATCTATTTTCTTCAACAAAGAAACAACACTTGCAGTTACAAAAGTACTCGTTTTATTGTGGACTGAACTGGAGTGGACCGAAGAGCCGATGTTGATCTCGATAAAAAAACATGGCATTATTATGTTGTCTAGTAATTTATTTATTATGTCATGTAAAAATATTATTACTTTGAATAGTATAAGAGCTTTTGGAGAAGTTTGCAGACTATCGACTTGCCTTGCATTGAAAAAATAGAAAATAATATTGACAAAATAATTATTACGAAAATGTGCTTACCTTAAAAAATGTCCTCTTAAATTTGTTAATATTATCTCTGCGTGATAGCAAAAGCGCCATTCATTATTTCAAAATTATTTCGTGTAACAAAAAGACTAAAAAGCTCTTTTAAATTAAAGTTTTCCAAGTTGAAAGTTTTTGTTGACTAATCTATTCAAATTTATGTTGCCATTACCAAAAAGATACTGGAAATTTTGTAAATCTCTAGAGAAGAAAACAACACAAAAGATGTATTGAAAATCGATAGCTGTTTGTTGGCAAATATTTTGTATTAAAATTTTTCATTAATTTTATTTTAAAAACATTAACTACAAAGCAAATTAAAAGTAAACTTTTAGTAGCCTTTTTTTCTAAACTTGCAAAAACTAATTTAAAGCAGAGCTTTGTTGTTCTTAATGTCGAAGCTTATACATTTTGTAAACTAATCCAGCAGTTATGGAAATGCCTTCAATTAAGATTTCGCTATTTTGTATAAAATTTTATAAAAAAATATCGATGATATTATATAAATAAATTTACAAGCGCTTTAAATTTGTCTAAAAATTATGGTCTAACAATGTGAGTAAAATTATCGTACCGCTAGTTATTGTTATTATATATTTCTTATAAAACTAGAAAGACCGTTTTTCGATAGAGTAGAGTGAATAATTTTTGATACTTTGTGTAAATTCCGCTCTTATAAAAGAGCTTTAAATTTTTGATATAAATTAGAATGTCAATAACACTCGCCGGCCGCTTTAATCGTGGACTTGCAGCACTCTGCTTATCCTTGCACTTTAATCTGGCAGCTATTGGCTCTGTGGTGCATCACTTTTTGCCCTCATTACATAAATAACTAATAGATTCAATTAAATTTATGCTTTTTATTTTTATATTGTTATGTTGTCTGTAATGTGTAATGATGACGACTACATAGCCATGAAATTTTGATAACAAACTAGATTTAATTATAGAGGATGCTTAATCACGTCATGTCCCCTAGGCATTATTAAATGACTCGATAGGATGTCAAATCTAGGTGAACATCACTTTTCGACAGGCACGATGCTCTTTTACAATAATTGTTTTTTTAAACATTCGATGTAGCAGGAATTTGACAAAGCTTGCATATTAAAAAGGAATCAATAATAATATTAGCCAATCATTATAAAAGCTTTTCCGCAATAGCCAAAAATATATTTAAAAAATTGGGTCAAAGAATGAGTTATAGACTGCGAGGTAACTAAGGATAACATCAGGATAACATGCCAATGTAACATAAATTGCTACCAATAGCTCCTCCACCGGTAAATTAAATGTTCTTTGAAACAAGTTTAGTTTATTATGGCTTTGATCGACAAGTAATTTCCTATTGGACAAACTTTAATCACTTTTCGTAGCTTAATCAATTTTAATTATAATAACAATTCAACCATAAAAATGCGATTAATTAAAACACTGCAATATTGAAAATTTAACAACTTTTATAACAAATCTAGTACAATTTTTGAATTACCGAGTAAAATTCTCCAAGTCAATTATTAATAAATTATAATTAATAAATTAGTGTTTCAAAATTATGTAACTGACTACCATGACGCGGCATCGACAGTAAGTCGATGTTACTTTTACTGACATTATACAAATGTTTTTGACAAGTTAAAAACATCGGAGACTTTTGATGAAATTTAAGCTATGTGGCTTTAATGGCTGCATGCTGATTGGTTCACAAACTATTTGAGCAATTATAACCTTTTGTTATAGAGCATGTAAGGTGTTGTAGAGTAATCCTCCTCGAGCTCCCAGGTGCGCCTTTCTTCCTGCTTAATTTGTTTATACCCGATATGGTGTAAGTCACTGACAAAAGAGCTTTCAATACGGTTTCATTCTAGTATTTTATTTGCATACCTATTTATTTATGAAAATATCCTGTTTATAATATTATTTACATACAAAAATATATACGTTCATAAATCAATTGAATCTCCTCGGCAAGAAGCTCTTCCTAGAGAAATAATATGACTTGGAAATGTGAAATCCATCTACTGCGTTGCATTTGTTTGCAAAATTTATCGTTCCATTAATAGAATGTGATTTTAAATTAGTAATATTTCAGTAACTTGTTCTGAAATGAGATCTAAGCAAAGAATAGTACGGCAATTTAAGAGTATCGGAAAAGAAATGTTTGCATTGGCTTTTAGTAAATCCAAACACACGCAATGCCCTATTACCAATAATTTATATATGCGTATTAAATAATGTAAATTTACAATTAATCAATATAATGTTGCCTTTTTTAGTACTAGATTATTTAAACGTTAATCAAAAATCATACTTTTATTAAAATTTAAGGATTTCTTCACTGTTACGAAATATACCTGGTTTATAATCAGATAATATACTCGTATATCTTTCGATTTGAACTTAAAGTTACTGTGAGAATTGATTATTGACGATCTAGAATAAAACTATGTTGTTCATCGATGATAATTTTGAGAGTTCCATAGTTCAACTACGATGACTTTATAAGGACAGTGACAACAAGTTTAAGTTGGTCACCCACGAAAACATTTTTCAACGACTAAAAACAAGTTGGAGATATTCTTTTTAAAGAAAATTAATAATAAATTCATCTACCTAAGGTATACTTTATATTATATAGATTTATAGTAAAGTTAAAATTAATATACCAAAATTACTCTTTGTTCGGTATCGACAACTTGAAAAGTTGTAAACCTTCAAAGTTGAAGATACTTCTAAATTGAACTGTTTTTGGCGCCCTCTTAGAAAATCCTTTGTATTATTTAAAAAAAATCCATTAAGTTATAAATTGTATGAAGCGCTTTAACAGCCTAAAGTTTGAACGATGGTTTCTATCGGATTTCAAAACTGTGCATTGAGCACAATAAATTCTTAGTAATTTGTTAAAAATTAACTTTTGGCGTTCCTTAAGACTTTAAACGTGACTACAGAAATTATACGACACGACATTGGAATAAAAAAACACCGACTAACCCGGTCCAATCATCGCGAAATGGCTCAGCAAGTATTCAAAGCGTTTAATACGCTCTGGTTAAGATTTTGTTTAACAATTGATTATAAACCAAACCATTCTCAAATTACTTTCCACTTAGATTTAATAATATCCGAGTGTTAGATTAGTAATATTATTATAATTATAATATAATTATTTGCGATCCTAAATAAACTGACGCCCGCGTGCGTCGTGCGTGTGCATACCCCGCACATCATCCAGTTACGCCACTGCATTCAAACAAAATAAAAACTTAGATTAATAATTTAAAAAATTTAGATGTATACTTAAACCTACTTAATTAAAATGCATTGAATTATTTAGAATAATATGGTTTTCAATATAAATTGAAGAATGTACTTCGCATAAAAATGTAATACAGAATTAAACAATTTCGGAAACAAGGATGAAAAGTCTTCCGGCTTTTACCAAGTATCGATTTTCTACAAAGCAACCCTGAAAATTTAGTTCTATATAGGCTGGCTAGGTTACTGGAGAAATCTGTGACATCGTTATAAAACTTTTTTATATATTAGACGATGTTAATGTCAACTATGGCACATAATTTTATTAATTTTTATAATAAACTATTCTTGAAACATATTATAATATAGAGCTTTTTTTATTTAGATTTGCAATTCATCACTGTCGTCAAATTTATAAATTGTGACACTATTTGACACAAGATATATATATTGGATACAAGTCGAAAGCCAATAAGTAATGTATGAATGAACGATGTTTGAATATTTTTATTTTATATTCGAAATTTTCAAATATTTGGGGAATTTAAAAGAATATAATTAATTCATTCTAATGAAAATGCTCATTTTTGTTGAATGCAGGGTTGTTTGGTGTGGTGGTATTAAACAGTTGATTTCTTGATCTAAATCAAAAGTTAGAAATTTTATAGTTTTATAATATGTTGACTCTTGCATAATTTCTACATACGTCATCATGAGTGCAAAAGACTGTTGAGGTTATATCGAAGTGTTCTTATACTTTTGAGGGTGGATAGCTGATCCATAATATATATAATCGTACTCGGCAATAAAGGATAACTGTTTATCAGATTGATTTTTGTATTTATTTATTATATTATTATTAAAATTAAAATTTTCATCCAAGATTCAAAAATTCTTCTTTCTCAATTTATGAAAACAAATTAGTTTTTATGATTTTACTGAAAATGAGAAATATTATTTTTGACATTTTAATGCTTGTTTAATATCTAGAAACACGCAATATACATATTTACACTGCACACTTTTGGTTCTATTTTCCTTGTACAACAAAAAATTAAAGGTTTAAAAACACCTGACCTAAAAAAAAAACAGTAAAATTATTTAATAGTTTAAGCAATTAAAAATAAATATATTCTTTCCCGGAGGTTTTATAAAAAATTTAATTACATACAAAATTGTTTCAATGAATTGTATCGTGTTTGTTATGGTTATCTCAGCGTTTCGGATATAATATTTTGTAATATAATTTGTTACTAGACAGACAATGGCACACCTCCGAGGTAATGTGCCTTGAAAATCCTTCACATTGTAACGCTACTGTTTATAATATAGTTTTTTTTAAATATTTAAAAAAAATTTTTTGAGATAAGCAGAAGAGTTAGCGTGACACGGCACGGTTCTAAGGACCTTCTCGACGAACTGCTCTATAATGTAAAAAAAAAGTGCAGACAGATACGCGTCAAACTTATAACATCTTTCGTTTAGATCGGGGGTTAAAAATACAAGCTATGACAAACAAAATGTATAATCTGTATTTTCATGTAATTTACCAACAGTAGGTAAATTACAATATCCTTGAGATAATTTTCAAGTCTATAATTATTATAAAATAATAAATACTAGTTTCTCATAATGTTCCATTCTCACGATATAGTATAACGAAGTAAAGACTTGTAACTGTATATTTTAATATTAAAATGATTAAAATAATTTAATAATAATAATCACGTATCCCAAATACAAAAATTGTATAACTATTACTACATTAATCTAGGATCTTTAACAGAAGTTGGTGCTGTCGGTTTCAGAGTAGAGTAATAAAATTTTATAAAATTTGAATGTTTTTAATATCAAATTTAACAAACATTAAAATCATTTTTAAAAATTCGGTAAAAACCTTCTATATTTAATGCAACTTAATTGATATTGCACGGTTAATAGAGACATAACCAATAAAAATTTGAATTTTTATTGGATATGGACACGAGATCTGAGTTAAGGCAACTGCAGATAAGATTTCCGGTTTTCAAATTTTTAATGGTTTAAAATTAATATGATATCTATATGTACATTGTGCGTATTTTTATAAAATGCAATCTGTGCGAAAATTTTTTCCAAAAACATATTATTTTTAATTTTAGTAAATTAATTCCATACTTGGGCAGTTCACCGTAGATGAGCTAAACTGTCAAAATTCAAATTTTAAGTGCGTAGTGTATTCTTGAAAAAAAATTAGATGGAAAAAGAAAATATGTAAGAATGAAACACAAATTATAGGGAATGGCTTTTACCACACATAATATTTTATTTTGTATGCATTGTACGATTATGCTCAAATCTACATGAAAAACTGTAATCTTAATATAAACGTTGTCGTTTTATATGCTCAAACTCTTGAGATTTACCAACAATTCAAGAGAATAAAATTTAAAATGTGTCTCATTTAAAATAAAGTAAACTTTATTACTCACAGAAAAATAATTTCTTGTCGTTTCTAAATAAGTATTAGTATAATACATATAATGTACCAGAATAATAATTATGGAATCGAGCGATAGCTAAGACTTCGTCTGATATTGGCATCATTGAATTATTTTATTTAGATATACAGCTTGTTTTTTTTGGACTAAACCTGATGAATTTTTGCATAAAATGTACTGATTTATTAATTGCTTAAAATCAGTTTAGTACTCTTGGTATAATAATTAAATATAAATAACTGATTGTAGAGCTCGAGGGTACTATAATGTATATTCTCTTCAACCCGTATTCCATCGGTCGGTGATAGTCTTATCTTTATTATAAAACAAATAAATTGTACTTTAATATTTAATAAACCTAATTAGAACATTAAAATAATAGAAATTTAACCGTAAAGTGAAAAAATTCAATTAAAAACAATAAAAAGATATTAATTTTCTATATTTGACAGGCTACTATTAAGAATTTTGAAAAATGAGAAAAACTAATATTACGTTTTGAAAATAGATAAAATTTAGTAATGCGACATAAGACCCTATTTTACTATTATTACATACCACACAATTTAGTTGTAATTTTTATTTTTTAAGTTTATTTCTATTATAAATAAATGCCATTCAATAAAATTTTTATCAAAAATAATAAAATTATTATTTTATCCAGTGCTAAAATTTAAGTAGTAGCAGTTTAAAAAGCAGTGTGAAATGCTATACTGTGTAATATAAAAAATATTCTATAGAATATAAATAACAATTTGGGAAAATATAAACATAAATAAGCAGGCCTGCAAATAAGTAACAAAGTGTAGTCCTGGATGTTGCTCGACTTAATTCTTACCACTGACTTTTTACCTCTAGTACTACCGAGGAAAAAACTATTCGTTACAACCGAGTCTAGATAGAGTTTCCAGCTGTTGCAGTGTTTACTAGGTTAGCTAACTTATTTTACTCGTTAGCAGTATGTTCGAAATTTTCTCAAGAAAAACACTTTTAAAATTATAGTAAACTTGAATGATAAAGCAATTAAGACGACGTAGTAAGCTTAATTTCCACCTTGCCCTAACAGACCTTAAATTGCTTACCATTACCATTGCTAACTTATCCGTAGGTAATTAATTATCTATAGTAGATTTAAATGTCAAACTTATTGAATATTAATTAAATGCTTTTACCGCGCTAGACAATTTCATTTAAATTCCACAAGATAAATGAAAATTGAGCAAATCTTAAAATCATACCCGCAAAATAAATTATTGCAGAATTTATCGTAATAGAAAATTTGGAAAATTGTTTCAATATTCACTAATAATTTTTCTTATTTCTAATAATTTTACGGGATACCTAAAGTTGCCGAAATAAAATATTTCGGACGATCTTAAGTTTATACCATAAAATAGTATATATCTTGCGAACGAAAATAGCAATAAGAAATAAGTGGCCAAAAAACAGTTACAAAGTTATTAAAGTTTACGATGTACTACTTGATATAATATAAAGCGAATACAAAGCAAATGCGGGTGCGGGTATAAATTAATTATTGTATTTGTATAAACGACCAAATTGCTATTGTTAATTCGATTATTGTTAAATTTCTTGCTATATAACCTTATCTAAAATTTATAAAAATTAATTTATTTTAAAAAATATTAATTTAATTTAAATTTAATCGTCTCCATTAATATATTTTATAATATACTTATTAACCTCTGAAATACTTAAAACAGTTAAAAACTTTAAAGCCGCTTTAATTTTTCTTCCAACTTGCACTAATAATAATCGATCTAAACCTTCAAGTTAATTTAATACGTTCTTAAATTTTCTAATTAAATATGAATGACCAACTATTACTCTTAAATTTAATTTTGATTAGACACAGATGTTTCCCTCGGGAAACCTTTGGCTCAACTATTTGTGCTATACAATTATTACATTTTCACCATAATTATTATTATTTGTATACCTAGCTATAGAACAAGAAAAGCTTTACAACAAATTATAGCAGCTAACTATTTATCAATATTAATTACAGGTCGGGGACAGTTTTGTTTTCTGTACCGTGATGCTGTTTTGTTTTTTATAGCACACTAAATAAATTAAATAATTAATTAATTTATTGTTTGCTTAAATTTTGTATTTTTCTTGAAAATTTTCTTATGTAACCCTATGATAATTTTATATGTACGTATAGAAAGAAAACTGCAAATTACGAAACTACTAAAAAAAAAACATGTTGTCATTTAAAAAAATAAATTCATGTTTACTTCCAGTTGAGTTTGAAGTACAAAATAATTTACCTCTGCAGTTTCCGATGGTAAATTTCGAGTTGAATAAAAAACTATTTAAACTTTTTTTTGTATCTATTAAGATATAAGAATTATTCACTGTTACCTCTTATCGTGAACACACTGTATAACAAGTAAAAACTTTTTCTTTTCAAAAAAATATTAAAAAGATCTAACAGAAAAGCCATGTTTGAACAATTTTTTAAGCAAACAAACTTTGCTTAAATTAAATAAAATATTAAAACATCAATTTTTTTTATTGTGGTTAATCAAAATTATATTTTTGAATTTAAAAAGTTATTGCTTTACATAAAATTATTTGAACAAACTGACTGATTTAAAGAAACCCGTTTTTACTATATAGGGCAAAGGTTGAAAATTATCTTCGATCCACAAATATCACAAATTTGTACAAATTTTAAGTTTAAAACCAGGGCCGTTTTAAGATATACGACTCTCCTGCCCTGCAAAATTAAGGCGCTCCTTTTCATAAGAAAACACACAAATACAAAATAGTAAATATCAATTTATTACTATTATTACACTAAACAAAATTCATACAAAATTTTAAAAAAAGTTATATAAACAGAAGTTTTTTAAAGATCATTGGCTTATCTACAAATTAGATTATAACCTCTTATCGTCTAGGATCAACGCATTTTGAGTTATAAATTAAATTAAAGAAAAAAATGTTTAAAAAAAGCAGTATTTATTTTTTTTTTACTTTTCTTGCGAACTCCGTATTTCTTAAACGAAACGTATTAGAAAAAAACTAACGAGCGAAATCAAAAGCAATCGGATAGGGAATTTAACGGGCTACAACTTTGGTCAAATAAATTTTTTTGGGAAACCAACTGTTTTCACAGAAATTCTGAAAATAATGAACAAGGTGTAGGTAAAAAAAATAAATTTTGAAAAAAAATAAAAAATTTTTTATCCTTTTCAGGACTGATAAAAACTGGCGCCCCCAAAAGGCTTGCGCCTCGGGGCTATAACCCATTTAGCCCTGTGGTTAGGGGGACCCTGTTTAAAACCAATTCATTTTTGAAATTATTATAAAAAAGAAAAAAAGCTTAATTATTATTAAGCTTATAAAATAAAAATTTTATATTTTACCTTTAATTAACTTGTTTACTTTTAAATTTACTTGATATATTATAAAAAAGGTATTTATTATTTATTAATGAAGAATATTATTTGTGACTTGTGCAGAGTAAAATCTGTAACGAATAAAAAGTTTTCCGATAATTAGAGCTTAAAAAAGAATGAAATTAGAATGACACTATAAACTGAAACCAAAATGACGGAAATCTTAAATGACCGCCGTTTGGTTCTCTCATAGATTGTCAAATTACTCAATGTGATTACTTAATTTTTTAATTAAATTAATTATTTCTATTGAAATTGTGAAGCTGCGATTGCGAATTTCTGCAAAAAAAAGTAAAAAAGTTAATAAGTTACGAAAATTATTATGAAGAAGGAAAATGTAAAAAGGAAAGTATAAATGGTAACTTTGAAACCTTATTAAAAAGTCCCTATACAAATTACCATTATGATATAACAACCTTTGAGTAAAGATATCTTTTCGTATTGTAAACTTTACCGAAAAAGCCCTTGAATCTTTGTCGCTCTATATTCAAATGCGTTCGTTATAATGCTGATTTCTCCATAAAAGTTTTCTCTGTTTTTCCTGCCTACATTTTGAACATTTACGCCTGACCTACTTTTATTCACAATCGTTCGGTTTGAGGAAATTTGAAAATTTTACAGCCAAAAAAATTAAATTGTATTTCGTGAAAATTGACGTATCGCATCTACATTATCTGCATTATCATTTTGTCATAAATCTTTTATTCAATAAACTTGGGCACGCACACACACACACACACACATACACAGTAGATATCATAAACAGAATAATTATTGAAGAGACAACCTTTATTTCGTATTGCGAAAACTAAATCTAAATGTAAATCAGGTTGTATCTAGGTTTAGCAAGTTCTTTTTATTCTTATACATAGAATGGTCGTGGAAGTAAAAAATCGGGTCTCTTAAATTTTTTAGCTCTCTCTGCAATACTTCATTTAACATTTAAAAATAATCACACAAAAATTTGTACACCTAATAAAATATAAATTATTAAAAGTTTTTTTAAAAATATCCGTTTGGATAACCGCCAACTTAATCTTCATAATAAAATACCAAAGTCGAATAAAAATTGCAGTGTCCGATTTGCCAGTATAAAGAGCCATCTTGTATGTTTATGTTTAGTTTTTAACATTTAAAACGTGACTAATTGTTTCGATGTTGTTGTTACAGAAGGTTCGATGTATACGAGAAACTGTGAGTCGAGCCAGCGCTTCAGGTGATCTTAGTGAGCTATGGCGTCGCGGTGCTCGTCGTCGAGCCCGCGCGCTAATGCTGCACGTACTCCGACCCGCTAGTGGTCATGTTTCGTGCAAGTGATACTTCTACTATGATAATTCTCAGTGACACAGACGACGACACGGATTTCGTGTTTACGCTGGAGTCCCTAACTCAAGCAGGAATCATTTTCATAATGGGAATAGCTATCATCATCACCAATGTTCTTATTATTGCTACTTTTCTCAACTTTAGAGGTAAATTTTCTTTTTTAACTCCAACATGTTATACCTAAGTC
The DNA here is from genome assembly GCA_911387805.1 of Cantharis rustica. Taxonomy (NCBI): domain Eukaryota; kingdom Metazoa; phylum Arthropoda; class Insecta; order Coleoptera; family Cantharidae; genus Cantharis; species Cantharis rustica. Next base: position 102,002 of record OU426880.1, read on the forward strand.
AATAGCCCATATATTATTGTTTACTTCGTTATCCGGAATATAATACAAAGACACGTAATACATATGTAAATACGTAACGAGTAAATCATTTCGTACGTACAATCAATTCCATTATGACTACGCGCCATCAATTATTCACCAATAATTATTATTACTGTTAGAAGCGAAAATCAATTTTGCAGTATTCGGATTATGGTATCATACAGTGAGCTGCTAAAGTAAATGGAACCAATTCATTAAAGTTAGTTCATTCTTTTTTTTAAATACACATGTCGTCAATTTGTTAAGTTTTCATTTTGATGTGAAGTTCTTTTATCAATTTTCTAAAATAACAAGGTAGAAATTTTAACACGTGATGTTTTAAGAAAATCTTTAACCGAAAATCAATCGAAAGTAAAAAACCTTATTTATCTTCACTATTTTAAAAGTTCACTTTCTCTTACCAACAGTGTATCTGAATTGCCCGATAGGCCAATCTAGATATTTTGCATAGAACAAATTACATATTATCTGTGCGTTGTCGAGTCCTCACACCCAATAAAAATGTAAATGTCTATATTTTTACTATTTCAAAAAAAATTTGTTTTTTAGTTTTAATAATTTAATTCTTTACTTTAGCAACTCACATAGTACAATACGGTGTTGAAACTTAGAACCTGATGAAACTGGAATAAATTCTATATATAGTAAATATGTAAAATTCCAAAAACAAGTCAAAATTAGTTTCTCACTTGATACAATCGAAATAGCGCGATATCCAGGCCAACGAATTTAAAATTTTTTATTTAACGCTGCTATTACAATAATTAAATTACAAAAGAATAATCTTATTTGTTGTTTCTCTATAATATAATGCATACTTCTAACAGGACGTTACGGGACAACGCCTACTATTATATTATAATAATCTATGTGCAAAGCTTTAGATTGACATACAAGATGCTATTGCAACGCAGTCGTGGTTCAGACCGCTACTGCAATCGATATTATAAATTTTATATGTAATATGCATCAAAATTATTGATTGTTATTATGATAATAAATGCAAAATAATTTTTTGGTATGGGAGCGATCGAAACAGATACCGATGGGTACCAACACAGAAAAACTGGGACGTTGAAATAAGTACTTAGTTACGACACTGGATTAAAAATTAAATTAATATAGTTAAACTCGATATTAACCATATCGATTTTTAGAAAAACACTTTCAACAATATTTAAACGGGTCTTCTATTTTTTTCTTTCTGGTTCATCGCCTGATGATGTCATAGTGCGGTGAAAAGGTTTGCGATAATTATACCTATTTGTGAAAAGTTAAAAACATTTTAATTGTAAAAAATCTGTGTGCATTCATTGGTTTTTAATTAAATTATTTTAAACAAAATTTCAAAATTTTTTTGAAAAATATGGATAACAATAAACTTATTGCGTGTCATAGTAAAAATCTTTGAAGCGTTGACCTATTCCATTAAAAATATAATAGCTTTTTTGTATTTATTGATTATTTACAAGAACGCAAACCTGTAATTTCGGTATAAATTATAATAAAATGCTTATAAATCCTTCTTTTTAGAAAGCAGTAACCGCATTGTTTCGCTGTGTCTCGATATAAATAGCAAAAATGCTGATTTTGCAATACAAAATTAATTAATTGTTTGTGTAGAGGCAAAGTAGCGGTGAAGGCGAAATTTTAATGGTCTGTTTTAGTAGAATTAGAAGACTAATTTAAGTTTTCTTGTGCAATATTCGTATATTGCACAAATAAAAAGAAAAACGTTAGTCCTCATTGAGTACTTACCTATAATGGGAATATTCAATGAATCCAGAAAAAGTCGAGAAATGTTCTTAATGAGATAGAATAAAATATATATTACCTATATTATATTATTTTAAATAAGATACAAAAATGGATAAATTATTTAAACTTTGTTTTGTTACAGGTCCATCGGAAGTTATTAATTGTTATCTACTTTCTTTAGCCGTAGCGGATTTGTTATGCGGATTATTGGTTGTGCCTCTCTCGGTATATCCAGCATTGGTACAACGTTGGGTGTACGGAGATATTATATGCAGTCTCATAGGTTATTTAGAAGTAACTTTATGGGCTGTAACCGTTTATACATTTATGTGGATAAGTGTGGATCGTTATTTAGCTGTACGTAAGCCATTGCGTTACGAAACAATTCAAACAAAAACCAGATGTCAATGTTGGATGGCGTTCACTTGGATATCGGCCGCTATGCTATGTTGTCCACCCCTGCTAGGATTAGAGAAACCGGTGGTCGATCACGACGGCCATATTTGTATGCTCGATTGGGGCAGCATGGCTGCTTACACTGCTACGTTAGCTATTTTGGTGTTGGGGCCGAGTCTCATAACCATTTTTTATACGTACGGATATATATTCAACACCATGAGAAAATTGCGTAGCGGCGCTCCTATTCACGACAAAGAATATGCTACGGCGCTGTCGGAAAATTTATCGAATCCTAGCCACATTATGTCGTTTGTACTGGTGGTAACATTTTGGTTTTCTTGGACTCCTTATTTGGGTGTTCGTCTATACGAATACTTTACAGGAATAAAGTTTCAGGTGCCGTTTTTACATTTCGGAATCGTATGGCTGGGCTTTCTAAATTCCTTTTGGAAATCGATAATATTAGTAACGATGAGTCCACAATTTCGACTTGCTCTAAGAATATTTTGCATGTCCATATGTTGTCGATACAAGGGCGGACGAATGCAAGCCGAATTGATTGGAATGGACGCCGATGACTGACTACTCCTTTCTCTTAGTAGATTTTTACCACGAATTCCCATTACGGGAGTTGCTTTAACTGACTATGAATACATTTTCGAAAAAGTTAAGAAACGTTTATCGCACAGTTCTAAGTGAAGTTTATTTTTTAAATTTTACTCATCAGTAGTAGTGCACAGTGTAAAAAAGATCAAGCTTAAAATTTATTCTTCTTTAAATAAATAGAAGTTGCTCGATAGTAGTGTGTAGGTATAAATAACGATAGTAATAATAATAATAATTAATAATGTATTTATTAATATAGTTTCTAACGCTAAGTTTACAGAATTCTTAAATCCGATGATATTTTGTTATTTATTTTTCAATAATTTATTATTAATCGTCTTTGTTCGTATAAGCGTCGATGACATTCCATTTCAATCTCAATTTTTAACGACGAAACATTGAATTGCGATTGTTAGTGTTAAATTTTAAAAGAAAAAATATTATTAAATTTCTAGTTTCCTTAAACGTGAAAAATCATTTATTATTTACTATCCTTTATCAAGCCGTAACAAAATCTTGTTTATCGGATATCTTTTCAGAAATTCAATATTTTTCCCGTGGATTTGATAATTTCAATAAGAAATTGAAAAAATAAGAAAAAACGTATAAGAAAAGAAAGCATAATAAAATTATCATTATTGTCTAGTTTCTGTTACCTACTATAGTAATAATAAATTATTATGTATCGTAGTAATAAATTTAAAATATTAATACATACATAGCTCATTGAATGCTTTAAATTTCTGGTAGATAATAATTATTTATAGACAACTTGTCAATTTCGATCCCGTCGATGGTCGACGTTTCGTGTTTTTAGCAAGGATAAAAACCAGCGAGATCGAAAATGGCGAGCTTTCTATAATATTGTTTTAAAATACTACCTACGAATAAGAAATGTTGCTATTATTATTTTTTTGTTTTTGTTAAAATTCGTAAAACTTTGCATTTATTAATATTCAAAATATTCAAATATTATGTTGAACAATTAAAAATGCAGTCAATTAAGTAGGTCGTAAAACTACAATATTAAACGAATAGTGGAGGCTAATTATTGTGATTTATTGAAAAAGCAAACCTAGTTATTTGCATTAAAACATTATTGCAATGGATGTCTTTACGTACCTAAGTGGAAAAAATTAAACATAGCCTCCTATAGAGCTTTATAACACCAACAAAATTTGTAGTGTGCTAATTTATTAGTTGGGTGTTTTTATAATATACCATTACCGTAGAAAAATTATGCAATGCAACGAAAACGTTATGAAAACTTTTCTTTACAATTAATTTAACGAAGCGCAATGAATAAAATTGAAAAAAAATGTGCATGGCTTGCAATTTATATAGCAAAATGGTTCATCGAGCCGGATTGACAAATAACCCACGACTATCTCGTTTGTTTAATAAAGAAGCAAACATTTAATAAGACTTTTAGATAAATTTTAGAATAAAATCAGGAAGTTTAAATGTGTCAAATAACGAAGATATGTTAAAATTATTGCATTAAAAATGGCGATAGGATTCGTAGATTTATTAGTTTTTCAGTGTCGTCAATTCAGCATTAAAATTTAAAAAAGTAGTGACGTAATTGTTGTATAATCCAATCTGTAGTAAAAAAAGGCGTAAAACAATCAAATATTTTGCGCATTTTAGATTTACATTAAGTATACAATAGTATTTTTATAATATCGTTGTATAGCATAAGTTTCACTTATTAATAAAGCAAAAATCTATCTCGCTTATTTAAAAAAGCAATTAATCGCTTTTCGTACTTGAAATATTTGCTAAATACCTCTTTCGATATCGATATATCTCTAATGAACGTTAAAAAAGTTAAACCGATATGTAAAAGATCGAAGACTCCAAAATTCCTTTTATTCTATGTTCCTGTGCTATAATAAAGCAGATAGTATTACGAGTTCCAAGGAGCGAAGGCTATGTCGATGCTTGCGTTCTGTGATGCGCAGACAGTTCGGTAGCAGTCGTTCCTTGGAAATGGTACCTTAAACAAAAATCGACGCATCGCGGTTTTTGGATTTCATATTCGATACTAACAATGTACCTACGTATATGGCACTAAAATATTGCGTCTAAACTTGTAAACAAGAACTCGCAATTTTTGTCCGGTTTCCTTTCGGGCGAAATTGCGACCTTTGCAGCCTATAATAATAAATGATACTCTTGTTCGCTAACTTTAAAGTTATAAATAATTAGTGCAATAGACTTAATGTTGATGTCCATGTGTTGTCTGCATGCGCAAGTACTAACATTTCCAGCAATGAATGTTTTTTTACATATTGGTTGACCTTTTTTAACCATTATATAGGTGTCTGTTTAAAAAACGTGCATTGCTTATCAACGTTTAGGTTTAGTATTGTATAGGTAATAATAGCCGTTCGCATATACAATTCATTATTGTGTATCCAGTTGGGTAAAATATCCTGCTGAATCTATGGTGCAGGCGGCGATGTTTCCAAATGGCCTATTTTCAACAAGATGGCGTGCATCGCGTATTAAGATGCACAAGTCGCTTGCTTTGTACAGAAGCTATATTTGTCAATAATTGCATAACATTTATTAACATCAACCGTTGGTGTCGCATTTGGTAAAAATCTAATCTACGAAGACTACCTATTTCAGCTCGAATTAATCTCGAAAGACAAAATTTCAGCCATCGGAAGTACAATAATTCTTATTTCACTCTCTCGAATTCAAACCAATTCGCTTTATTATTACATGTTAGTACATTACGTCAGATATTATGTGTTGTACCAGTTTTGTCCCGAAGGCTTAATTCGGACGAGAAAAAAAATATATTAAATATTTATCGTAAAAGTGTTTAACATTATAGAAATTTTTTAATGTTGACTAAAAACGTGCGAAAGATGGAAAATTGTATATTATGTGTTTTATGACAACTCTAAAAGATATAATATTTGCCATCGATTAGCGCAATTAATAACAATCTTTTTTATAAATTAAATGCATTTGGAGGTGACGTTGAGTTTTGTGATATAACACCATTTAATTTTCTTTATGACCTAATCACAATGCATTTGATTATAAAAGAACATGAGGTATATTAAAATTTCTTATAATGGCCAAAAAATGTCGACTGTTTTTTAAAATTTCGCTTTAATTGTATTAAGAGTAGCAGTTATATATAATTATTATTAATGAATCTTGTATTGTAAAATTATACTTGCATTTAATTACCAAGTAATTTGTGTGTGAGGCGTTTAAAATTTTTAGTTTACATGAAAAGCGAAAAATTTTAAACATTTTATGCACGAAAATTTGAATGATTGATGTGTTTTGGTAGTATAATAATATAAAAGATTGTTATGCTCACTACAGTCTAATTTTGTACGTAGTTTACTAGTTTTGTACAATAGTTTTGTATTATGAGTATATGGAATTATTAAAAGAAATAAACAAGTGTTCACATGTTGTGTAGTAGCTTCAAATGAATATTTTGAAATAAAATTAATTGAAATCTAAAAAAATTTCACTTAATTTAATTAGATATTACTTAATAATATGTTATAAAAAATAAAAATTTTAAAGTGATGCCATTTTTATTATTAAATAAACACATACCTGTTTAAACCGGATTCTTTGCAATTATTTATTAATTTAATTAATAAAACCCTCAAAATATAATAAATCAATCCTGCGATTGCTATATTAGTAATCGATGTCGGCCGATTCACACTTTATACGATTTTCCTGCAATATAGTATCCTATTCTAAATAAACAACTTTTTCATATTTTCTTATTTTGATACCACTACCTACATAGTTTTTGATAATAAGCAAATTGTAATTTTCCGATTAGAAACTAATGTAATTTGCCGACAACCGACATTGTCGACTGCTTTTTTTCACAAATTTGTTTGCTTAGAATAAGGTAGAATATACTTTCTCAATCATTCGACCAACAATTATAATCTATGAACAACTAAGCATAATTTGTCGTGATATGTATTGCACATTATACAAATTTCTTCAAACGCAATACATAGTACAGAATAAGTATATAAGTTGTTATAGTCCATGAAAACCTGATCTTGCTAGGATGTTCTAGATCTTACAAAGTTGTCTTGATAATTCTAATTTTAACTGGTATAATAGTTTAGTTAAATTTAGAATTGGCATATCAAATGCAATTGAATTGATAATACTAGCCATGATGTAGTTTGTACGGGCTCTGATTTGTACGGGCTCTGAAATTTAAGATTTGGCAAGTCTGGCTTTGTCTTGTCGGCTTAAAAAAAAATAGAAGAATGTACTGCATAAGAAACTTATTTCATTCTTTTGACCTATTTACACAAAATTCCTTCGACTTTCTTTCTTGTTAGCGACATTATATTATTTATCAAAAAACACTTGAAAAACATTTAAGGCTGGGGACGAATGTACAAAATATAAGATATAATGACCCTGCGAAGTTCATGCTTTTCTCCCAAACTAAATTATATATAACATCTACACTTTAAAAGACTTGTAGAAGAAACTGTGGGCTATGTTTTTGTAGGTTCATAATTTAAATTGAACTTATAATAACATAATGACATTTAAAACTGTAAAAAAAAATTTAAACCGAATTTTTCTCTACAATAACACGCGGATATTTGCAAAGTGTTACATATCAATAAATAAAATTGAATAAAGTTAATTAACAACAACAAAAGGAATGAACTCGTGTACTTATCATTTTATGCTAATTTTGAACTTTCGCGTTCAGAAATAGTTCAAGCGTTTTGAAGTAGATGGAGACTTGAATTAACAGTTTTAATCAGGTAGATTTTATCATAGATAAGAGAGAATGAAATCCAGGATAAAGGATTAAATTATTACATAGTAATCATCTCAAATCTTTTCAAACAAACTAAAACAAAACAAACACTTTTTACAACTAAAATGTTTCAGTTAACACAATATAAATACACCGTATGTAGGTATATAGTGAAACTATTAGGTGCTCATAAATCAAAAGTGTAATTACAATTTCTCCAGCGGTTTCTGTTTTACTGCTTTAAAAAGTTAACAAATCTTAAATTTTATGTCAAATTTTGCTGTAAAAGTATTAGTAGCGCATAAATCAAAACAGTAATTACAATTTGTCCGGCGGTTTATGTTTTCCTGCTTTAAAAAGTTAAAAAATCTTAAATAATATGTTTAATTTTGATGTAAAAGTATTAGGAGCGCATAAATCAAAGGAGTAATTACAATTTCTCCCGCGGTTTATGTTTTCCTGCTTTAAAAAGTGACAAAATCTTAAATTCAATGTTAAATTTTGCTGTAAAAGTATTAGGAGCGCATAAATCAAAAGAGTAATTACAATTTGTCCTGCGGTTTATGTTTTCCTGCTTTAAAAAGTTACAAAACCTTAAGTTTTATTCAAAATTTTGCTGTAAAAGTATTAGGAGCGCATAAATCAAAGGAGTAATTACAATTTCTGCAACGGTTTGTTTTGCTGCATTAAAAAGTTGAAAAAACTTAAATTTTATGTCAAAATTTTGCTGTAAAAGGATTAGGAGCGCATAAATCAAAAGAGTAATTACAATTTGTCCGGCGGTTTATGTTTTCCTGCTTTAAAAAGTTACAAAACCTTAAGTTTTATTCCAAATTTTGCTGTAAAAGTATTAGGAGCGCATAAATCAAAAGAGTAATTACAATTTCTCCACATTTTAGGTTTTCCTGCTTTAAGAAGTTAAAAAATCTTAAATTGTAGGTCAAATTTTGTTGTAAAAGTATTAGGAGCGCATAAATCAAAGGAGTAATTACAATTTCTGCAGCGGTTTGTATTTCTGCATTAAAAAGTTGAAAAAACTTAAATTTTATGTCAAAATTTTGCTGTAAAAGTATTAGGAGCGCATAAATCAAAAGAGTAATTACAATTTGTCCTGAGGTTTATGTTTTCCTGCTTTAAAAAGTTACAAAACCTTAAGTTTTATTCCAAATTTTGCTGTAAAAGTATTAGGAGCGCATAAATCAAAAGAGTAATTACAATTTCTCCCACATTTTAGGTTTTCCTGCTTTAAGAAGTTAAAAAATCTTAAATTGTAGGTCAAATTTTGTTGTAAAAGTATTAGGAGCGCATAAATCAAAGGAGTAATTACAATTTCTGCAGCGGTTTGTATTTCTGCATTAAAAAGTTGAAAAAACTTAAATTTTATGTCTAAATTTTGCTGTAAAAGTATTAGGAGCGCATAAATCAAAAGAGTAATTACAATTTGTCCTGCTGTTTATGTTTTCCTGCTTTAAACAGTTACAAAACCTTAAGTTTTATTCCAAATTTTGCTGTAAAAGTATTAGGAGCGCATAAATCAAAAGAGTAATTACAATTTCTCCCACATTTTAGGTTTTCCTGCTTTAAGAAGTTAAAAAATCTTATATTGTAGGTCAAATTTTGTTGTAAAAGTATTAGGAGCGCATAAATCAAAAGAGTAATTACAATTTGTCCGGCGGTTTATGTTTTCCTGCTTTAAAAAGTTACAAAACCTTAAGTTTTATTCCAAATTTTGCTGTAAAAGTATTAGGAGCGCATAAATCAAAAGAGTAATTACAATTTCTCCCACATTTTAGGTTTTCCTGCTTTAAGAAGTTAAAAAATCTTAAATTGTAGGTCAAATTTTGTTGTAAAAGTATTAGGAGCGCATAAATCAAAGGCGTAATTACAATTTCTGCAGCGGTTTGTTTTTCTGCATTAAAAAGTTGAAAAAACTTAAATTTTATGTCAAAATTTTGCTGTAAAAGTATTAGGAGCGCATAAATCAAAAGAGTAATTACAATTTCTCCCACATTTTAGGTTTTCCTGCTTTAAGAAGTTAAAAAATCTTAAATTGTAGGTCAAATTTTGTTGTAAAAGTATTAGGAGCGCATAAATCAAAGGAGTAATTACAATTTCTGCAGCGGTTTGTTTTTCTGCATTAAAAAGTTGAAAAAACTTAAATTTTATGTCAAAATTTTGCTGTAAAAGTATTAGGAGCGCATAAATCAAAAGAGTAATTACAATTTGTCCTGCGGTTTATGTTTTCCTGCTTTAAAAAGTTACAAAACCTTAAGTTTTATTCCAAATTTTGCTGTAAAAGTATTAGGAGCGCATAAATCAAAAGAGTAATTACAATTTCTCCCACATTTTAGGTTTTCCTGCTTTAAGAAGTTAAAAAATCTTAAATTGGAGGTCAAATTTTGTTGTAAAAGTATTAGGAGCGCATAAATCAAAGGAGTAATTACAATTTCTGCAGCGGTTTGTATTTCTGCATTAAAAAGTTGAAAAAACTTAAATGTTATGTCAAAATTTTGCTGTAAAAGTATTAGGAGCGCATAAATCAAAAGAGTAATTACAATTTCTCCCACATTTTAGGTTTTCCTGCTTTAAGAAGTTAAAAAATCTTATATTGTAGGTCAAATTTTGTTGTAAAAGTATTAGGAGCGCATAAATCAAAGGAGTAATTACAATTTCTGCAGCGGTTTGTATTTCTGCATTAAAAAGTTGAAAAAACTTAAATTTTAAGTCAAAATTTTGCTGTAAAAGTATTAGGAGCGCATAAATCAAAAGAGTAATTACAATTTCTCCCACATTTTAGGTTTTCCTGCTTTAAGAAGTTAAAAAATCTTATATTGTAGGTCAAATTTTGTTGTAAAAGTATTAGGAGCGCATAAATCAAAGGAGTAATTACAATTTCTGCAGCGGTTTGTATTTCTGCATTAAAAAGTTGAAAAAACTTAAATTTTATGTCAAAATTTTGCTGTAAAAGTATTAGGAGCGCATAAATCAAAAGAGTAATTACAATTTCTCCCACATTTTAGGTTTTCCTGCTTTAAGAAGTTAAAAAATCTTAAATTGGAGGTCAAATTTTGTTGTAAAAGTATTAGGAGCGCATAAATCAAAGGAGTAATTACAATTTCTGCAGCGGTTTGTTTTTCTGCATTAAAAAGTTGAAAAAACTTAAATTTTATGTCAAAATTTTGCTGTAAAAGTATTAGGAGCGCATAAATCAAAAGAGTAATTACAATTTGTCCTGCGGTTTATGTTTTCCTGCTTTAAAAAGTTACAAAACCTTAAGTTTTATTCCAAATTTTGCTGTAAAAGTATTAGGAGCGCATAAATCAAAAGAGTAATTACAATTTCTCCCACATTTTAGGTTTTCCTGCTTTAAGAAGTTAAAAAATCTTAAATTGGAGGTCAAATTTTGTTGTAAAAGTATTAGGAGCGCATAAATCAAAGGAGTAATTACAATTTCTGCAGCGGTTTGTTTTTCTGCATTAAAAAGTTGAAAAAACTTAAATTTTATGTCAAAATTTTGCTGTAAAAGTATTAGGAGCGCATAAATCAAAAGAGTAATTACAATTTGTCCTGCGGTTTATGTTTTCCTGCTTTAAAAAGTTACAAAACCTTAAGTTTTATTCCAAATTTTGCTGTAAAAGTATTAGGAGCGCATAAATCAAAAGAGTAATTACAATTTCTCCCACATTTTAGGTTTTCCTGCTTTAAGAAGTTAAAAAATCTTAAATTGTAGGTCAAATTTTGTTGTAAAAGTATTAGGAGCGCATAAATCAAAGGAGTAATTACAATTTCTGCAGCGGTTTGTATTTCTGCATTAAAAAGTTGAAAAAACTTAAATTTTATGTCAAAATTTTGCTGTAAAAGTATTAGGAGCGCATAAACCAAAAGAGTAATTATAATTTGTCCGGCGGTTTATGTTTTCCTGCTTTAAAAAGTTACAAAACCTTAAGTTTTATTCCAAATTTTGCTGTAAAAGTATTAGGAGCGCATAAATCAAAAGAGTAATTACAATTTCTGCAGCGGTTTGTTTTTCTGCATTAAAAAGTTGAAAAAACTTAAATTTTATGTCAAAATTTTGCTGTAAAAGTATTAGGAGCGCATAAATCAAAAGAGTAATTACAATTTCTGCAGCGGTTTGTTTTTCTGCATTAAAAAGTTGAAAAAACTTAAATTTTATGTCAAAATTTTGTTGTAAAAGTATTAGGAGCGCATAAATCAAAAGAGTAATTACAATTTCTCCCACATTTTAGCTTTTCCTGCTTTAAGAAGTTAAAAAATCTTAAATTGTAGGTCAAATTATGTTGTAAAAGTATTAGGAGCCCATAAATCAAAGGAGTAATTACAATTTCTGCAGCGGTTTGTTTTTCTGCATTAAAAAGTTGAAAAAATTTAAATTTTATGTCAAAATTTTGCTGTAAAAGTATTAGGAGCGCATAAATCAAAAGAGTAATTACAATTTGTCCTGCGGTTTATGTATTCCTGCTTTAAAAAGTTACAAAACCTTAAGTTTTATTCCAAATTTTGCTGTAAAAGTATTAGGAGCGCATAAATCAAAAGAGTAATTACAATTTCTCCCACATTTTAGGTTTTCCTGCTTTAAGAAGTTAAAAAATCTTAAATTGTAGGTCAAATTTTGTTGTAAAAGTATTAGGAGCGCATAAATCAAAGGAGTAATTACAATTTCTGCAGCGGTTTGTTATTCTGCATTAAAAAGTTGAAAAAACTTAAATTTTATGTCAAAATTTTGCTGTAAAAGTATTAGGAGCGCATAAATCAAAAGAGTAATTACAATTTGTCCTGCGGTTTATGTTTTCCTGCTTTAAAAAGTTACAAAACCTTAAGTTTTATTCCAAATTTTGCTGTAAAAGTATTAGGAGCGCATAAATCAAAAGAGTAATTACAATTTCTCCCACATTTTAGGTTTTCCTGCTTTAAGAAGTTAAAAAATCTTAAATTGGAGGTCAAATTTTGTTGTAAAAGTATTAGGAGCGCATAAATCAAAGGAGTAATTACAATTTCTGCAGCGGTTTGTATTTCTGCATTAAAAAGTTGAAAAAACTTAAATGTTATGTCAAAATTTTGCTGTAAAAGTATTAGGAGCGCATAAATCAAAAGAGTAATTACAATTTCTCCCACATTTTAGGTTTTCCTGCTTTAAGAAGTTAAAAAATCTTATATTGTAGGTCAAATTTTGTTGTAAAAGTATTAGGAGCGCATAAATCAAAGGAGTAATTACAATTTCTGCAGCGGTTTGTATTTCTGCATTAAAAAGTTGAAAAAACTTAAATTTTATGTCAAAATTTTGCTGTAAAAGTATTAGGAGCGCATAAATCAAAAGAGTAATTACAATTTCTCCCACATTTTAGGTTTTCCTGCTTTAAGAAGTTAAAAAATCTTATATTGTAGGTCAAATTTTGTTGTAAAAGTATTAGGAGCGCATAAATCAAAGGAGTAATTACAATTTCTGCAGCGGTTTGTATTTCTGCATTAAAAAGTTGAAAAAACTTAAATTTTATGTCAAAATTTTGCTTTAAAAGTATTAGGAGCGCATAAATCAAAAGAGTAATTACAATTTGTCCTGCGGTTTATGTTTTCCTGCTTTAAAAAGTTACAAAACCTTAAGTTTTATTCCAAATTTTGCTGTAAAAGTATTAGGAGCGCATAAATCAAAAGAGTAATTACAATTTCTCCCACATTTTAGGTTTTCCTGCTTTAAGAAGTTAAAAAATCTTAAATTGTAGGTCAAATTTTGTTGTAAAAGTATTAGGAGCGCATAAATCAAAGGAGTAATTACAATTTCTGCAGCGGTTTGTATTTCTGCATTAAAAAGTTGAAAAAACTTAAATTTTATGTCAAAATTTTGCTGTAAAAGTATTAGGAGCGCATAAACCAAAAGAGTAATTATAATTTGTCCGGCGGTTTATGTTTTCCTGCTTTAAAAAGTTACAAAACCTTAAGTTTTATTCCAAATTTTGCTGTAAAAGTATTAGGAGCGCATAAATCAAAAGAGTAATTACAATTTCTGCAGCGGTTTGTTTTTCTGCATTAAAAAGTTGAAAAAACTTAAATTTTATGTCAAAATTTTGCTGTAAAAGTATTAGGAGCGCATAAATCAAAAGAGTAATTACAATTTCTGCAGCGGTTTGTTTTTCTGCATTAAAAAGTTGAAAAAACTTAAATTTTATGTCAAAATTTTGCTGTAAAAGTATTAGGAGCGCATAAATCAAAAGAGTAATTACAATTTCTCCCACATTTTAGCTTTTCCTGCTTTAAGAAGTTAAAAAATCTTAAATTGTAGGTCAAATTATGTTGTAAAAGTATTAGGAGCCCATAAATCAAAGGAGTAATTACAATTTCTGCAGCGGTTTGTTTTTCTGCATTAAAAAGTTGAAAAAATTTAAATTTTATGTCAAAATTTTGCTGTAAAAGTATTAGGAGCGCATAAATCAAAAGAGTAATTACAATTTGTCCTGCGGTTTATGTATTCCTGCTTTAAAAAGTTACAAAACCTTAAGTTTTATTCCAAATTTTGCTGTAAAAGTATTAGGAGCGCATAAATCAAAAGAGTAATTACAATTTCTCCCACATTTTAGGTTTTCCTGCTTTAAGAAGTTAAAAAATCTTAAATTGTAGGTCAAATTTTGTTGTAAAAGTATTAGGAGCGCATAAATCAAAGGAGTAATTACAATTTCTGCAGCGGTTTGTTATTCTGCATTAAAAAGTTGAAAAAACTTAAATTTTATGTCAAAATTTTGCTGTAAAAGTATTAGGAGCGCATAAATCAAAAGAGTAATTACAATTTGTCCTGCGGTTTATGTTTTCCTGCTTTAAAAAGTTACAAAACCTTAAGTTTTATTCCAAATTTTGCTGTAAAAGTATTAGGAGCGCATAAATCAAAAGAGTAATTACAATTTCTCCCACATTTTAGGTTTTCCTGCTTTAAGAAGTTAAAAAATCTTAAATTGGAGGTCAAATTTTGTTGTAAAAGTATTAGGAGCGCATAAATCAAAGGAGTAATTACAATTTCTGCAGCGGTTTGTATTTCTGCATTAAAAAGTTGAAAAAACTTAAATGTTATGTCAAAATTTTGCTGTAAAAGTATTAGGAGCGCATAAATCAAAAGAGTAATTACAATTTCTCCCACATTTTAGGTTTTCCTGCTTTAAGAAGTTAAAAAATCTTATATTGTAGGTCAAATTTTGTTGTAAAAGTATTAGGAGCGCATAAATCAAAGGAGTAATTACAATTTCTGCAGCGGTTTGTATTTCTGCATTAAAAAGTTGAAAAAACTTAAATTTTATGTCAAAATTTTGCTGTAAAAGTATTAGGAGCGCATAAATCAAAAGAGTAATTACAATTTCTCCCACATTTTAGGTTTTCCTGCTTTAAGAAGTTAAAAAATCTTATATTGTAGGTCAAATTTTGTTGTAAAAGTATTAGGAGCGCATAAATCAAAGGAGTAATTACAATTTCTGCAGCGGTTTGTATTTCTGCATTAAAAAGTTGAAAAAACTTAAATTTTATGTCAAAATTTTGCTGTAAAAGTATTAGGAGCGCATAAATCAAAAGAGTAATTACAATTTGTCCTGCGGTTTATGTTTTCCTGCTTTAAAAAGTTACAAAACCTTAAGTTTTATTCCAAATTTTGCTGTAAAAGTATTAGGAGCGCATAAATCAAAAGAGTAATTACAATTTCTCCCACATTTTAGGTTTTCCTGCTTTAAGAAGTTAAAAAATCTTAAATTGTAGGTCAAATTTTGTTGTAAAAGTATTAGGAGCGCATAAATCAAAGGAGTAATTACAATTTCTGCAGCGGTTTGTATTTCTGCATTAAAAAGTTGAAAAAACTTAAATTTTATGTCAAAATTTTGCTGTAAAAGTATTAGGAGCGCATAAACCAAAAGAGTAATTATAATTTGTCCGGCGGTTTATGTTTTCCTGCTTTAAAAAGTTACAAAACCTTAAGTTTTATTCCAAATTTTGCTGTAAAAGTATTAGGAGCGCATAAATCAAAAGAGTAATTACAATTTCTGCAGCGGTTTGTTTTTCTGCATTAAAAAGTTGAAAAAACTTAAATTTTATGTCAAAATTTTGCTGTAAAAGTATTAGGAGCGCATAAATCAAAAGAGTAATTACAATTTCTGCAGCGGTTTGTTTTTCTGCATTAAAAAGTTGAAAAAACTTAAATTTTATGTCAAAATTTTGCTGTAAAAGTATTAGGAGCGCATAAATCAAAAGAGTAATTACAATTTCTCCCACATTTTAGCTTTTCCTGCTTTAAGAAGTTAAAAAATCTTAAATTGTAGGTCAAATTATGTTGTAAAAGTATTAGGAGCCCATAAATCAAAGGAGTAATTACAATTTCTGCAGCGGTTTGTTTTTCTGCATTAAAAAGTTGAAAAAATTTAAATTTTATGTCAAAATTTTGCTGTAAAAGTATTAGGAGCGCATAAATCAAAAGAGTAATTACAATTTGTCCTGCGGTTTATGTATTCCTGCTTTAAAAAGTTACAAAACCTTAAGTTTTATTCCAAATTTTGCTGTAAAAGTATTAGGAGCGCATAAATCAAAAGAGTAATTACAATTTCTCCCACATTTTAGGTTTTCCTGCTTTAAGAAGTTAAAAAATCTTAAATTGGAGGTCAAATTTTGTTGTAAAAGTATTAGGAGCGCATAAATCAAAGGAGTAATTACAATTTCTGCAGCGGTTTGTTTTTCTGCATTAAAAAGTTGAAAAAACTTAAATTTTATGTCAAAATTTTGCTGTAAAAGTATTAGTAGCGCATAAATCAAAACAGTAATTACAATTTGTCCGGCGGTTTATGTTTTCCTGCTTTAAAAAGTTAAAAAATCTTAAATAATATGTTTAATTTTGATGTAAAAGTATTAGGAGCGCATAAATCAAAGGAGTAATTACAATTTCTCCCGCGGTTTATGTTTTCCTGCTTTAAAAAGTGACAAAATCTTAAATTCAATGTTAAATTTTGCTGTAAAAGTATTAGGAGCGCATAAATCAAAAGAGTAATTACAATTTGTCCTGCGGTTTATGTTTTCCTGCTTTAAAAAGTTACAAAACCTTAAGTTTTATTCAAAATTTTGCTGTAAAAGTATTAGGAGCGCATAAATCAAAGGAGTAATTACAATTTCTGCAACGGTTTGTTTTGCTGCATTAAAAAGTTGAAAAAACTTAAATTTTATGTCAAAATTTTGCTGTAAAAGTATTAGGAGCGCATAAATCAAAAGAGTAATTACAATTTCTCCCACATTTTAGGTTTTCCTGCTTTAAGAAGTTAAAAAATCTTATATTGTAGGTCAAATTTTGTTGTAAAAGTATTAGGAGCGCATAAATCAAAAGAGTAATTACAATTTGTCCGGCGGTTTATGTTTTCCTGCTTTAAAAAGTTACAAAACCTTAAGTTTTATTCCAAATTTTGCTGTAAAAGTATTAGGAGCGCATAAATCAAAAGAGTAATTACAATTTCTCCCACATTTTAGGTTTTCCTGCTTTAAGAAGTTAAAAAATCTTAAATTGTAGGTCAAATTTTGTTGTAAAAGTATTAGGAGCGCATAAATCAAAGGCGTAATTACAATTTCTGCAGCGGTTTGTTTTTCTGCATTAAAAAGTTGAAAAAACTTAAATTTTATGTCAAAATTTTGCTGTAAAAGTATTAGGAGCGCATAAACCAAAAGAGTAATTATAATTTGTCCGGCGGTTTATGTTTTCCTGCTTTAAAAAGTTACAAAACCTTAAGTTTTATTCCAAATTTTGCTGTAAAAGTATTAGGAGCGCATAAATCAAAAGAGTAATTACAATTTCTGCAGCGGTTTGTTTTTCTGCATTAAAAAGTTGAAAAGCTTAAATTTTATGTCAAAATTTTGCTGTAAAAGTATTAGGAGCGCATAAATCAAAAGAGTAATTACAATTTCTGCAGCGGTTTGTTTTTCTGCATTAAAAAGTTGAAAAAACTTAAATTTTATGTCAAAATTTTGCTGTAAAAGTATTAGGAGCGCATAAATCAAAAGAGTAATTACAATTTCTCCCACATTTTAGCTTTTCCTGCTTTAAGAAGTTAAAAAATCTTAAATTGTAGGTCAAATTATGTTGTAAAAGTATTAAGAGCCCATAAATCAAAGGAGTAATTACAATTTCTGCAGCGGTTTGTTTTTCTGCATTAAAAAGTTGAAAAAATTTAAATTTTATGTCAAAATTTTGCTGTAAAAGTATTAGGAGCGCATAAATCAAAAGAGTAATTACAATTTGTCCTGCGGTTTATGTATTCCTGCTTTAAAAAGTTACAAAACCTTAAGTTTTATTCCAAATTTTGCTGTAAAAGTATTAGGAGCGCATAAATCAAAAGAGTAATTACAATTTCTCCCACATTTTAGGTTTTCCTGCTTTAAGAAGTTAAAAAATCTTAAATTGTAGGTCAAATTTTGTTGTAAAAGTATTAGGAGCGCATAAATCAAAGGAGTAATTACAATTTCTGCAGCGGTTTGTTATTCTGCATTAAAAAGTTGAAAAAACTTAAATTTTATGTCAAAATTTTGCTGTAAAAGTATTAGGAGCGCATAAATCAAAAGAGTAATTACAATTTGTCCTGCGGTTTATGTTTTCCTGCTTTAAAAAGTTACAAAACCTTAAGTTTTATTCCAAATTTTGCTGTAAAAGTATTAGGAGCGCATAAATCAAAAGAGTAATTACAATTTCTCCCACATTTTAGGTTTTCCTGCTTTAAGAAGTTAAAAAATCTTAAATTGGAGGTCAAATTTTGTTGTAAAAGTATTAGGAGCGCATAAATCAAAGGAGTAATTACAATTTCTGCAGCGGTTTGTATTTCTGCATTAAAAAGTTGAAAAAACTTAAATGTTATGTCAAAATTTTGCTGTAAAAGTATTAGGAGCGCATAAATCAAAAGAGTAATTACAATTTCTCCCACATTTTAGGTTTTCCTGCTTTAAGAAGTTAAAAAATCTTATATTGTAGGTCAAATTTTGTTGTAAAAGTATTAGGAGCGCATAAATCAAAGGAGTAATTACAATTTCTGCAGCGGTTTGTATTTCTGCATTAAAAAGTTGAAAAAACTTAAATTTTATGTCAAAATTTTGCTGTAAAAGTATTAGGAGCGCATAAATCAAAAGAGTAATTACAATTTCTCCCACATTTTAGGTTTTCCTGCTTTAAGAAGTTAAAAAATCTTATATTGTAGGTCAAATTTTGTTGTAAAAGTATTAGGAGCGCATAAATCAAAGGAGTAATTACAATTTCTGCAGCGGTTTGTATTTCTGCATTAAAAAGTTGAAAAAACTTAAATTTTATGTCAAAATTTTGCTGTAAAAGTATTAGGAGCGCATAAATCAAAAGAGTAATTACAATTTGTCCTGCGGTTTATGTTTTCCTGCTTTAAAAAGTTACAAAACCTTAAGTTTTATTCCAAATTTTGCTGTAAAAGTATTAGGAGCGCATAAATCAAAAGAGTAATTACAATTTCTCCCACATTTTAGGTTTTCCTGCTTTAAGAAGTTAAAAAATCTTAAATTGGAGGTCAAATTTTGTTGTAAAAGTATTAGGAGCGCATAAATCAAAGGAGTAATTATAATTTCTGCAGCGGTTTGTTTTTCTGCATTAAAAAGTTGAAAAAACTTAAATTTTATGTCAAAATTTTGCTGTAAAAGTATTAGGAGCGCATAAATCAAAAGAGTAATTACAATTTGTCCTGCGGTTTATGTTTTCCTGCTTTAAAAAGTTACAAAACCTTAAGTTTTATTCCAAATTTTGCTGTAAAAGTATTAGGAGCGCATAAATCAAAAGAGTAATTACAATTTCTCCCACATTTTAGGTTTTCCTGCTTTAAGAAGTTAAAAAATCTTAAATTGGAGGTCAAATTTTGTTGTAAAAGTATTAGGAGCGCATAAATCAAAGGAGTAATTACAATTTCTGCAGCGGTTTGTTTTTCTGCATTAAAAAGTTGAAAAAACTTAAATTTTATGTCAAAATTTTGCTGTAAAAGTATTAGGAGCGCATAAATCAAAAGAGTAATTACAATTTGTCCTGCGGTTTATGTTTTTCTGCTTTAAAAAGTTACAAAACCTTAAGTTTTATTCCAAATTTTGCTGTAAAAGTATTAGGAGCGCATAAATCAAAAGAGTAATTACAATTTCTCCCACATTTTAGGTTTTCCTGCTTTAAGAAGTTAAAAAATCTTAAATTGTAGGTCAAATTTAGTTGTAAAAGTATTAGGAGCGCATAAATCAAAGGAGTAATTACAATTTCTGCAGCGGTTTGTTTTTCTGCATTAAAAAGTTAAAAAAACTTAAATTTTATGTCAAAATTTTGCTGTAAAAGTATTAGGAGCGCATAAATCAAAAGAGTAATTACAATTTCTCGCGCTGTTTATGTTTTCCTTCATTAAAAGGTTAAAATAGCCTAAGTTTTACGTTCGGCTCTATTCCAGTGTAAGTTATTTTATTTATACACATTTCATTATTTTCATTTCTGAAGCCAATCTTATAATCCCCAATTAAAAATCGTTGATACAAAAAAAAACAAATCCTTTAATAATCAAAAAAATCAAAACCCACAAAATCAAAATAAATCTTAAAAATCTTCTTAACAATTTTCAATTAATAATTTACAATTGCAAAATAAGACTGTTTCTTACAAAATACTCAAAAATTTATGAAGCCAAATTACATCAACCGCTCCGGGGGCCATGTTTGGCAAATCCGAATCCAGCCACAAATCCTATCATTGGTCCCCAGTCATCAAAATCCTACAAACTTAACTTAACTCTCAATACAAAAATTTCACTAAGTTGTACAGGATAGGTCCAAGTTATTTTGTAACACGACAATCTATAAAAATGAAATGACGCATGTATGTTGGTTCATCACTTGAATTTTGCTGATTTTTCTTTTGTTGTGTTTGTAATTTTCAGAATAAGGTTTGTAGGAAATAAAATTTATAGAAATCCTATCTCAAAGAGATTGTAGTTGCATTTGGTTGCGCGAATGAATAGATTGACGAGATTCTAATAAACCCATATTTATTGTGTTGGCAACAGGTGGCCCTACAATAGAAAATTTTCTATATAAATAAATGAGAAAGTTTGTTTGATTGATCGGTAGTGAGTCTATCGACCCATTTGAACCAAATTTGGAACACTTGCTTACTAGGACTCGGGTTAGGAACTAACTTTACCGAAATTTACGGTCGCAAAGAAAGATGGTAGATCTTTGGTAAGAGTTGTAACTGAAAATTTTTCAATTCATCTTCTTCATTACATTCGGACGTCAAAAAACGACAGCTTAAGCGTGCGTTTTGTGAAAAATGAATTCTTTGAAGTAAAATTTTTAATCGAAGGAGGCGTAAATTTATAAAAAAAAAATTTCTCGAAAATACTTAAAACTATGCAAAATTTTGAAAATGTTTGAAGGCTATCAGATAGTGATAGTGCGATGATTTTATTGGCAGGCGATTTTCGACAAACGCCAATTTTTGTCACTTTACTGAACCAAAGACCGAACTCATCGAGATGGTGTTCCCAAACATTGTTCAAAATTACAAAAATCATGTTTGGTTGAGCGAACGTGATATATTGGCTGCAAAAAACGTTGATGTCAACGAATACAAATCGGTTGATTCCGTTACTAACCATGATGATGTTGTCAACTATCCAACGGAATTTTTACATTCACTAGAATTGCTCGGATTACCACCTCATAATCTGCAATTTAAAGTCGGATCAGTAATCATTATATTGCGGAACGTAAACCAGCTACGTCTTTGTAATGGCACCCGGCTTGCGGTGAAAATATTAATTAACATCATCGAAACCACAATTTTGAAAGGGAAGTACACAGGCGAAGACGTTTTAATGTGCTGCTTGCATTTGCAATGTCGTTAAGTGTTTGTGGCATCAATCTTGAAAATCCATGTTTTTCACATGGCCAATTATGTGGCCTGTTCCCGTGTTAGAAAACCATCATCACTATTATTACGCACCAGAAAACAAAACTAACAATGTTGTGCATAAAAAAGCATTACAATAAAAATTCTATGATTTTGAAATATTTTTTCCAGTTCCAAGACAGGACAACGTCTGTCGGGTCAGCTGGTTATTCTAAAAATAAAAAAATATTTCGTTCCTAAATAGTTTATTTTTAATTTTTAAAATATCCTACATTAAATTACATTATCAATTACACAATTTATTACAAACCATTTTTGTCAAAAGTCGTTCAGCTCCATTTACTCAAATTTATCTTTTTAATGACGTCACACTTGACAATTTTGTTACTAAAATAATAAAATAATAATAGTGAATTACTTCTATTGCTTATTGTTAGTATATAATTTACCTTGTTGAAGCTATCGCAAAAACATTTTTTGTAATTTTGGTTATATTATCACCGTTGTCGCATAGTAATCGTGCTAGCGTTACTTTTTTAATTTCTAACATTTGAGCTAAAATTCAACAAATTGTATATTTTATTTTGTATGCAATAGGCGCATTTCTAACCTAAAGAAAGCGAGTGAGGCTGCTTTTCATTTTCGTACCAAAAACGGTCGCCCCATTTTAAACGATAAAATTGTTCCAAAATAATACACAAATTCGTGGGGCCCAATCTAGTCGAAGACACCAATTTTTCTAAGGCAGCTCCAACAAACAAATCAATATCGTCGACATTTTTATAAACTTTTTTTAATTTGACAATTTTCTATAAATTTGAAATTGTAAAAAAATTAATTAAAAATTCAAACCCTACCGATTCGTCAATGTACTTTCTTAAATCGTCAAAATTATTAACTCTATGACTTGTACACATTTCAAGATAATGAATGTACGGTGCCAAACCGTGATCTCTTCCCCGTATTATATCGATACTTGCTAAATCTTGTCCATAAGGAGCAGGAAAATTGAACAATTTCGTGGTCATCTAAAGTAATAATAACAACGTAATTGCTTTAAAAGTTCTTGATCGCAATGTTACCCTTTTCGAATAATGATCCCCGAAAGTTTGCATAGGCTGATAGACTAATCCAAGTAAAAATCGATCGAGATGATTATATCGAGTTAAAATGCACGGTCTATTTAGCCATTCGGTTATTTCTTTGCGGTCTTCCACTTCGCCATTATTATTCATCATACTAAAAAATTAAACACCATGACTATATTTTGAATGTTTAATTTAATTAACAAACCTAAGAAGTCCTTGTATTCCCGAGTGTGGAAAACGATACGCTGCAGCTGAAAAGCTGTTTATGATCATTGGTTTGACCTGATCCATATATTTTGTATGCGATCCTGATGTCGGTTTTAATTTGTGTTTTCTCATGTTCGATTCGTCAATGTATAATGGCAGCCATTCATTATAAGTGATGTGCTGCAAAATTGCGACGACGATGGCTCTGGACTCTTGGTATAATTTTTCGTCGTCCCAAGTGGGATTGAGTTCGTGAAGTTCACTTGCAATTCGATTGTGTTCTCGAAGTAACAAAGTTTGTAAAGCTGTTAATTGTGTATTTTGATTTACCCTAGGGTCACCTAAAGCAAATCATTTAAATTTTAATTATTATACAAAAGAGGTACCTAGGTGGATTTTATATAATACAATATAGTAGATATATCTTCATTTCCGATCAAGTAATTTAACAATCCGAGAAATAAAAATCCACACAGTAATATTTCATATTATATTATTGTAACAAACCACCCATAGATTCGCAAGCATAAACGAAGGTAATTTATGCAAATTTAGCATAAACGCAACAAGCGAAAAAATCGCAAAAATCTTCTTTTTTTATATAAGTTACCTTTTTCAAATTGCGAACATAAATAAGTGAAACGTAATTGGTTGAAAATTATACAATTAAAACAATAAAAAATGTAAAAGTTTGCGAAGCGCATATTTCAAGATATATATTGTCGTGTTTTTTTTTTCACTTCAACCAGATAAATTCCCTGGTGGTATTTGGAGTTTTGGTCACCAATCTAAACGTTTTTTTTTTTTAATTTTGAAAATAAAACTGAATGGTTAATCACCGTACCTTTATTTTCTATAAACATAAAATATAAACATAAACAGAAACAGAAACAGGAACAGAAACTTAAACTAATAAAATTAAACTTGAAATATACCGTTAACGGAATACCTTTTTTTTTGTCGCACTATTTTCTTTCCTTTCTCTTTTATTGCCGTCGCCTTTTTGCTCCGCCACAATTATTTCTTCTTCTCTAATCTTTCCAAACTTTATCTCTCCAACAATTTTATTTTTTACAAATTTATAGCTTCGAGAGCCCAATCCTTCTCGAAATTAATCGTTCTTTTCTTTATCTTTGTTTTTGATTTAATTAAATTTTGAGAGATCAATTTCTCTTCAAAATTTACCTGGAACCTGGTTTATTATTCTACCCTCACTACTCTCTTTTTTTCATGCTCTCTCTTCTTTTTACCCCTTTTTTAAATACATCTCAACGCACCCGATATTTTCAGAATGTGACAATTTGTTGGAATATTGTGAAAATCTATTGAAATGAATGGATTTAAATATTGACAATTGATACATTTTTGATAATTTGAAATTGAATTAATAATATTAAATTACATTTAAACATGCCTGTTCTTTACAATTAATATTGACCATCGTCAGTGTCTAATGAAGTTAGAAAGTTCCCCCTCTTTCTTTTTAGCTACTGTAAAATATTATTTTTAGCTCTTACGATGTTGTATTAATCTGGATTCATGGCATTCGCGCACATTTAAATCGTCATCTTCGTTTACATTTTCATCATCCCTCATTTCTTCTTTCCATTCATACAAATCTTGGAGGTGGAACTGACCTCGAATGCGTTCTGTTATTTCGTTGTATAATTCGTATGTATTCTCTGATATCCTCCTGTTTATTATGTACGGACCTTCGTAGGGTAAATGTAACTTGGCACATTGGTTTGCAGACCGTAAACCTATTCTCAAGCTTTTGACTACCACTATATCTCCTATAGAAAATGTAGTTTTCTTTTTGATCTTTCCATTCACCTTTTGTAAATATCTTAATCTTCGATTCAGCTTTTCTCGCACTCTTAATAAAGTTTGTTGATAATCCATATTTTCATCATTTATCAACCATGGTCTTCTGAGTAATATTTTCTTCTTTTTGATCTTAAATTTTTTCAATAGGTCAATTCTTATTATATTATAATCTATTTTCATGTCTTGTATCATCATAATTCCACAATTATTTGTAGTTCTCCCAATACTTGTTATGCTTGTATTTAAGTTTTTATTAATCCTTGTAAATGAATTGTTGTTTGGAGATATTAATTTTACTGGATGGGTTTCTATAACTTGTTTCTTAAAATGTTCAAAATTTAGGTCGTTAATCTTTTCATTCAATAGCGAAATTTCCGCACCCGTGTCTACTATTGTCGTCAACTGAATATTGTTAATTTTTATAAAAATGTATGGTAGTTCATCAATGGTTTTGTCTATTATAGTATCATCGTTCTTTACCGTTGTTTCCTTGATTATTTTTATCTTTTCATCCATTCTGTTAATATCCTTTTCCGCAGTTCGTTGTGATGATTTCAATTCATTGATGTCTTGGTTTGATTTTTCTTCTGCGTGCCTAATTATGTCTTTTATTTCCTGTAAATTTTCGTCCATTTTCTGCGAATTTTCGTTCATTTTCTGCATGATTTGTTCCATCATTTGTTGCATTGTTTTTTGTTCTATTCCTACTTTGTCTTCCATCGTACCCTGTTTTTCCGTAATCTTTTCTTTGATTGTTAATACCGTCACGTTTTCTTCTATATCTCGCAATACTTCGCTCATGCTTTGGTCTTCTATTATTTCTGTGCTTTCTTGAATCTTGTCGTTCTGTTCAACTTCTGCTCTTGCTATGCTTCTTGTAACTCTTATGTCATTCATTTTGATGGTTTTAAATACAAATTAACTTCAAAGATTAAAAATAATTTAAATATTAAATTTTCCTGCAATTGTAAATTAATAACACACTTATAATGTAATCTAATTGTTTATAATGTTGACGTATTTAGCAATCTGTCAAACTTTTTAAATGTCAATATCATATGTCAATATTTTATTAAATTAATATTCTATTTAATTTTTGGGTCGTTCTGGTGAATGATTTTTGATTAATTTCAGTGATGTCGTGGTTTCGAGCCCCACGTTGGGCGCCAATTTAAATTTATTGGTTGTCGTGTTTTTTTTTTCACTTCAACCAGATAAATTCCCTGGTGGTATTTGGAGTTTTGGTCACCAATCTAAACGTTTTTTTTTTTTAATTTTGAAAATAAAACTGAATGGTTAATCACCGTACCTTTATTTTCTATAAACATAAAATATAAACATAAACAGAAACAGAAACAGGAACAGAAACTTAAACTAATAAAATTAAACTTGAAATATACCGTTAACGGAATACCTTTTTTTTTGTCGCACTATTTTCTTTCCTTTCTCTTTTATTGCCGTCGCCTTTTTGCTCCGCCACAATTATTTCTTCTTCTCTAATCTTTCCAAACTTTATCTCTCCAACAATTTTATTTTTTACAAATTTATAGCTTCGAGAGCCCAATCCTTCTCGAAATTAATCGTTCTTTTCTTTATCTTTGTTTTTGATTTAATTAAATTTTGAGAGATCAATTTCTCTTCAAAATTTACCTGGAACCTGGTTTATTATTCTACCCTCACTACTCTCTTTTTTTCATGCTCTCTCTTCTTTTTACCCCTTTTTTAAATACATCTCAATATAAAATTATGAAATTTAAAATTGTTAAATTTCGTCGTGCATGGGCCTCTTTAATTTTTACCTTATCGAAAACGTCGGATTATCTATCGCACCATTTGTTCCTACGAATTTAACTTTTAATTTTTCCAATTTTAAATGCAAATCGAATTTATAACTTCAAATGCTTCTTTTTCGAAATCAATCAACCAAATCAATCCATTACCGCTCGGTAGCAACTTATAAAAATCATCAAAATCCAAATATCAAAATTCCAAACAATACGCAATCATGCACGCACAAAATTCACTTTATTAAATCAAATCAAATCAAAATCAAAAGCGAGTCAAAATCGCACAACAGGCTCCGGCGGTCGCTATCGGCAAAAGACTTTGCATTTCCGTTGATTCACCCCCACCTATCTAATTTCACAATCTTACCAAATTCAAACTTACAAAAATGAAATTTTTCCACAAAAATGTACAGGGTGAGTGCGAACTATTTTGTAACACCACAATAGACAAATATAAATGTGCAGCGAGTCAACTCACACATCTGTAAGTAAACATTGTAAATGTCAATTACTTGGTCAGTAGTGAAAAAAGAATATTAATCGATTGTAGGTACCTGCAACAAAACATTTGTTCGACTCCGTGGCTACACACACTTCGGAGATTCTTGAAAGTTGTAGATTTGGCAAAAATTCCTTTCCCTCGTTCATTATTTGATGTTTCATGGCGCCATTTTTCAATTCTCGTAAACTATTTGCCTCTTCCGCAGTAGAGCCGTAAATTTGTGATCCGTCAATAATGTGAGTTGCGTTATTAAGCTTTTATTAAACATAAGACAAATTTGTACAGAAATTTCATGTAATAACTTACCTGTTGTGCTGCACCTTCTTTGCAGCAGTAATTCAAATTGGTCACAATATTACGTCGCTTTTCGATACATGTAACGTTTAATTGGGAATAATACGGATCTCCGGGAGGAATTTCTATTGGTAAACAAGCTCCGTTTAATTCTTCGTTTCCTTCTGGGTTACAGCAACCTTCGTTTTCACCTAAAATTACATTTATAATAAATTATGCAGTATTAATAAATATTTCCCACTTTGTTGTTCCTACCTTGAGGAAAACTGATTAAAATATCGTGTGCGACTATTTGTCCCCATTGCATTGTCATCAACGAAGCTTGCTTATCATCTGAACCTTTATCGGGAAAAAACGTTGTGCTTAAAACTCTTGCCAAAGGTTTTTCGTCTCCATTTGAGTCTGGCGCTATGGTGTAGTTATCGTCTCCATAGTTAAATGGCAATAAACGAATGTATGGAGTCCCCACCTTTCCCCATGTGGGATTTTTTAAATTATTGCAAGATCCATCAAAAGAACGATATTTGCTGGTTACATTGCAAGGTCTATCTAGTGGGAAGCATTGGTTCCTACAAAACATTACACTTTTTTAAACAAGGATATTTTTTTATTTTAAAATTGCATTATGCGGACTGCCATTAAAAATGATCGACAACATTGCAATTTTTCTTTATTAAATAAAAAAAAAGCTTTTGTTAAAAAAGATGTTATTTCTTTCTTGGCGTCTTCTATTACCAGCTAAGAGTATACGTCGATCGTTAATAATGTCCCATAAGTAAATCATAAAACTACCATAAATTGTCGATCATTTATAATTTTTTAATACATTACAAAACCTAATAATTTATATTTTATTTCGCAAAAATCTGTTTGCAAACCAAATGTTTTAATTTCGTGTTTTATTAGAGTACATTTTATCTGCACGTGTACTTTAATTTGCATTATTTCACCTTTATCGCTTGCTGCAGGTGTATAAATTTTTGCGCACACGTATCGGCGCCTATTTAAGTTGTAATAATTTTTTATAAACTTACAAACTTTTTTGTAAACCTTGACTAACCTTAATAATCGTGAGATGATCTCGTCAGGGGGAGTGGATTCTGTTTTTATTTCGTACAGGTGAAATAATAAAATATTCAAATAAAATTAAAAGTAAAGTTTAATTTTAAATCAAATGCTTCCTTAAAAAATACCCCACGTATGCGGAGATAATTTAAGTTCATAATTTTAATTTTATAATTTTTAGTTAAATGTTTTCTTGATCAGTAAGGGTTTAAGGCAAGGTTGTAGCTTGTCTTCGTTACTTTTTAACATAATATACATAATGTGGAAATAGTACTGAAATCTTGGAAACGCAAATGTAAGGAATGAGATGTTCCTATAAAAAATCATATTCTGCTTACACTGAACTTTATTAATGACCAAGTAGTTATGGCTCAAGATGCGTAGGACCTAAACTAGAATACGAGGGATGGGGTTTACAGATCAGCCTACAAGAGACTGAACACCTGGTGGTTAACTCGGAAGCTAGATTTGAAGTGCTTAACAACGAAAATCTTGTAAGTCAAGTCAACGAATTTCAATATCTTGAAGAAAATAAGTTGAAGAAAATGGAATAGGAACAAGAGAAATTAGACAAAGAACAATAAATGATAGGAAAATAGTGGGTGCATTAAACTCTATGTGGTGGAACAAACAAATACACAAAAAGAATAGCACAAGTTATGATGGCGGTTTGGAAAAGAGGAGTGGGGTATAATTTAATCGTGATTTTGAATTGCATTTTTGGCTAGCCCGAATATATTTATAAGGATACCTTTGTATATTAAGAAAGAAAACTGCAAAATATATTCTTTTAGTTGAACATACCTATTTGATTGTTTAAAACTACTGAATAATGTAGTAGTATGTACATTTTCTCGATCTTCATTTTCTTCATCTAAAAATTTAATTTAAATAATAAATGAAAAGCAGCGTATGCGTTTATCTTACCACAAGGATCACAAACGGGACATTTAATGGTAGATGTTAAGAGTTTCTCGTTAACACAAATTTTACATCCATAAACAACATAAAATAACAACATAAATGATAGCAAGCACTTCGTTAAGAACATTTTATTGTTTGCACATTTAACTAACAAACTAAAATGAATTCAGTTTCGCCTAGATAAGCATTATTTCAATGAAAACCTTAAAGTGGTTACTTAAATTCGATGGCCACTTATTTTACAATAAATAATAAAAATTATAATTTAAAACCAATCTAAAACGTGCAATCTTTTTAGAAAAAAAAAAATTTAATTTGACAATTAAAAATATTTAGGTACATATTTAAATTTAAAAAGCAATGTCCCAATGTAAAAAAAATGACAATTTTTTTAACAAGACATATTTAACAAGTAAAGCACTAATTTTTATATTAAAAATAATTTTTTATCGTCCTCTTAACAATTCGTTCAACTTCATTTATTTAATATACCTAATCTTGTTCAACAATAATTATTACCGTAAAGAACAATGAAACAGTAAAAATTAGTTAGTTTTTATTTACTTGTTAATATTATTATAATAATAATCTATTATTGTATAAAAGAAAATGATAAAATAAATTAACATTTATTAGATAACAATCCAAGTGGTGTGTATAATTTTCATACCCACCTTCTTCGCCATCAACACCATTCAAAAAATTGATTTGTTATTTTTAGCAAATTTCGATCTATAGGTTATACGGGGATTGGATTTTTGAATTTAAAATATTAATAAAACAATTTCAATAAGTCCACAATAAATTGAACAAATTAATATTTTAAAATTTATTATCTAACAACCTAAATGGCACATATTAGCATAATTATTATACATTATTATTTTTTTCACAATTTAGGTAATTTTATTATGATCATGTTAGTTGGTATATAGAAGTACAAAAGCTACATTCTACTGGTTCATGAAAATATTCATATAATTATTATGTAATCTAAAAATCACTTGTTTGGCCTCAAATCTTTCTTTTTCTAAATTTATCAAAAAAATTAGTTTCTCTAAACACACTAACAGGTTTTACAGTATGTATAGGTATCACTTATAAATTTCTATCGAGACTATTAATTTATTTTGTAATGAAAGTAAATGCAATTTCATAGAATAAAAAAAATAAATCTACATTAAAAATTTAACTGCATAACAAAATTTTTTAACTTACGTTACAGGCACAATAACGATGCTTTATTTTGAACTATATTTTCTTGTTTATTACATTTAATCCTTTTTGGAATTTACATTTATACGTTACAATAGCTTCAATTTACAAATACATAAGCAAAATATTAAGGTTTTATTATGAGGAATCAAAGAAACTGTTTATTTGTGTTTGGGACACATTTATAGAAAAGATGTACAACAACGAAAGCCGTCCTTATAAATAATTACCAATAATATTGCAAACTAACAAGGTATGCTGCTTTCATCGAGAACCTTCCATTTTGCAATCAGCTTTTACCTTACATCTAACATCGAGATTTGATGTTCTCACTTTAAATTTTAGAAATTAAAAAACTGAAAAAAAACAAAATCGTAAGAAGTCCATTAAATGCACACGCAAACTGTGCTGATGTTTCGTATTTGGACGCATCGTCAGATCACATTTAAGAAAATGTAGAAATACTGCTCTAATTATTGTATTATTATTGTTTGATTATTTAATGCGGACGCGAATCATGGAGTCGATTGAAAACTATTATTTTTTGTTCTTGGCTCTTCTGCTAAGCGAACCACTACCTTTGTCGTGGTTCATGGCTCACATTAAACGGTGGGTCCTTTAAATATGGGAAAGCACACCCAATATAGGGCGCACTACTGCCAGTGCTGTTCTAAAAGGATTTCTAACAGGTTTAGTATAAATAGATCCGAGTAATTTAAAATTTATATTAGGTAGGTACAATATCATTTTTTTTAAATAAATATATTTATGATTAATGTTATTAACATGTGATAATATTTATGATAAGGGAGAAAATTAAAATTAAATTCGTAACTTACTTATAAGGACCAAAACTATTTAATTGAATGATTATAGTAGTTTTTATCCTTATAAGTAAGTTAGGAATTTAATTTATTTTAAATTTTCATGTAGCATGATAAAAATTTAGTCATATCAGACGTTTTACAAATTTATTAAATGAAATAAAAAAAGCACAAACAAATGAGATTATTTCGAGTAATTATTTTAAAAAATTTGTTGATTGGTAAATAATAATAATAATAATAATTGGCATATCGATGTAGCAGTTACACCTTGTCGGTTTGTTAAAAATTGATTTAATGTGAAAATTTTTCAAACAACTAAATTTGTTCCTCTCTTTGCAGTATTATTAAGTTTAATAAATCAAGATGTGGTATTATAAGCCCAAGCAAAAGTTTTTCAAAATAGTATATTAATTATTGTGATAATGTAGGTATAATAATCGGTTTATTTTCTCATCAAAATTAGTAGTACTAATGCTGATAAGAAAATGATAATAAAAAAAGAGATAGTGACTAACAAAAATCTAGTGTAAAAATTATAAAGCGATCGATAAAACTTTTAATATTATCGCTAAAGCTAAAGATCACTTTTTGAAGATTATGTTATGTAATTTTACAACATTAGGATACAAAATTACGAAAAATATGTACTTGCAATATGATCTACTATCTAATGTTAAATGATTGGAAGTTTTAAGGTTTATAATATTATATGTATGAAGACGATTACAACACTGCAAATATCACTTTATATTTTGCATTGTGATTGTTTTACAATACCATGCTTAGTTTCAATCCTTAATGTTAATTAGCGTTATTCACTGACAATAATATTATTATTTTACAGTAGCGGCTCTAGCGCTAAATTAAAAATGAACTCGCGGCACAAGAATAATAGCCTCTTATCTATGGCCGAGATAATAATAAATTATTATATCGTATTAATCCAGCTGCGCATTTCGATTGCCAAGTGAAAGCAAAGAAAATTTTAATAAAAACCGAGATGCCGATTCGTTTTCATGCACGATAATGATAATAATAATTAACGTAGATAGATTACGCTTTGGAGTGATTTTATCTAACTTGGAGTTAATTACAATAGTTTTTAATACTTGGTACATATTTTTGATCGTGTGGTTACCAGCCGTCACTGTAAAATATACAATACAATATTAAATTTCTTTATCTACCTCAAACACAGCGATATCCTGAAATTCAGTCGGATCTCTCCTATTAAAATTGTAATAATTCTATTACGCGATTTTTCTAAAATAAGAGATTGATGTTTCTATTAAATTTTGCTTATTTTTGACATTTAGAATATAAGCATCTCACTTTTTTGTATTTAATATTATATTGTTCTCTTTATTAATTTACACTTAGCTAAATATAAATTCTAAACAATAACAGTTGTTATAATTATCCAGAAAGACACTATTTAATTATTTATCCGATTATTGTAACACTCGTTTACATAATAATTAATTGGGCTACAAAATCGACTAATAATAATAATAATAATAACTATTATTATTGTAAGTATAGCAAATAAGAAACATTATGTATGTTGAACTATGTAGATAACGACGATTTATAAAACAACAACAAATTGTTTTCAAAATTCAAATGATGTAGCGGGAACAACGTACCGTATATGAATAACAATAAACAACAAATAACAAACCTGTCGACAACCAAGATGTCCTAGAACAACAAAAAGGAGACTCGAGTACGTCTCGAGTCTCCTTTGTTGCGCCGGGACATCCCCAATTGTCATAAACTTTGATCCGATCCTGTAGCTCCAACGCCTTTGCTGTCGGCTCCTGCTCCTGCTCCACTCGACGACCGCCCTTCGGCGCCGGCGCCTCTGCCGGATCCGCAACCGGCACCTCTAAATTCTAATTTATACTGAAACAGAAAGATTCTTTTATATTAAACCACATTTATCTACCTTACAATAAATTAATAACGGGCAATACTCTAAATGCAAAATGTTACGAACACCCTGTATATACTATGTATAAATGTATTGAAATTTAGTGCTAGTTAATGATCGAAAGCATTCTAGCAAAACGAAAATATTTTTTAATACTTCGTGCCTGTTCAAGAGACATTAAAAGTTCCGGACATGAAGTCGACGTAAAATACTACAACAAAAAGATTAAACTTATTAGTTATCGTTAATTAAAAGAAAAAGAAAAGGTGTTAGTGAAATAACAGTAACAAATCATACGCTATCGTGGAAGTGTTGCATA
This sequence comes from Cantharis rustica, assembly GCA_911387805.1. Classification (NCBI taxonomy): domain Eukaryota; kingdom Metazoa; phylum Arthropoda; class Insecta; order Coleoptera; family Cantharidae; genus Cantharis; species Cantharis rustica. The sequence goes on from OU426880.1 coordinate 135,496, forward strand.
TTCTCCAAAAACGCATAATCTATTCAGGGCTTGAGGACTAAGTTGTAAAGGTAAATGTCTACCGTCCAAGGATACACAGGGAAATTTTATCCTTTGGGGCATCGCTACTCGATACTAACGAATAAAATCGATAATTTAAAAAACATTAATATGGCTAAATTTTGTTTATATTGCAGGAATCGAAAACAACAAATTAAATAAAAAAATAACTAAGAACTTTTTTTTGATTTTTTTTTTTTTCAAAAAGAAGGCATGCGCGTTACTTACTTTTGTAGCGCATTCGAAGCACGTAGTGACAACTTTTGATATAACATTCATAAGATTTTTTGTTTCTTGTATCACATTATCGACTTTAGTAAAAGTGGCTGCCTTTCCGACAGTGTGGTCTTTGACGGTAAACTGTAATCTCTGAACGAACGTTGGAACTTTATCTAAATTTTCCAAAAGCTCCTTTTTGCTTGCACCGCCAGGAACCTAAAAATCATTTCGTTCAAAAGGCGTTTTATATAATTCAGTTTTAGTTCAACTCACCTGATAACTAAATTGTCTAATGACTTTGTACAGCCTATTTGCTTCTTCCGCAAAATATTCGGCTTGAGTAAACAAATCTTGTGTAGTTTTTAACGATCCTTCTCCTTTGGTAAATTGATACATCGAAAATGCCATCGACGACATATTTTTAGCTCTTTTAACTATATCGTTATTTTCCTGCGATGATATTACATATTTTAACAACGATTACAAAGCGAATAGAGAAAACCTCACCTCCATTTGCGCACTGTTCTCTTGCCATTTGTCCGTTTCGGCGTCCATTTCGTTGCTTATCAATTTCATTTCTAATCCCGATTTTGCAATCTTTTCCTGTTCTTCCACATCCAAGCGTACGGATTTTAGCGGTTTAGATGTTGTTCCGTGTTTCTGAAATTATATTTTGGTCAAAACGCGTGCATGCAAAAAGTGACATGACAGATCTACATACTCCTGGTCTCGGCAAAGACATGTAAACTTGTTTCTCCGGTCTGGTTTGACATGCATCTATGACATCTTTAACTACAGAGGTAACGTCGGAAACGAGCCATTGATACATATCCGCAAAGACTTCCAAATTTTCTTGAACAATTTTACTATTGGGATGCGCGGCCAGAGATTTGGCAGCCGTTATCACCTAAAATCGAATAGAATTAATAAATTACGAGGAGGAAATTTGAAGTTACGTCGCCCACCTGTGGACCGTAAACTCTTAAATTAATTTCGGTAAATCTTGCCGACACTTGCAGAGATTCCGAAACGGCAACGTGTCTAAGTAATTTACAAACTTCCAATATGTGGTCTATGGAATCGTGAAATGCTTCGGAAGTATGGTGCAAACGATCGGGTTCGGGAATTAACGCATGCTGTCTAATATCGGCTAATAATTCTTGACTATGTTTAGTAGACGTGCTAAGTTCTTGAGCTTGTTGTAAGGCTGTTTGAGCAAGTTCTCTCATTAAAACTTTAACAGCTGCTAACGCAGATGATATACACTCGTCTAACTCTGGACAGTTTGTAGCACCATCAATCGCCATCTGTACAGAAATATTGGCGACGATAAGAAATTTTATTGAAAAGCCGATAGCACTCACCAAATTCGCGTACATTCCTAGTACGTGGTCCACTTCTAACTTGAGCCTATCGATATTATCTAAAATTGCTTGCCGTTGCTCGTGGCTAGTATAGGCACTATCTGTAAAGTCTTGTGTACGTTCCAATAGCGCATCGAGAGCTACAGGTAGAGTATCTTGATAAGAAGCATCTAAAAATTTTAAATTCAAATTTCTTTCTTGGTAAAATAAAAATGTTTCGCACTCTTCACCTAAACTAACTCGACAAAGTTCTAACGTTTGTTGCAAACGTTTCATACAAGCATAAACGGTACTTCTTTCTATATCTAATTCTTCACCCTGTATAGATTGCGAACATGGTTCGACCGAATTTAAGACACCATCTTTGACAACGAAATGAATCAAATCCATTGCTCGACGCATCTGACAAAAAACTGTATCCCTGTTTTCTCGTGCTGTAGTACTCTCAGGATGCCGCAAGCAAGTCTGTAACATGAAATTTTAAATTTTGCCTCTCGATATTTGACGCAGTAATAAAAAGGAAAAACGAATTGAATTAACCAAATATGGAGAATATAATACGGGTAGCGAAAAATATATAGTACATTATATGGCCTACTTGGCTCGGAAAACTTTTATAGATAAGGCGTGTGCGAGTTTACATTATAAAATTTTACTTGGCTCTTTCGTTCTTTAATAGATGATATTTGTTCAATATTCCTTATAAAATAACGATTTTTATATTATATTATATTATATTTATATTACGACTATTATAGTTTTACTCGACAACTAAATTAACTTACTCGTTTTCGGTCAAATTAGTCCAAAAAATAAGAGTAAAGGTACAATAATTCACAAGAAGCTGAAAGTTGGTAAAATTATTATATACTGTAAATATACAGAATGTAACAAATAAACGCGTACGGAATTTTTTTAATCGACACTTGGATTTTTCACGGTAAATCGATTATATTTTCTTTAAACCTTCAATAAAAACTTAAATAATGTACCTACGCAAAATCAGCTTGCGCCAATCGAATCCTTGCACCAATTTACATTAGAAAATATACAGAATGTAACAAATAAACGCGTACGGAATTTTTTAAATCGACGATTAGATTTTTCACGTTAAATCAATTATATTTTCTTTATAATCGAATTAAGAAATGTTTAAAATGTTATTCGTTTAAAGTGAACTGAGAGTCATCACTATTTTCTATGTAAGTGAATATTTCCTCCATTGTCAGATTCATAGTTTCGTTTTTAGGACGATCAACTTTAGCCCCAGTGGTCGGTTTCAAAAAAGAAATATAACAATCTTGATGATGCTTAGCTCCAGCAGCAACTAAATCATATTCGAATTTGACTCGAGCAATAGCAACCCTCCAGGGACGGATCGAGGATATTTTTCAATGTTTAAAAAGACGCATTTTGGGATGGTCGGGATCGTTATTAGTTAAACAGCCTAATGATCAGCGGGAAATTTAATTTTACCCTCGGAAAATTAAATTTCACCTCACCCATAGGCTGTTATTACCAAGAACAGCTTTTGTTATAGCATCGGAAAGATCCAACGTTTTGAATCGTTATATTTCAGAAACGGTGGTTCTTATGAAAAAAAGTATCAACACATTTTTTATAGATAATTCCACTCATATAATATAAAACAATGCATAAGAAATGTTAAAACTGACAGTTTGCATAGGGACAAATTAGCAGGTGGAAAAATTTTGCGGATATTTTTTGTTTACCTTTGCCATGACAGCCAATTAAAATCAACATTAATTAATGTGACGTTAAATAATATTGCAGTGATATTTCTCGTTGCGATTTTTCAATCACTTGTTTTGCCTCGGGTTAGCCCTGGATTACGGATAATTGGTATAATTTTAGAGCAAAGGATTCTAGCGTTTTCAAAATAAAATTTAAAAAATTTCTTATTCAAAAAAAAAACAAATATCTTTCCACAAAATAAACTAATAATTCAAAATCCGATGTAAAATTTTAATGCTTCTTAAAAGGGATCGAAGTTTCGATTTTCGTTATCCAAATCGTCGCTTTAGCAATTTTTGACCTTTGACGTTGACCTTTAACCTCGAATAAATTTTTTTCCAGGTACCGGATCGATGAGGACTTTTTAAATTTTATTTATAATTATGTTTGGAACAATTTTACCAATTTTCAGCTTTTTGTGAATTATTGTACCTTCGAATGTCTAGATTGACCGGACTATTTAGATTAATGTCATTAATTAATCCGAAACGCTGCAAAAATCATAAAAAAATAAAACCAAATTATGTACTATACTAGATAATTTTGTGGGAAACTAATTTTTTTACAAAAAAATTTTGAATAGTTTAGACGTGGGAAGTATTCGATGTTGAATGTAGCAGATTTTGTTTTTCTACGTTAAAGATCCAAAGAGCGAAGGCTCTATCAAAATTCAAATTTAAAATAAATTAATATTTTAAATGTTTGATTGGATCTTAATTGTTATGCCCGGTTTCCTGACGTACTTGTAATTTATTTAGGTGATGTGTGTTAGTAATGATTCCTTAAGTAGAGTCTGCAAACCTTTTCTGTACGGTTAGTAAAGTTGGGAGTTAGTAAAAAAAAGTCAACTGGATATGCTCCATATCTTTTATAGCTAATATTTTATTTATTCGTTCGTAATAAAACGTTGCTCGGAGAAGAAGAGCACGTCTATTTGGATTAGTTACTATCTAAGTTTTATTACGGTTTGCTCGTTCGGTTAATGTTAATATAAAAATACTGAAAAGTTAATACGAAACTTGACAAATAATATTGTAAATTTGTACTTGGTGTTTTTTCCACTTGTGACAATATTTCATTATTAATTAGACGTATCCTTATTGAAGTGCTCACAGAATCAACAGCGGCAAGTGCAAACTACGCACAATAACAGAACAAAGTCCTAAATTAAGGGGAAGAAAACTACTTATGTGAATATTATTATTATTATGATTTTATGTGAAACCAACGTTATTAAATAAACTACTTGTTGAATTTGATCCCAAATTAAATTATGCATAATATAACCCAATTTCTCAATGTTGTTTAATAAATTTACATTTACAACTGATTTCTTTTCTCCTTATATTTTAAGTTTAGAACGTAACTTTTATCATTTGGATTAGTTTGGCCGACGTTTAGCGATGGCAACCACGTTACTAATTAAATTGAAAAAATAAAAAAATTTGTGGTAGTAGCAAATATGTAAAAGACACGCATACTTTAATATTATGTCTTCTGGGACTAATACATAAGATAGGAAAAGGATAGCAATAATTTATTATTAACCCATAATACAGGATTGTCTTCGTTTGATTTTTTATCATTTATAATAAATATGTAATAATTCGATAATAAGTTTTATAATATAAAAATTATGCAAAATCTAACTAATTTACTTAACCTAAACATTATTTTCGGCCATTTACCGAAAAACTTTATTTAGCTAATTGAAAAGCGACGTCGGAAAATTTAAAAAAAACAAGTTCTCAAGATTTCATGTCAAAAAATAGTTTTACAATGTTTAAAAAAGCTTACCTTACTCGAAGTAAGCAACATCATAGTAGATCTTTCTAAAACTTGTCGAGCTGCAGCCATTTGTGCTCTTCTTCTTTCATCTTTCAAATCATTTTGTCTATCACCTGTCAAATGAGCTAATTCTACCATTTCAGCACCAAACTGACTGAAGGCTTTTACGAATTCAGTAAAATTATTTACAGATTCTAATTTACCTAAACTACGTTGGACCTATTAAAAAACGTTTGTTCGCTATTGGGCAGTAATATTATTTCATTTATTTTTATTCACCTTATCTTTTGCTAGAAGTAATTGCTTGACAACTACAATATCAGCTAGTAAAAGAACTCGAGTAACTGATCCAAGAAGGCATCTAGCTGCTCTTACCAATACTGTTCTATCTGAAAGAATCTGTTCTTCCGCTTCTTCACAAATTCGTTCAATCGCTCCACCTGAAAAGAAAAATAGAAAACTCATTAACTTCATCAATAAAATTCAATTAAGCTTCGTATTCAATTGCGCAATCACAACAAAATAAAATACAATAATAATTTTAACTGCACCATGTGGACAAAATCGTTTGACCAAATAAAAGTCGTTAAAAATAACAACGTTGAACCTTGAAATCACGTAAATACAAAGAATAATCCTTACCAGCTTGTCGAGCTTCCTTGCACGCTTCATACATTCCTTGACGTACTTCCGAATAATCATCGGCGATAGTTTCTCCTACTGTTACAAAACGTTCCACTGCTACATTAACGGCTTGGCCAACACGTGCGACTGCCGACGCCCTTAAAGCTCCGACACCTCCATGTTGTTCTACTAAAGAAGAAATCTGAAAAAATATTTTGAATATTTTAATTTTTCAATCTAAAATGTATATTCAGAAAAACATATAGCCTTCGGACTCTAGGGTCGTGGGTTCGATTCTCGGTTACTCCCAAAATATTTGTTTATGAATAAGTCCGTGTTTACGTTTTGTCTGTAATTAAAAATTCACGAACAAAAGGTGTTTTCTTTTTTAATTTTTAAACTTGTTCTTAACCCAACTGTAAAATTCTGAACTACGTTTGAAGGAAATATTTCAGAAATAGCCTGTATTATAATATCTAAAACGTAAGTAAATCAATCGCCTGTCAATATTGAACTGCTGTCGTTTTATATAAAATATTTCAATGTCTATAAACGTAAAATCTCTAAATTTTAAAGCCGATCCACCATATATAAATTTCGTGATAACATATTTTACACTCGCACTAAAAATAAAGAACTTAATATAATTTTAAATGTCGTGGATTACACGAATCTTTTTCTCCGTTTCTGACCCCGTAATGCATAATGCATTATGGTATGGTATATACTAGTTATTGCTCTCTTCTTCGCAATTTGTTTAAAATTCAGCAAATATATTTGAATTTTAAGTTGAGTTGGATTTTAGTAGGTCAAAACTCACAAAATCAGGAAAAATTTAAATAAATATTCTCAATATCGCATTTTACTTTTATAGCAATAAAAGTATGGAAAAACATCATTCTGAAAACTTTACTGGACCATGAATTTGAAAAATTGGATACGACTTTTGACAACTACTTAACATTAATAAATCGATACTGTAAATTTAAATATCTGTAGAAAAATTTTACTAAAATTGTCAAATGTGAGAAAAGTAAGAATTTTTTGAGTAAATAACGGACTGGTATTAAAATTAGATTGAATAAATGGAAATCGATATCATCATCTCGAGGAAAATTTTAAAAACTTGTACGACTTCAATTCGATCCTATACCTGCGCCTAATATAACTTTAAAATAATTTAGCTTAAGATGGAACGAAATTGAGTTTTCCATATTTTTAATATGTAATTCAAGTTATTTTATTCCATTCTCTTCTTTAAAATAACTGCTTAATATTGACTTTTTCGGCTTGAATGAAACGTAATTTTGCATAATATCAACGTTTTTACATGAAAACCCGTCGGTTATTTTATGGAAATTTCTTTCAAAAAGCAAATTTACATTAATTATGTAAAAAAAATTCTATTTCTATTATCAAACCAATTTTCTCTCTTAGATATCACTTAACTTGTCGAATAAATTTTAACTTAACTTAATATTGAAATTAAATTTTCCATCGATTCTATTAACGGCTATGGGCCATAACAGAGAGAAAAGACTACAGAAACGTGTTTTTGAATAATAAGGCATTAAAATAAACGAGCAGGTCTTAAGAATATTTTATTTACAGGCACGTTAAATTAAACGTTCACGTTAAATTCTTTTTAATTTTGTTAGTTGTTTGCAAACTGTAACACTTAATTAGTAATTTCGTGTGTGCTTCGCATTAAAGTTATAATTTTAACTTCCAACCTTAACTGTATTAAAATTACAAGCACAATTAAAGTTAAATTTGAACCTCAAAACCTCGCGTTTATCTGCAACATTTATTATACAAACTGTGGTACTTTTGCATTTAAAAAAAGTCTCTCGAGTAGTTGTTATTATTTCTCAAATTTAATTCTAAAATTATTCGCGATGGCGAGTTGTAATTGAATAAACTAGTTTAAAACATTTTTATAAATTATAACTTGGTAGAAAAAAAACAATGTTATAAAAAGCTTGCTCTAAATTAAGGATGAAATATAGCGAGTCACCAACAGAAGGTTAACCAAAAGAATTTCGATAAAGAAAAAATAATAAATGCCACCGACTTAGTGCATGAAAGAGTTTAAAGTGTAGCAAACTTTATTTGTGCTTAAAATTCAAAAATGTTAATTTAATTTTGAATGAATGAATGACGCGTATAAATAAATAAGTTTTTCTAACGTGAGAAAAACTTTTCCAACACAATTGGTAAATTTATAACTGGCTGCAAACTAAGTAATCCCAAAGTTCTTCTAATCTACTTAGTTTTCACTGCACTCTCGCCATTTCTCAAACGTTTTTGTCGTTAAAGAAGAGAGTTCATAATACAAAAACAATTCTCAAAAAAAACTTTATAATGGTCCATTGAGTTCGAATTTGAAAAATGATAGTGCTCAGAAGATAGTACCTACTTATAATACTTATAATCAAGTGTAAGTATTAGTTTATAAACTAGTAGATCATATTTCAGCACCTACCTTACGTAAATAATTTTTTTTCCTTCACCTTTAATCAGAAAATATCGATTTTTCTTACTCCAATAAGTCAAGTTTCAATATTATATTGCCTAATAAAAAATTAAAATTGATATCAATAATTCAAAATAGGATGGTATAAATATTATTTATTGTAAATAATATAAAAATAAATGTAAAAGAAAATCACGAGATTCAACAATAATAAAATTTATTTTTCTTAATATGAGTAAATTGAGTTTGAATGAAAGAATGTTCCTATTTTACTCTGGTTTTTTGTATTGGCAAATATTCTTCCTTGAATAAATCAAAAATAAAATACTTCATGAGCAAATGTTTTATAATTGGATAACGAGGAATATACCGCCAAGTAATCCTTTTAGAAAACAACTTTATTTAGCTTCGAGTTCTTTGTAATCTTGATGTGCAAAAAATTAAAGGAAACTGTTTCACGAAGAGACAATCTAACAATAATAAAAATTAAGTCAAATCTCTGTACATACATCATACATCAAAGATTATATAGAAGAAAATTAAGATATAAAATTTCAATTTTACATTTTTAAACTTCCACCGAGACATTAAAATATGTTATCTAATTATGATAACAGAGTATCACTTTGATACACAATGTGCAACTGACGTTGCAAAGTTAACCAAGTTACAAAATGAAATTACATTACGCGACTAGTTATGTAAAGAAAATTTCAACTATAGCTGGTTTTATTCCAATTATTATCAATTATAATAAAATATAATATTATTAACGTGAAATTCAAAATCTACTAAATTTAAATTTAATACGTCAATAATTAATTTTAACAGTTTCAGGAGCTATATCTAATACTTTTATGTACTAATGAATCATTTTCGTCCATAAATTATAAATAAAACTTTATATTTTTTCAGTAAAAATAAAAATTACTTTCAATTACGCTTAACTTTATTTAAGCTCTTTAGAACAGATTAAATTGTTGTGGTGTTATAAAATTAAAAATATAAGGTAAGTTTAGCATTTTCTAAATCTTTAATATACCATGTATTTTAAAAAATCTTGCAGGAATTTCTTGTTATTTATTAGAAAAGTTTTTGATATTTTATTTGTTATTATGTACTATTTAAGATGTACTGTGTAATCGGTTTTATTAGTTTACCTCACAAGTCAATCAATATTACCAATATCAACTTACTTTTTATACGGAAAGATGCAGCAATATTCTGTCAATGTTTACAGATACCTAATTCGTTATTTGATTTACTTGAAAAAGCGTAGGTTTTCTTTAAAAAATGAGAAGATCACAAAAAAATTGATTTATTGTGATGAGATGTGAAATAAAACAATTAATAAAAAATGAACTTTTATTCTATGATCTATCTGTGTATCTATCTATCCATCTATATAAATGAACTAATTATTATTTTAATGATAATATTCTTCATTATTTAAAAAAATGTGTGTGGCTAATATTTAGTTATTTTAAGTTTAGACAAATATGATCATTGTTTAATTTTTTAATAAAAACTGTTAATAATTTCTCCAACAAACCAAGGGTTTCACCAACCTTCATTGGTGAAATGTGTACGTTTGTGACTGCATGGCTAAGAAAAAAATTAAATAAGAACTGATTTCAACTGAACAGTTTGCACACGAAGTTTGTCTACCTGAAATTTCGGGTATATGATTATAAAATCATATTAAAATATTTTTTACGTCATAAAGAATTTAAAGCTCGCAAAATTAAGAAACAGGTTGTAGTACGACATCTTACAAGTTTTGTAGATTTAGCAATGCCATTAGATATCCTCAATAATACAAATCCTTAAATCCCCAGAAGGACATAATTTAAAAAATACCTTAAAATGAATTCCTTTTATACGGTTCGATATAATCGAAGATCTTTTAAGTAATTTACAAAATTTCAGAATCTGTCGCTAATATCCACAATGCATTCTTATAATCGACGTGTTGGGTTTTCTGTGTAATAAATATATTATCCTTGTTACTTACTCTCGCATAAGAAAAATAAAATTGTCTGTGAGAAAAACAAGAATCTCTCAAATCGATTCCTGCAACCCTGTCTGTGACTGTCCTTCAACTTTATCGATTGCCAATGCCAAGTATGGCTTAACCAAAACCTGAAGACATTTGAATTCAAGAGGTAATCACGTGGAATTAACATTATGCCTGTTTTATTCTTAAATTTATCTTTAGAGCAAATTGTTAGTATTGTAGCCTCTATACATTAATATACTTGTGCTACCCAGCTTAGAGCCGTCACAAACCTTTGGTGCTTCTTGCACCAGGAACTTTGTAAGAATGAATTAATTCGTAAACATTATTTTATACAAGACTGCATATATTTATATAATTTAATGCGTGTTAGTTTTGTAAAAATACATTTGTAAAATTCTATAATAATAAAAGACGATAAACCGGCAAGATTAACTTGCAAAACAAATAAAAAATGTAAGAAATAAATATTTAGAATAAATAGAAACTACTATAGACATTACAAATGTCTCATTTTCATCCAATTTGAAAATTTGTAAGTGATCCTTAAAACTAAAATTCGATAGCTGAAACCTTATAAACTACTAGAATTAATAGAAACACTAAAATAACATGACTTGAATCATAAAAAATTAAATTGTTTCCAATGCCGTCAGTAGTTTTTAAGGTCATCAAAATCACAAAACATTAAAATATCTTTTTGTATAAATCTGAGCAATAAAAATTTGTTGAACTACAATATAAAACTTCTTTATTATTACTTTGTAGCGATCCAAGTGTGCCTACTTTGGATTGTTCCATAAATTTTACATTGTTGAGTTGTTCAAGTTGTTCTTTTTCAAGTTTCGCATTAACAATTTTTTCGATGCATGTAATTTCAAGTTCGAAATCTAGCTGCCAATTTAAAAAAACTGAGTTTATTCGTATGGCTTCTTTTTATGAGATTTTCGTTGCGAAAAATTGTAAAATGTTATTAAGGACGTCGCCGTCGCGTCGTAAAGATTTTTTTATAAAGTCGTTAATCTTTTCTATTATTATTTCTAAATATTTAAAAAAATTTTAAATGGAAACCCTTATTCTTCTTTGGAAATTTGGATGCAGCACACTTTTCTGAGTATTATAAAAATGTAAAATCACTATTATGATCTTGAAACGAAAAGTTTTCAAGATATTTAATCCAAATAACACAGTTTTAATAGTAATTAGAATTTTGTAGTCTGTGGTTTATGTAAATGTAGTTATTGGTTTATTCTCACTTCAAGATCGTGGTGTTTTTCATCTCCATACCCGAAAAATAAGAGTTGTCTTTTAAAAAAATTATGGTGTCTCAAAATCAAAACATGATTACAATAAAGTCGATGACAGAAAAGCAGTAACGTTTAAAAACAATAAGGTTAACATATCCGAAAATTCTCTGAGAAAGTTTTTCTATATAATTTTATTGAATTTGTTTCAAACTTTACGAGCTCATAGTATTAATTTGTGTTTCAAAATGAATTCAGTTTTGAACATAAATTCTGTACATTGCATTACTTTAAGAATAAATCCAAATCAAAATTTGAAAAAATAATTTTAATATAATTATTATAGAAAGGCAAAAAAACATAAAAGGTGGGATAATGAAAACTTAAACAAAAATCGATTTGAAATTGAAAAACGATTAAATAAAGTTTCTAATTTTACAAGTTAATTAAACAATATCTGTGAGCTTCGTGTTTATTTAATTTGCTAAATTTTATATCTGATATATTATATTATTCTTATTCTGTTGGCAAAATTTACGAATGTAAATTGTATTATATTGAATAATTTATTGTATAATAGTATATGAATAATAATTATTACCCAATAAAATATTTTCAAACGAAAAACCTTTCATCATTATTTGTCAATAATTTGATTTACTTTTGGCTTTAAATTGCATGCTCGGTTCGTGCATTTTTTGCAAATGCAAGATTTGCATTTATTGCAACAAATCTTATCTATGAATTTGTTAAGCAATTAAAAATTTGAGCATAAAAATTTAGATCACGTTCTCATGTAAAATTGCATTTCATTTCGAGATATTAACTACGATGTGCAATCGATTTGGTTCTTCATAAGCAATATTATATAAGCATTCATTGGATATTCAAAAAATTTAAACATAGACGCGATTAGATGATGTTATAAAGTGGAGGTTCGTTAATTATTTTTTCAAGCGCCAACATCAAAATTTGATTTAAATGATTTTGATAAAATATCATTAAGAAGACTTCATTTATAATTTATAAATAACTAATGATTTTCCACAAATTGAGTAAAATGTCAGAATGAGTTAAATGCTAATGGATACACAAAAGCTCTACGTAAATGACATTAAAAGTTTAATCAAGATAAGTGTGCTTTAACTTTAACAAAAAATGTTCCTTTCATTTTTTTGTACTTCTTGAGATAATTATTATTGGTAATAATAAATTACATCTCTACTTGTAATTTAATTTGTAAAGCGTTTAAAAAACGCTTTATTTTCTGTAAAAAGACTACGCCAAAGTTTCAGATTTTTAATCCGCAACCATCATCGTTAATCCACAACCATCATCGTTTTTTCATTGGTTCTCAAAAATTTTGTTTTAAGAAAAATAATAATAAAGTTTGTGAAAAATAAAATACTACCTATATGCGGACTCGGTGAGGCGATTGAAACATTTTAATAGTCAAGATATTAATCCAAAAATACTCAAGCCCCGCGTATTACCTACAATACATCACTCGAATTATGTTCTGCCAATATTTGTAGAAAATACGCTCATATCGATTTACAAATAGTACCTATTACTTCCTACAAATTTAATAATTCAATAATTATCCGTTTATGTGTCCCTAGGGAAAAGTATTTTCGCATCTCTCCTCTTCCAAGCAAACGAAATGATATTTCTCGTTGCACTAGCAATCGTGACTGTCACAAGTTCCAAATTTTGTTTTGTAACATTTTTCAAGGTGGGTACATAGTGACAAAAATCAAAGACATACAAAACTACTATTGCTTCTTTAGTTTTTATCATACAAAAAATAAATAAAAGAATTTTTAGAGGAAGATTTTAGTTATCTAATTCATAATAATGAAGAATTGCATGTCAAGTATTCAAATCATTTGCATGATAGCTTTCCGTATTGGGTAAAGTTGTCATTTTTTTTCAGATTTGCCTTTAAACTTATGGCTGCCCATAACTCAGCGAAGAAAATTTATAATGATAATAAATTACATATTTTTCTGTTGGTCTTGAAACGCAGGTATTATCGTGAAAATCATTTCCAAATTTTATTTCTTCAGTTTTCTCTATTTCAATTATTTACAACCATTTTTTTTAAATGACAGAAAGAAACCCGAAGAGCAATGTAAGAAATTAATTCTGATTCTTTTATTTTAATTACATTAAGGCTTGAAAAAAAAGAAAATCATTGTAATAACTAGTGTTCTATATTTATAACTTCAATTTCGTTCTGACTTTATATAACAAATGCTAGTACAATAATTCTGAATACTCTAGTATTCAGAGTCGATATGTCGAATGTCCAAGTTATACCAAGCCATGTTAAATTAAAAATTATTAGTAATTCGATTTCATAACTTGCTTATTATTAGGACAAAAACTATTTAATTGAATGATTGTAATTTGTTAGACCCTGTTTAAATATTGTATTTTAAATTTTGTATTCTCATAAAGCAAACCTGGAATTATTTTGATCTTGTAAAATTCTATGTACTTGATGCCAAAATCAGTTAATAAAATAATTTTGAGTTATAATCATAAATATTATCACGTGATATTAGCATTAATCATATTATTCATATTTATATCTATATTCTATACTTCTGACGATTGGTAATGACTTCAGAATAATGCTATTTTGCAATATCAACATTGTATTTTGTTTACTTAATTGTATTTTAACTGGTACCTAATAACATATTCATTGTATAAATCAGTCAATGAATAATTATCAAGTATCAATTTAACCGTTAGAATTCAAATATTTGAATGTTTTCGATTGCGATTTTTGTTTAAATTTGTATTGGTGTTATCGTAATTTTAGAATAAATTAAAAATAAACAAATAAACAAAATAAGTTTTATTGGAATGTCAAATCAAAACATTTCTTTAAAATAGAAAATAACTTAAAAAAGTATTAGAATTTTTTATGTATTATGGGGTATTTAGTAGTATGTGATGTTAAAATAATCAAATCTAACAAAATGTTAAAAAAATACAATTTTTAACTGTTAAGTAAATAATACATACTACGAAGAAACATAATATTTAAAGAAACTAAAATGACAATAATTAACATTTAACGGGGTTGAACTTAGAATTATTATTTACTTAACAGTTAAAAATTTTATTTTTTTTAACATTTTGTTAGGTTTGATTATTTTAAAAGATTCCTTTTCTAAAATTTTTAAAAATTCAAAATTCTTCGAGATGGTTAAAAACTTTGGATGAAAAGTGTTTACAAAACACTTTAGTGATGCACTATAAAATGTTTTTTCGACAAATTCAACAAATAAAACGTAATGATCACTCACTTCCGTGTAATTCCTCTTTATTAGTTTATTTTGAAATTATTGAACACAAACTAAAATTCGACGACGAGAACATGTAATTTTGATAGATATCTATTCGTTTTCTTTAAATTGAATAAAATGTCAGAATCGGTTAAACGTTAATGGAAATACAAAAGCCAAACATAAACGACATTAAACTTATCTCGAAAGTCTTATCTAGATAAATAAGCTTTTACAGCGTAAAACGCTCCGTATATTTTTCTGTTTTTTTTTTGGCAATTCACTCCAGGTTTTTCACATTGTTGCATCAACTACTTTTAAAGACAAGTTTATCTATTAAGAAGAACTAAATTAAAACTTTGTTTTTGGCATAGAAACACGCATGTACAATAAAAGGATTATATTAAGAATTAATAAAAATCATAAGAGATGATATTTTACAATGTCTTGATAAATACAGAAATCAATGATAATGATAAATTATTTTTTAATTATATTCTCTCGCTTATAACCTAATTTGTATTTTATCAATGTATTCGGTATTATAATACGCATATAAATCAACATTGATTTACCGTCTCAAAAAGCATAATGTGACGCTTTTCGTGCCTCGAAATATTTACATATCGTTTCAACTTGATTCGTTTATTTGTTATGGACCTTTAAAAATGATACTCTACCTTCTTTTACTTGTGCAGCTTTTGTTTGCGTTTCTGTTTCGATTTCACATCCAACAAACTAAAATGATGCAAAAAGTTTTACATGACAAGAAAATGTGCGGTTTGTAATATAGCGACAATGACGGAGACAAAAATAAAAGATCATTGTTATGGCTTTTTCAACATCGCTGAAAGAAAAATTGTATTCTCGGCAAAACGTTGTGTGCACGCTCTGTTGTACCATTTTATGTCCAAGAAATGTTTGTTCGAAAAACAATTTTTAAAGCTCGAATGAACTACGTGATTATTTTCTAATTAATATTTTTTTCAATTGATGTGTTATAAATTAATACCGATAATATTATTTTTTGTAAAATATTTGTATTGGATTAAGATTTCTTTTGCACCTCTATAATTATTAAAAATTATTCAAGTCTCCTTTTAAATAAAATAGAAAAACTTTTACTGTAAAAATAAACCTCAACTCAATTTTGAACGTTTTAGCAAAGTTTACGGTCTATTATTGTTTATCAAAAATATTCTTTTACTCTGGAATTTCATTCTTTTGGCGTATCGGACGTCTGTGTGGAAAGGTACTTATTAAATTCAAAAAATTCGAATAGAAAGTATTATTAACGCATTTTCACAACTTAAAAATTAAATTCTGAAAAATTTTAAAAATGTGACTTTTACCGCTAGTTACCCGTCAACTTCAAAATTTAGTTTTAGAAAAATACATAGGTACATACTTACTTTCGCTCCCGTCTCTCATAAAACCCCATACATTAAAAAAAATATTTTTCAATTACGATTGAATTTTAGTTTCGCAAATTAGCAACTTCGTTTAGATAATTCTATGAGAATTGAAAATTCAAAACACAATGTTCTAGCAAGGGGTAATAAATTCTAATTTAATTTAACATGTAAAAATTAAAACTCATAGTAAATTATTAAAATTTAGTGCAAAGAATTTTTTTTAATTATTTACTTATTATACAGATGTAAGAGTGTAAAAGTGAAATAAAAAGTATACATTTAAGCATTTTTACACTTCGACTGATAATAAAGAAGGGATATGCAAATATAATTTGTTTGTTCGCTTGATGTATTAGTTATCGACTTTTTAAAATTATAATTCATTCATAAATACTTGAATCGCAAATTTACAATAATTGATTAATGATTAATACCATAGTTCCTTTTATGCTAAACTACCGAAAAGGTTAAAAATAAAAATATCTTGAAAAGTACTCAAATACATAAATTTAAATATTGCCTATGACGTTTTGTATAACTTACCCACCATAACATTTTATAAACACGGCATCATTTTTAAAACTTGCAACATATTATTATAATATTTAAATTTTGGTTTCTACACTCTTGTACCTACATTGTAAAAGGACTAACATAAAACTGAAAAGGTGAAACTGTAATAAACTCACTTTTTATGAGATCTTTATAATAATCCTACGTAGCATATTATTTCACGTCTATAAATTTCAAAATTAAAATATTTTTTTTTAATCTTATGCTTATGTATGAAGCATAAGAAATTTAAAAGCAGATCCGTTTTTTAATTGCCAATATTTTCTAAACAGTTAGCCCTATTAAAAAATATGCTGAAGATAACTTCTAGTAAATTTTATGATGTACAATATAAGTTTTAAATAGAAAAATAACTTAAAAAATAAAATTGGCGACCATTTTTCTGATATATGGTCGCTTAAATCAAATAAGTACTTTGATAACTACTAATCCAAAACAGTATATATTATCAAGTTCTCAGAGATTTAACCAAAAATACTTTCTTGTAGTAATTAAACAAAACAAATGTTGAAATTGCTACTACATGCTACTAATATTTTTTTAATAATTGATTTAGGTAGATATAGGATATAGAATGGCTTAGCTAATTGCTAAAATTGGCAATGATTCGTTTAATTTACAAATTCTCAGATACTCAAATTTTGTAGCGTTTGGGCTGTAATTTGTTACTTTTCTCTATTATGCTGCAATGTTCTTCCAATTGTAATTTGATGATTTTTATATAATACGAGCTATGTTTCGAATCCGCCACCAGCTTAAACTTTTTCGATAGTCAACAATGTTTCATGCTTAGCAATAACTAGACTAATAACCCAACTGATTTCCGAGATCTTATATTAAATTGACAAGCATTTCCCGATTCATCCTTATCAAAAACTATCAACTTAGTTTAAAGATCCATTTTTTCTGTTGCCACATTCAAACGATTTAATGCATTCTGCAAATCGCTTTCGTTCTCAACAGTTTAATTTCTGACACTTTGTGAATTACAACTACTGAAAAAAGTGTAATATACCTACTAAAAAAAAAGAAATCCAAAGGTTTAGTACCAGATTAGCACTTACTCAGTGAGAAGCTCAAACCAGCTGCAGAAAAGACGAGCTGAATTCAAAATGTGCCACGTATTTTAACAAAAATCGCCCACACAAATAAAGGAAACGTTCAGTTCGAGCATAAATTATATTGTTACAAAATGATAATACTACAAATATTTACGTCTTTTTATAAAGACCCAATTATATAGTACCGTACGTATACCCACAATCTTCAGCAAACAAATATTAGCTTGGTCAACCGTTAGAGGTACTAGTTATGCCATAATTTTATAAGTCTTCTTACCAAATAAAATTAAATAAAAATGTGTTGTCTCTGATTGTAATTATCGATCAGGTATTCGAAATCAAAAATTTACAAAAATATAACATAAATTATTTTAAAAGGTATTATTCTTATAAATAAAATTAATCCTTTCCAAATTCAAACACCAACAAACAGAAAATTTCGACGATTCCGATAAAAGTCCATGTTCCAACATAAATGCTATAGCAAACCAAAGAGAACGAATAGAGAAAATTCGCAGCTTCCGAAATTTAATTACGATTTAAAACTCTTAGAAGCAGATAACCGCATAACTTTTGCTGCGGTCGTCGCCATACTTTTCTCTTCCCAACTAATTTTTCAAAAATCGAACAACGAACTGCGCGCTCAAGCAAACAAATTGGAATTCAAAATCGAGTAATTAAACTCGCGCAAACTATTGAAATTTGAATTCCAACAAAATATTCGCCGAAGGCAATTAATCTAAGAATATGAATATAAATAATAATAATAATAATATGAGTATAATATAATGAAGAAAATAATATATTATTAAATTATTTGACAAGTGATGTCAACAAATGTCAGTTTCTGCAATAAATTTAAAAACGATAGGTAACAGTAAATTTCGTTCAAAATCACTTTCCGAACTAGTACGGGAAAGTAACTCATTATGTAACTTAAATCAGTGCTAAAAGTAAGCTATTACGTAACGGTGGTATATAATATTTTTTAATTTTAATACCTTTCGATTACAGTCTGAAATTGTAAAATATTTTTGTTTCGCCATCTATTTTCGGCGATGAGATAGCAGTCTTAACGAGGTAGATAAGGTTATTAGCCTTATTATAAACAATTATTACGATACTGTTTTAAGCAAAATGTAAGTGATGCATGCGAAATATGGGTGGAACGGCATAGGTATCCCATTACCATTTTCGATATTACATTTTCTATCTAAATCTGGTCTACAAAAATTTATATTGCGACAATTATGTTTAAATGTTGGGATAACGACGGCAAAATCCTTCGGAACGACCCTATGGGTAAATTAAATGTTCTTATAATAATAACGATTACGACCCAATTTCTTGACAAAAATGTTTAAAGTTATATTTTTAATTAAATCAGATTGATGCGGAGAAATTTTAACGATTTTAAAATGACTTTTAATTTGAATATCTTCTGTTAACCATATCGTATGTCTGCGTATTAACGCCATGTAGCCAAATAGATGGCATCCAGCACGGTCAGGAAATTAGTTTCTTTAAACTAATGTCTATTATAATGTTAAATGGACGTTACGACATTGACAAGTGAATATTCTTACGCAAATCGATTACGTATAGATCAACAATTTTCAAAAATTTAATTTAAGCACCCAATGTCCTCTAAAGATTAATTTTAAAAAGCTATAAATTCTCAATCAAAAGAAGGAATTCGTAACTTGTGTTTCTTATCCTTTCCCACGTGTTTTTGGCTTTGAAAAATGAAAAAATATTAATTGCGCCACTAAAGGTAATAGAAGAAAGAGATAATTTCATGTTGGTTCGAGAGCATTGGAAGTAAATAAATTAATATATTGTTCGCCCTTTTAAATAGTTAATCCGTCTTGAATAATTCGCCTTTGCTTCACATCTGTAATCAATAGATAGAACCCCCTAACCCACAAAGTGTTACCCCTTCTAATTTCATGATTAAACTACCTCATCTCAACTTTCCAGTGTCCACTTCTGAACGTATGCTCTCTTTCTCTTCTATAATTATGTTCTCTCTGCGCTAAAATTGAGTATAATTTAACCGGTAGTTAAATATAACTAGATTTCATACAACTAAATATTAACGAAAGGTTTTTGCATTTATACCCCGCGGTTACTTACATTGGCTTGGGAAATTGTGTGCGGTTGATTGCAACATCAGCTTTGTATGGTTTTGTCAAATATTTTAGCAGTAAATAAACCTATAGCTTTATTTTATACGTACAGATATTATGGTCTAATACATTAATTTTACTGGAATATACCTAACCTACATAATTTTTAAAAATTCAAGTTACTCTTTCAAAGTTCTGAGAGATCTGTTATATTATATAGAAGATAATAGGTATTATTTTTGTTAGCTTGAATAATCTCAAAAAATTTCAAATTTAGACGGAAGGATGCAATAGCTATAAATATAATACCGGAATCTTTTTCTCTCATTCGGTTGCTCTAGACTTTCTGAAGCTCTAAAAACCTTTAAGAAAATACCAATTTATTGCCGAATTATTTCATTTCTTTAAAAAAGTAAACGTATATTTTTATGTGCGGATATTCTGACCTATTTCCAGCTGAGCTGTGGAGTTGAAATTTGGCATACTATTAAACGATGCTCTTAAATTAACCAACGTAAAAGTTTGAAATTGAAAAAATTTCGATAGAAAGATTAAAATGTATTTCATTTTTTTATTATATAATATTTTCAAACCGATTGTATTGATACTTTGTATGATAAGCCTATAAAGCGTTAGTTGTACATTTCGTCTGTCTGTCCGTGTGTACGTGTCGAAGTGGATTGTAATTTACATGACAAAAAATAAATATAATTAAGTATATTAAGATTTTCTCGTTATAGAATCGAAGAAATTATTATCATTTTCTGAAATCATAAGTTTGACGTGTACTGCGGATGTTGTAGACGTCATAGCTCCGAAACTAATGAAAATATTCTGATCTTCGATTTTAACATGTAGGTACCTTCAATTTGTTATGTAAAAACGTCTCAAAATAGCAAAATAAATAAAAAGAGATATATTACCTTTCCATTGCAATGTCTGCCGGAAAATGAAGAGTGTCTCGATAACATTTTAGAGAACAATTTTAAATTTTATTATTTTAACCAGCAGCTTTTTATTGTTTTATTAACGATAAATCTATTAAGCTCGACTATATTATTATATTAATGTAAATAATTTATTTTATTATCATTTTATTTATTATCTTGAATTTCCGTTGATATAAATTTATTTATTTTCACAAATCTTAAGTTAATTTATTTGCAATAAATTCGTTTTATTTGATATTATTTTCTTTCGTTCAAAAATAGTGATATGCAAAAATTATTTCAAAAATTGTTTAAAATATGAATGAGGTAGTTTTTGAAAACCGACTTACGATAAACTTTATTTAAAAAATTCACTCTAGTCATTATTATCATTTGTCAAATTGTGGTAAAAAAAATTGTCATTCAACGGAAAGAAATTCAAAATCAAACTTTTCCGCAATTTATGAAAGAAAATGAAAATGAATCGAAAAGAGACTTTCGTTTAATTCGTTTAAATTTTTTACGTTAATCGAAGTACTTTTTAATTAGTATTAGATTAATTGGTGTATTAGTAAATACTGCGAGGGTGGAAGATCGTCGTTGACGGCCTCTGCAAAACGCGTGACCGGGGAAGACTGCAGTAAAGTAGTAGGCATTCGCGAATCCCGGAACCCTGCTATTGATCAACACGATCTCTCTTCGCGCCACAACACGACGCGCAACCTCCAAAACCGTTCATAAAGTAATACAGGTGGGAATGGAAAAAGTGAAACGAGATATAATCATCTTCGTATAAAAGCATCAACCTACTCCAAAGCTAATCAAAACCTTCCGTTATGAGTCCAGAATTTATAAGCAGATTCAAGATACTAAAAAATATTGCAGTTATACTTCTTGTATATTACAATAGTCTAAAAAAATTTAAATTATTTATTAGTACAATCACGAGATGACAGGAAGCCGTACAGTCAGTGCCGCGCCAAGGACACCTGCCGCCCGAGTGTAAGACTATTTTGCAGCCCCTACATCTAATTATTAGATATAGTATATAATTATAATTTAAAAATCACTGCTTGTTTTCGATTTTCGTTCCAAAGGATATATTCACAAGCAGTGACCAGTAACAAGCGTGGCAAGTCCCAAGGGACGCGATAGCAGACTTGCCTAGAAGATTTCATTTTTCAACAATTTATTCTTATTTTTAATTTGAAACAAATATCAAATCTTATAAATATAGTAAATTAATTCGATAAGGTTACATTCAAATTCTAACAAAGTAGCAGAAGCGGCTCGT
This sequence comes from Cantharis rustica, assembly GCA_911387805.1. Lineage (NCBI taxonomy): Eukaryota > Metazoa > Arthropoda > Insecta > Coleoptera > Cantharidae > Cantharis > Cantharis rustica. The sequence goes on from OU426880.1 coordinate 157,725, forward strand.
CAGAAGAGGCAAGAAACTGGATCTGGACTAATAACTACTATTAAAATTTTGAAGAGCGTGAAATACAAAATATTATTCCTTCCATAATACATATCCAAAAGTGAAGAGATGTTACCACAAATCAGCACCCTTAGTGCTATCGAACATACATTCAGATGGTTTAGCCATCATATCGACCGCAAGGTTTTACTGTACCACTGATGGTTTCGAGATGACTGCGAAGAGATTTCTCATCGTCAGGCACAGATTAACCCGCATAGTTTGTCGCGTAACTATCAATGCAGCAAAGCATTATTCTCTTTTAATTTACTCCTTCTAAATTAGCAGTGACAACTGTGAATAATCTTTTTAAACACATAAAGTATTTCCAAAACCAACAATGGATTTACCTATCGGATACTAGACAATCATAAGTAATATAATCAAACATCCAGATCATGATTATATTAATCTTTTACATTGTAAATTATTTTTGTATTTAGGTAAATTATAGTCGGACTTGAACACTCGGACACCCCGCTGAGAAGTGTTTCCTCTCCGCCAGTCCAATAAAATGGATTTACAAATAATGTAAATTTATAAAAATATGAAAACAAATTAATTTTAACTGTAAATTGAAAAGACATCGACATTTTTAAATTTAAAACTATAAAAATAAAGAAAATGTCGCTAATAATAAAATAATTAAATCTGATGTGGCATCAATCAATCAAAATTCATTGGTGGTTAAATTATATAACAATCTTATAATAACGTACACAAATAACCTCAATAGAATTTTAAATATATTTTGAATTTTGAATAGTATTTTAAATAAAATCTGTATGTATTTCAATATCAATCAATTAAGCTTCTATTTCATTCCATTCGAAATATATAGTTGGTTTGCCTCTCTGCAAAGTTTTCACGATCCATTCTCGAAGAGAATTTCGGAAAGAACGAGAATGGATCCTCTGGAGAGATGGAGAAAGATAATCCTGTTCTTCCTTCCTTTCTCTCTGTATGTTACTTTATATCTTAAATTTACAGATTTTCGATGTTCACCGGAGGGCCGATCTAAGAAATTCCGTCAAGTTCGCGATTCGAACCTGATGGTTTCCATCAAGTGGCGATCACGCCAATCTACTACCGTTTCCTTTCGGCAGTTAGGTAATTAATTTACTTTGATATTTCAGTCAACTAAAAAAACTTACATTAATAAATAACCGATCAACAAGTTTTAATTCTTATGTTCCGACGGTTTGAAACGCAATCGATAAATTGATATTTTTTTATTTGCAATATTTAAGCTTATTTCTATTTAGGCACTTATTTAAGTTGAGTTTCTCTTTCAACGCTATAACGCAAAAGGGAACTTTTTTATGTAGGTCATAAGAATTTTATTTTTGTCATAAAACCTACAGTCGTGACACTTTCAATCACCTTTGGGGATGATCTCGATTTATCCTTGTCCAAATGTCCCAAATGTATTAGTTTATCCAAGAGAATGACTTAAAATTGAAAGAATATTTCATAAACGTTTGCCACGGCGGATCATGCAATTCTATTTTATTCAATTTAAAACATTTTCGTGATGCCGGTCAATTATTAATAATTAGTTTTTTTGTGGCATTTCTGGAAATTGGATAGTTATCCAAGTTTTCTAGTCCATAACTTTAAGAATGCTATATTATACCAAAAAAAGATTTTAATTATCCCCTTGCCGAATTGCTAGTTTCGTGCTAGATCAGAATAAATAATATTTAGCAAGTTGAAAGCAAATTTAATCCTTGTAAAGAAGCATAAATTTGAGCCAATCAAGGGCACATTTATTTTAAATCTATTTCTGGGTATCATTCTTAAGCAGTTTTCAGAGCACTTAAAGTAGTACATTATTTGAAGTTGCCTTAGCGTAAGAACATAAAATTAAGTTTAAACTTGAAATTTACTGAAGCGCCAGCGCTAATAAGCTACTTGTGTATCCACTTTTTCTCGGCAACTGTTTGTTAGATTTTGACGAAATCAAATTTATTAAATTTTTTGAAATCTATTGCAAGTGGTCAATAATTTTCTTACAAGACCCATGACGTTATCGCATATTATGTTGCGTTAAGTTGTTTATGATATACAAAAAAATTATAGTTGGTGTGAATTTCCGGCAAATGAACGTTCAATTAATAATGCAGTTTTTGTGCAAAACTGTATTACCAATAGTCACATTGTAGTTAATAAACTTTTATATAACTTGGGTAAATTGTTTCCTGCAAAGGGTCTTTAATTTAATCTATAACTGAAAAAGCATTGATTCTAGAATCCAGACAATAAATGATTATAATTAATTTGGTAAAAAATTTTACGCTATCTAAAAAAACCTGAATGATTAATACTTAGAAATCGATAGTTTCGAGGCTATGGCTATTTTAATTAATTATAGATAAGAAGATTGCCATACGTCCATCAAGATAGATACTATTTTGGAGATGTATCGTTCAGCTACAAAATATATAATACAGGTCAACTTACTTTTAATGAATTTTTTCGTAGCGTCCTTATTAAGGACCGTAAAAAAAATTTTTAAATTGTACCTACTACTATTTTTTATTAGATTAATTTACATATTTAATTTTTGTTATTTGTTGATTATATTTTTCTCTTAAATTGCTCTTTTACCGTATTTATTATATGTGCTTCCACTTGAAATACCTTGAAATATTTGACATTTAAAATATTGCGCTGTAAAGAGCGCTGTTAAAATCAGTATTTTTCTATAACTTTCAAACAAACAAAAACTAACCAATGTTGTTTGCTGAAATTATTTTTCAAAATTTTTAAAGAATAAGTAAATAAGAGCTATCCTTCGACTAAATTGATGAGCTTCTTAATGTGCTTCCCATTCCTATTAATTATTCTACCAAGTACGCATATGAAAATAATTAAAACATATTACAGTGAACTTCGTAAAAAAACGTTAAGCAAAATTATTAAAAAATTACTTAGAAACCTTTGAAACCATATTTTTAATTGTACTAAAATCAAAAATTCTTTTCAATTAAAACAATTGCTATTAATTTGGCAAAAAAAGGGATTTTTCGGAAAAAAAATGGAAAGATCAAAACGTTTTTCTGATGAGATAAAAAATGATTTTCAAATTGAAAGTAATGAACAAAAGTTTAAAGTGAACGCTTTCTTTTCAAAACTTTAGATATTACAATAATTATTGCTCAGATAGATAGAAGAAGTCGTAATTTGATTAAAATTAATGCCAATTTTCGAATATTGAGCTCTCAAGTTTTAAGTAACGTATGGGACATTTTTGAGTTGTTTCAACTAGGGTAACAGTTTTATTTAAAATATTCTAATGACATTTCTGACTCAATTTTTTCGCAACTATTATCCTTCAGGCAGTGTTTCAAAAATTATATAAATCCAAAAATTCTTCTGTTATGGAGTTATTAGATTTTATTTTAATCAAGAATTTTTCATCGTCCAGCAGCTTTACTGAAATAATAACTACATGTTCCATGATTTTAACAATCCCAGCTTCAGTAGCATCTGCGAAACGTTCATTTTCAATTAAAATTAATAAAATTGTAAAAAGCTATCTTTGTAATTCGATTATCGTTTCTTATCTTATTTCGATAGAAAATAAGGTTGCAAAAATATTGAACGTTTCAAACATAATTGACAATTTCCAAATTTAAAAGTTCCTTAAATCCTTAATTTTATTTAATGATTCAAAATTTTTGTATTCGTACTGAGATTGTTAAAAACAAGAAACATAATGTAGGAATTACTTTAATAGAACTGAAAAATGATGAAAAATTGTTGATTAGTCTTAAAATTTATAATATCATCCTTGTATCACTGCTTGCAGGACAATAATTGCGCAGAAATTGCGAAACGTCATTAGAATACTTTAAATCTATGTTTCTCAAATGTCTCGAAATTGAGGCCCCCCAAAATTAGGCACTAGTATCACGGGGACCCCCAGAAACTGTTTCGTTACAAAAATAAAAAATAAAGCAACTACTATTTAATTTTTTATATAAAGTGTGTCTTCGTGACCGTGGAGAACCTTTGAGGTGGTGATAAAGGACACTTTTCTAAGACACATTTTTTACTAAAATTTTCGTCCAAGTCTAAACCATTGGGGGGTACCATCCTTTAAAGCAATTTTTTGAATTTCTGATTTTAAACGGTCATAGCTCCGATATTATTGATTTTTTAGGATTTGGATTAGAACTTTTCTAAAGATCATTCGCTTATCTACAAATTAGGTTAGAACCCCTTATCGTCTAGAATCAACGGATTTCAAATTATATATTAAATTAAGGGGAAAATGTTAAAAAACTCAGGTTATTTTGTTTACTTTTCTTTCAAACTCCCCATTTCTTAAACGAAACGTCTTAGAAAAAAACTAATGACTCAAGCCGGATAAGGAATTTAACGGGCTACAACTTTGGTCAAATAAATTTTTTTGGGAAACCAACCGTTTTCACAGAAATTGTTAAAAAGGCACCACAGCGAACGTTAAACACGTGCCTAAATTTTGTAGTTACAGCGCTTAAGGTTGACGGTTCAATGGATATTTTAATCCAATTGCAAATATTTATCTTTAAGCATTAGTGTGTAAAAGTAGATCATTTCGAAACTACAATGACAATCAAAAAGTTAACTTTTCGCAACGTTTACAGGAACTATGTATTTTTAAATTACTTAGACGACTCCATCTATGATGAATGAATTTCTAATTCATTTAATAAAGCTGGCTTCTTGTATAAAATAATGTTATTGGCATGTAAATAATATGTTGGTGCGCTTCAAATTGAACAAAAAAGTTATACCTACAAAGATCATTTCTGGTAAAGATGCCATAATAATAGATTCATTCCTAAAGCTTTTGTATAAATTTAATTTCGTTTTACAATTGACGTTTCATAAGTCGGCTAGGCGGAAAAAATCAATCCGAAAACGCTCCATTATGTAACAAGAACCCGCTTTAGGTGTAGACATCAAGTGGAAAATGATAATTTAGCAAAGGCCTTAGAGCAAGCATAAATTTCGCACCAACTTCAGACTCTTGATTGAAATTTCGATATTCACCCTTTAGGGGCGAACGTACGTCGTTCTATTACATTGCAATTTAAACGATGTTTAAACCGTCAGATTGGTAGGTAATTATTTCCGTTTCAAGCAACTAAAGCTTATCAGAGGAAAACTATGTAATTGTTTCCGTATTTATAAAAAGGTTCCAAATTCTTTCGCTTCCTTCGGTCACTGCATTTTTGTCCAAAAAAATAAGAGAAACTTGGAATAGTCGAAAAGCGTTTTTGTTTCGATTGATATATCAATCTCTTTTGACATAAAAAGTTACGACGAATGCGCGATACAACAAGTAAAAGTTGGTTAATCTGATGTTAACATTATAATAACCCTTTTCTAAAACAAACAGTTTAACACTGCGGAAAATCTCCGGACAACGCAAAACTTGCAAAACCCCAAAAACGGGTATAATTCTGCAACAGATCACACAATGTCATCGTTATAACATACAAATTAATGACAAAGACAAGTACAAACCATCAATTCTCTTCATTGTTAGATCAAGCTCCAACTTTATAACGTTATGGCTCAACATTATCTACAACTTTCATTTAATTAAATTTATGTAACCCAATCTAAATTCCTCGGCAGGTTTCTTTTATTAGCATATAAGAATTTTTCGTCTAATGAGTTTTATGCAATATGCTCGTTTGCATTGAAATAAAGATTAAAAATTTTACCTAAAAACACCAAATAAAGCTCTCAGATTGTTCACTAAAACAAATTATTCTGCAATCGACTTTTAGTATATTATTTTTTAATTAAATGTGACCGACGATTGCTAATAAGCATGAAATGCCGCCATATTGCTTTATCCGGACAATGTATTAATATTGTTCAAGTAATTTTAGAAATATATTGATGTCATTTCGCGTTGATTATAAATAGATCCCTAATCTGTATTTTTCGGTAAGTATAATAAAAAATTTAGCTGGAAGTGAAAACGATCGGCCCTTAATATTAAATCGTTTAGTCTTGTATTATGCTAAAAAATATGTCCCTTAATGCACGTGGATCCGAACCCGACAATATATCACGTGTGTATTAAATATCAGGTTAAAAATGGCGGTATTCGGCAGTAGTTGACAATAAATCGATAGTGTTTGATAGTAAATCTTTCTTATCCAAGGACACATCGGACAGGAACAAAAAAAAAGTGGCACTCAATCAAAAAGAGCGGGTTTTCCTGATGTGTGAAATTTGTATATTATTGATAAACTCAAGTGTACTTATTCGAAAAGTTTTAAATTTTTTTATACGTTCATAAAATTACACTGGATCTGTAAGCATAACTAAATAATTAATTAAAACCAGAGCGTAGCAAAAATAATACAGAGGGTACGTACACGGGTAATAGGTGAACAGAATTCAATAGTAAGGACAATACTCTAATTATATTTAAATAAAAGACTTCTCAACAAAGACTTTGTTTTTACATTTTAAATAAAACACACATTTTGGATGAAAGTTCTCTAATTTTTTATTGATATATTAGGTACAAAGTTTACCATTTATGAATGAAAAATAATATCGGACGTCGATTCTTTTGTGAAAAATGTAATATTGTAATTTGAATTTCATATAATGAGCGCAAAATTTTAAATTTAGTTCATTTTGGGTTGCATTAACGTAGAATAATTTGACAACACTTGTTTTAAAGCGACAGGATGTCCATGAAAAAATCTTTGTAACAAGGTAATGCGTAATATGTGTTTTAAGGTCGGTTTTCGGAGGTTAATCGTTTTGGCAAATGTGAAGAAAGTCGTTTTAGTAATCGGAAGGTTGAATTTTCTGCGGTGAAAATATACAAGGTGTTAGATAAATTATATTTAGGTATATTTAAAGGGGACATGATGTGTCGAGATCTATAAAAGATTTTAATTGGTTATCGAAATGCATATACAAAATGTTACAAAGATTATGATTGGTCGTTACATAAGAATAAACAATATCTGATGTTAATGGAGAAATTACGTATCGAACAGTTATTTAAATCATATTTCAAATTAAACGGGTATTGAATTAAATGATACCAAGTCAGTGTCAGTGGTTCCGCCACTGAGACATATAAGTTTAGGTGAGAAGTTAGAACGAGGTAAACAAAGGTAAAAGACGTGAGCATGCAAAGAGCCTTCCGCAGATTTAAAAGGACCTGCAAGTGTTACTACGAAGGGGATCACTATGTGCGAGGTTTGTTTGACGATCACAGCTTTTGTTTGGTTTGGAACTTTGATTTGAGAAGGCGGTAATTCAAATTGAAGAACCAAATATTACAAGATAATCATTTGAAAATTTTAATAATTTAATAGACCAGTATAGCCAGTATAAAAAGCTGATAGTAATTGGAAATAGAATTTTCATCAACATTTACTAGAATAAAAGTTTGAAAAACTGATAATTTAATACGTAGGTAGTGGTATTATATTATTAACACAATAGAAAGAACAAAATGCGAAGTAAAAACAGAAATCGCAAACGTCACGGTAGCGTGCAAGAAAATAAGTGAAAAGCTATAATATGAAACCTTAAACGTAGCTTACAATCAGATTAAAAGTCACGAAAATGCTTTCATTTCACATAAACACACTTATCGAACTTCTTTTATCAATAGCTTGTGACTTACATGCTTTTACTATTTACCTCATGAGTAACTTTCTAAATTAATTAATTTTTGATAACGTTAATTTAATCTAGAAAAATTTTCAATCCTACGCGTTTTTTCGCTGTCGTGTTCAGTTTCCTCGTCAGAGCGTTTGTTATTATAGAAAAACAATAATCGTTCGGGATTCGCTTAAAACAAATTAAGAGTTTTCAAAAATATAATAAAAATAAACCACACATAGTTAGCCTAAAAAGGCTAAATAAACGATATTATTGTTATTATAACAAATAGTTCAATGCCTATTTAGAAAATTATGCAAATCGGTCTCTTTAGACAACGTCCCGAAGCCAACCCTGTGCCATCCCATTTAACAATGATAGGTAATTAAAATGTACCTAATAACTTTATAATTGTTCGTATCTCTGTCTAATAAAACTTGTCAAAGCAATTCTGTACTTTACAAAATTGAAAACAAAAATTTTCCTTATGAAGGACTATCTAAAACAAACAAAACGTAGGTAGAGCGCAAGTAGATCCTTAATTATAACCCTTTGATTTATTTCAGGTATAATTGCGATATAAATTGTTCCAAATTTAATATTTAACAACCCTAAAGTATTATTAAATTTGTAGCGTTTCATTGTAACTAATAAATTAAATCGTTTCGGTGGACATTTTACTCGAAAACATTTTAAGCAAAAAAAGTTAAATCAATAAATTACTTTGTGGCTTACAGTCAAGAAACTAATTAATGTCTGTAATAAATTACATTAAAACGAAGATCACTGTTCAAAGTCTAAACTCGTAGTACACTCGGATTATAGTGAGTGAAAACATTACTATGCTGCCCGCAATACTATACAGCTTGGCCCAAAAGGATAATCACTAAATGAAGTCTGCGGAACGGAAAAAAATTAATCTGCACGAAGTCTTTTGATGGAGTAGTCTCGTGAACTCTTTGAGCAGTCTCGCAACTCCTTCCCGAAGTGTCCTGAAATCTCACACAGTCTTTGTGAAGTCTTGCGAGATCTTCATGTGCAATCAATGAACCTCCAATTGGTCGAGTAAGGTTGTTGTGTCATGGGAACAAAAGCTCTCCTAAGATAGGTTAGCGTTTGAGAATAAACTCGATTGTTTACCGGATCGGACCCCCCCCCGTCTTATATTTTTTATTTCCGCATCTCAGCTGCCAAACTCTTTCACGCAGACTTCATAAGAGTTTACAAGGTTTCACCTAAGCAGTTCTAATATAGTCAAATTAAAATTCAACAAAACGATAGAACGGTGGAGCTTTACGCTCAAATAAATTATCAATTCAAATAAAAATTTTAGATTTCTAAAGCGATTCGATGAAAGATAAAACTTCGTACGAAACGAATGTTAAAATTATCTTCGTTCCTTTTAACATTATCGATTTCCTTCAATATTCCAATTTAATCTTAAATAATGTAGCCTTGAAGTTTAAAAATGGATGTACCGAAAGTGTAACTGACTGCAAGGAGAACAAGACGGATTTATTGAAAGAAGAATTTATTATTGAAACTAAAAACAATTTTGAAATTTTAATTTCTAATTAAAAATCTGTGTTGATCTTGAATAAATTCTGTATTTCATAAAAAGTCAAATAAAACGAGTCAACTTTTTATTAAAAATTAAAAAATATGTCGCAAAGTATGCTAGTATTGTAAAACCGAAACCATGTTTATATTTGCAATATTAGTGTATTCTTTGATTAATTTTTTTTTACTTTTAGTAAAAAGTTGACATTACTTTTTTCGATTATTCGTCTTTCTTGATCTTTAATAACGTCGGTGCAATCCACCCCCTTGGTCCCTTATAAATATAAATTTCATTAAGTACAAGATACAAATTCACGAAATTTATGTCCTGAAATTAGAGCGATAATAAATAAATTGCCGAGCCTAAGTTGTCCAAAAATATATTCCATAAAATTGCACCAAAGTTCAATGTCGTTTGAACTAGGAAAACACGAAAACGTCTCAAAATAATTACTGCTTGTTGACGTTGTATTACTTTCGTTTGTTCGAAGTAGGTAAAACTGCTTAATTGAATTTTGAATTAGGATACACCGGCGAGTGATAAGATTCCTAACAGAGTCAATTATTCAATATAATTTATGTAATAAAAAGATCATGTTGGTAATTGCCAGAGTTGGACAAGATACTATTAAAAGCTGCTAAACATACAAGCTGCTTCGTATTTAATATAAAAAGAATTAACAACTGTTAATAAATTACTTTCATTATATTATTTATCAGGTTCGTTTTGTACTCCTTTTCTAAGATTAATAATTATAATTTCTAGAAGTGTCGAGAAAAATTCATGAACTGTGGTTAGCTTGTGCTTGTATGAGTACAATTGCTTAAATGCAACGATGTCTGATTTTGCAATGCAACTTATCAGTTTATAAACAATGAGAGTCGTATAATATTTGATAATATAGCTTGCATTTTTTGCAACTATATTATTACAAAATAACTTAAAAAAAAATCTGTCCAAAACCGTATACCAATAATAAAACTAAAAAATAATGTTTAACAGTAAATTTTCATTTTATTATTTGGAAAATAAATATTAACCACATCGGTAGGTTTTTTAGAACGTAAAATTACCAGAAAATACACAAAGTTTAATATAACGATTAGTAATGTGAGTAATATTAGTCGAGTTTTAATAATTAATTTAAAATAAGATGTACAAGACGAATCAATATTGAGTTGTGAACATCTTTGATAGACAATATTTTGATTACTCCTTTTACAGTTTAATAAAATTTGCAAGTTTCAGGAACGAAAAAATTCAACTACATCCGGGTACATGCTAGGTTCACGAAAAACAAAGAATAAATTCGATAATACACTTTATTACACATTACCATTATTTCCTATGTACGCATTTTTACACTGAAAACTTATTAATCTTATCGAGGTGAAAGAGAAACCTTTTTAGTTTACAGTGTCCGATTTCGAATACATAATTTTAGTATACTATATGCTTCGTTGAAACCAAATATACAATAATCGCAAACAGTTATATCACAATAAAACTAAACTTATAACAACAACAATCATTACGGTTCTGGTTAACACAACTAAAAAAAATATATAACCTAAAAATTAATGTTAATGTAAATTAAAAAAAATCAACACCGAATTAGCAAATCGAAGAAAGCATTGGTGAATTTTTGGATAAAAAGCGAAAATGCGGAACTGTTTTGGTTAGTGTGCGTCGAAGACCTAAAACAAAATTTTACTTAAAAGCAGGGAGTGTGGATAAAAATCAAAAAAAAATGAATAAAATAAAATTTGTAGGTTTAAAATTAATTTTTTATTACCTGTTTTATTAAAGGCAATAGAGCTTGTTCGATACTACGGGTTTTTATTTCTAAACAATCAAAATTTGAAGAACTCACAGCTGCCATTTTCTACACTACTATCCATCCTCCTCTCGCACACCAACATCCGTATAACTCTCTCTACTTTCAAGTTTATAAAAATGACAGTTTATGAAAATAAACAGTAATTATTTACAGTGCGAACAAGAAATGAGTCTCTGGTAATTTTCCTCCAAAATTGAGCACTCCTGCCTGAGGCGAATTAAACCTTCTCAGAACTTCTCTAATTTCCGCCACACTTATGGGAGGTTGTCCTTGTCCGGTATAAACCTTGCTATAATCCGGATTGTTGCCACCGAATCTGTGCTCACCGTTGAACATGGCAGCGGTATAATGACAATCGCTTAAATTGCCAAGGGGATCTTTTGTTCGACAACTGTCCATCCTGACCAAAAGAGCATAGTCCACAATTTGGGCGACAGTTTCGTAAGCGTAATGAAACAAGACATCTAAAGCACTGTTGGTGAAGCGAATGTCGCCTTTAGGATTCAACCACAATCGCATTTTATCACGAGACGAACGCGACACTTCTTTGCTATTGAAAGAAACGCAGCGAGCTTTGTGGAATTCCATATATCTCTTTTCGTCTAATGCTGTAGCTATACGGTCGGCACGCAACTGTCGTTCGTGCTTGACTTGATCAAATTCATTCATATCGGTCAACTCACCGGTTTCGTCAATTTGTTTAATGAAATCTAGCAGTTCTTTGCTCTCGCCGGAAATTTTCTCCTCAACAAATTTCACTTCCAAAGCTGCAGTCTTCTTTAAATTCTTTACCTGAAGATACTTAACGAAACGTCTCATTTTCCACTTGTTTTTACGCAACAGGAAAAGTAAATCTTGCCCACGTAAAACTTCGCCGTTCCAATACTTGAAAGATTCCTGAATTATAATACGAAGTTGCTTCAAAACAATCTCTTCGACAAATGTTGCGGTTTCCGGGTTGGGCTTATGATTGTCGCCGAAGGCAAACATCATCGAACGAATTTCGTTATAATATGACACTTTTTGGGGCTCCATTATTATTAACACACAATTACCTCAACACAAATGCGCCTAACCTATAAATATTAGACCGACAACAACAACAAACGTCAACAGTTGGTAAGCCTTATTTCGTCGCTTAAAAACAAACTTTCAAAAATTTACAGTTTTTTCGTTTTATCGCACAATGGTGATCGTAACTTCATTTCAAGAACCCGAATCTCGCATTCTTTATCAGCAACAAAATACTAGAGCAGTTTTGGACAAACATGATTTAGGTGTCGGCACAATTATAGTTAGCGAAAGGTTAGGTTATGTCATAACCATTTTCGGTAACTTTCAATTTTCTAAACATTTCAGGACTTTGTGTTGGAAAGAGCAAGGCACCACCGGATTTTCTATCGAATATCCTCACATATCTATGCACGCAATAACATCGGACCGCAACGTGTATCCTACCGATTGTATTTTTTTGATGATCGATGGGCATCTTGCGTTACCAAATGTACCACAACCGCAACAAGTTGACGACGAGGAAGATAGCGATGTAGATGAAGAAGAACAAATTTCCGAATTACTTTTTATACCTCAAGATTCAAATAGTATTCGTCTTATTTACAATGCTCTCAGCGAGTGTCAAGTTTTAAATCCCGATGCTAATGATGAAGTTGACGACGAGGACGAGTATGTATATGAAGATGCTAACGAATTTAATGGCAGTGCCGAGGAAATGGGTAGCGATTTGGGTGCCGGTGGTGATTCAGGTACAAAAGATTCTGCATCGATGCTTTTTAGTCCAATCATTAGATGCTTTTTTTTTTTATTTAAGCTCTAGTTTGGCATCGGAGAAAAATTATCGAGTTTTTTTACATCGAGCTCGAACCGTAAGATGGATAAAATTGTCAAAGAAGATTCCAAAAATCGTAAATATTGGTTTTCAGTTTTTGATTGAAACTTGTTTTCACAATCATCTGGCGCAATAGTCATCCACAGATAAACTAAACTAGGCTCCGTTCCTGCATAGAAAAATATTCTAGTCCTAAAAGATTTTAGGTGTGAGCTTTTTGGAGATATGACTTTTCCCAAACCGCAACGTTAAGATTTTTTAAATCTTTCTCGACATTTGGTTGTTCTGCATGCCGACTTGATATACAAATTTTGAATATTTTTCCGATGCTAAAATAGAGATTTTATACAAAAAAATACATACATGTTTTTGCCGTGATGACTGGTCTATTTCTGTTTACGATATTGGAAACAAACGGAGAAGTTAACGAGCGTGGGGAGAAATGAGATGTATTTAAAAAACTATAAATGATGTATACACAATTAGCTGTAAACACTCGGTTTACATGCAGAGAATTAGGACCAGGCAAAAATAAATTGAATTAATCATAATTTTGTAATAAATTTTAAAGAAATATCAAATTTATAATAATAAACAATTCTTAGGGCCTATCTTTTTATCCAGTTAAACTTTCAGATAATTTAATTGCTACAGAATAATTCTTTGATGTTTGGTATAAACAACTTAAGTCAAAAATTTCTGTTTTTGGGTTATTTCAGTATATCGTACGATTCTATTCTATCACTTTGTAATGGTATAAAGAACTTAAGTCATATCGCAAAAATAAAAGTGTGAGAGAAAATATAATCAACGTTATTTAAAATTTATCTTTTTTAAACGGTAAAAACAACTTTATTTGCTTCTACTCTAAACTTATGTTTTTTGACTTAAGTTCTTTTTACCAAACATCAAAGAATTGTAAAAGCAGAGCTAAATTAAAACTTTTATATTTGTTAGTTAAATTTTGATGATTTAATTGAATTTATTATAAGTCCGAAATTAGAGAAGTTATTTGAAAGGTTTCCTGTGTAGTATAGCAAATCACAAGTATCTCATTCCTTCCCACTTCGCTGCATATGCATTTCCGATAATTATAAAATTAATTTGTCCAAGTATTGAAAATAATGGGAGTTTTTTAGAAATGAATCAACTATCTAATGTCTTCCATCATCAATCGCTTAATTATGCCAATTTTAATCCAACCGGCAATGGAGACCAAAATATCGATGATGAACAATTTGAAGATGCTGATTAAAAACTAATTTTTATTTTATAAGTTTCGCGTTTTAGTTCTTTTCACTTTTGTACAAACTTAGCTTGTGTAGTTTGAAATAAAATCGTTGTTTTGGTAAAACTAATTTTTATTCACCATTCTTAAAAGATTTCCTTCATTTTCAGTGCTATTTGCTGTGCGTCAGAGACTTTCACGTGTTGGTTATTCGCTACGACATCTTTTGGAATAAAATAATGGAACTATGTTAAAAATAAAGTCAAATTAAAAAATAACAAATTTATTTTATTGAAAAAACAGCTTAATGTTACAAACTTATTAGCGAACCCTTTTAGGACCAAAAATTAAATCAGCGTCAGGTGCTCCCTTAGGATGTTGATACTTTTTCCTTTCGCGATTCAAATTTAGTGTGGACGGCTTACTTTGCTGTTGTAACATTTCTTGATAATCTTCCTCTTCGAAGCGTTCCGTTATATTCAATGTTAATCTTTTTACTTTTTCCTTTTCTTCTTTTTGTGCCAACTCCTGATCTCTCAAATTCTGTGCTAATTCCGAATCCAAATCTGCTTCGAATGTTTTATACTGCTGTTTGTTGCCTTTCCGCACCATCAGCACAAAGCCCATCGTTTTCTTCTCTATTTCTGCCGATTCCTTAAAATAATTTCAATTATTATTTCATAATGAAAATAAAGTAAAAACAAAGGGCTTACTTGTAATTGGTCATATGTTTTTTTATTGGATTTTAAAACGACGGGGACCGAAATGTCGACATTTGCAGCTTTTACAGGTTCTCGCATTCGTTCTTGAATATTTTCCGATACCATTTTATCCAAAGCATTCAAAAAGTCGTTATCCTCTGCACATTCTATTTTTCGCGGTGCGCTGGGCAGTGCTGAAGATTCGGACGTCGGCTCTTGTTCCATATCTGTCATATCGGGATCCCCTAATTTAAAAAAATTATAAATCCTTATTGTAAGCAATATTCAATTGCTTCCAAATTTAATTATTTAGAATCGCAAGTGTGGGCTATCTGTAATACTGTAATAATAGTTACCGTCTTCATCCGAACCGTTGGTGTGATCGACAGTGTCATCTTCGGTGGCGGTATCGTCAGTAATGGGGCACGTTACGCCATCGGATGCTTCTTCGTCTCCTTGATCCTCGTTGTCCGTTTCTGCAATACTTTCCAAAGCACCATTTTCATCTTTATAATTTTCTTCTAATATATTCTCTTTTAGAACAGAAAAATTAAGATGTTATGATCTCGAGCGATATTAATAGCTGTGTTTCTGCAGCAGTTAAAACCGTTTATTTTAAACTGCAAAACGGTTCAAATTGCTGCAGATAATGTTTCCTTTCAAACTTACCAATGCCTAATCCACTTCGCACATTCTCAACTTCCGTAATTGCCTCTTCATAACTTTGTAATAGTTTTAATTTTGGTCGTAAAGTTTGCAGAGTATCTTTAAACAAATGTTCTAAAGGAGGTGGAAAAGATTCGCCCCATATCGTTCGTTTGAACCAATAATAAGTTTGAAGATAAATTAAGTAATAATCTAGACGTTTCTTGCTGCTGCCGCTATTGAAGTATGTTCCTAAATTTAAAAATATAATAAGGTTCAATTGAAACGTTTGCTATTATCAAGTAATGTTACTTACCACAAGTTTCCAATAAAACGCAAGCCAATCGAATACGGAATAAATGATCGGGCGGATCTAACGGCGATGGCACGGAAAAATCCATTGTTACTCCGAAC
This sequence comes from Cantharis rustica, assembly GCA_911387805.1. Lineage (NCBI taxonomy): Eukaryota > Metazoa > Arthropoda > Insecta > Coleoptera > Cantharidae > Cantharis > Cantharis rustica. The sequence goes on from OU426880.1 coordinate 173,643, forward strand.
GTGATTATGGAATACAGCACTTTAAAAATGTCTGCACTTTCCACCATTCTATAATTATAAAGTTCGCCCAAATATTTTATTTGGGCAACTCGGCGTTGATTAAATTTTGGCAAATTAACCTCCATTCCCAAACGAATATCTTCGAGAACACCATCCACTACCCGAGTTCCCACTTCTTCTTGGTAAGAAACGAGTCCTGCTAATAAATTTGCCAAACATCTAAAAGAAATCATTATGATCGTTTTGTGAATAATTGAGAAAAGTAATTTCCCAAACTCATAGTACAGTGAACATCTTTTTCCTAATTATTAATTTATTATTAAATTAAAAGTGCAAATAAACTAACTTCAAGGAAATAATGCAACACCAGAATTTACAGATATAAATAGCGGAAAACTGAATAAATTATTTGATAAATACAAAATATATTTATTTTATGACCACGGGAAGATAACATAGAGACCTACCTGATGTTGAGATATTTCACGTTATGAGCACCCATCAAACATTTAATAGCATAGGCAGCAATTTCTTCCGAATTCCAATCCAACTTTCGCATTAACCGCATGACTTTATCTATGGTTGCCTTTTGCAAATCCTGATATAATAATTTTCGAATGAATTGGTGCATAACTGGTCGCTCTTTTTTAGCGATCGGCACAATATCCGGAGGATTAACGTAATAATATGCATTTTCAATTTGTGTCACATAACGTGAATCCAACGCCATAACAGCCTTTTTTCTCATCATTTGCTCTAAATAAACCTTGGTGCGTTGATGCGAATCATTGCTGCAATACAAAAATCGACCACAAATTTCCAACAAGTTGCACGCCATTTCGATGTGATGATGAGAAAAATCGTTTAATAAAACTTTGACGCAATAAAGTGCTTCCATTTTCGTATATAAGTTAAATTTCACCAGCTCGCCAATATATCGCACAACTTTAATTTTCGATTCAATGTTAATTTGATCCTTCTTGCGCACGTGATACTTAAAATCCTGACGCAACATCTGACATAATTCGTTTCCAACTTCCGAGATGGCCGGATGCAAAATAGCAACAAATCTTGCATAGAACGGTAACAAATCTAAGCGTGTACGATTGACGCCAAATAGTGCTCGCACCAACTTCCTACGATTATGTTTATTGTTGAGGGTCATCAAAAAATCTATTGCTGCATTATCAATTAATTCGCGATTAACACAATTGGGTAGATGATTAAGGAACGCTTCCAAAACAATTTTATTACTGACCGTGGTGGAAACGGTTTCGTCCACCTCATCTTCGATTAAAGTCTCGTCGGGCTTAACACAATCTTCTTCGAAATCTTCTACAGGCAATTCCAAATCTAAACTTTCTTCTGTTACTGTAGTCTCCGGCGGCGGAGGCGTAGTTTCGACTTTATCCTTTTGCAAATAGGACATGGGTAAAAATACTTGAAGTTCTGGCAATTCACAGTAAAATTTTTGTGTCTCGATGTCTCCCCAGAAATTTTCAATGTTAGCCAAAGCATTTGCGTTGCCTTCTTCAGAATCCATGCACATTCCTGTAACGATCATAGTTTCGTCTTCTTTTGGTATAACTTCGACGGGCAACACCGGCACTTCTTCATCAACTATTTCAGCATAGCTTTGTGTTGCGGTAAACAGTTTTTCAAATGATACTTGCAAGGACTCCAACTTTTCCTTTCGATCTTGGTTCAATTCGCCTTTTGAGTGCAAAATTCGACGATTTTGTTTTTCGTAATTGCGCATTTCTTTGTGATCCCTAATTAAATGCTTACTCAAAGTTGAGTAATAATCTTTTAAAAGTGCTTTTACATTTTGTTGCTTTTCCGGTGGCAAAAATGTACTTTTTGGCAAACTTACACCATACTTTGTCGACAGTTGTCGAATTCTTCTCGGTATCAAACCTAAACGAGATTATATCAAAATCTAAAAATTATTCTTAGCGAAAAATTATTTTTATTTAAATTGTTTAAAATTAGTACATTATTTTAGTACGAGAAAATAGTTACTTGTTTAACTGGACACAAAACTAGCAGTTGTACTGTCGTCACTAACTTAATTTTATATACGCATTTTTATACGCAGCTGCATGACAGTATAAGATTTTTTCAAAGAACTTCTCTGTAGATAGGAAATTTAAGTAAAAAATTGATGGCGAAATCAAATTTATGAAAAGCTTCCAAAAAAGTAAGAGCATTAGTAACAACAGCAGTGGATTTTTATGATTATATTAGTAAATAACCAAAATATAGTCAGAGAACAAAATTATGAAGAATAAAATTATTTAAATTAAGTAAAGAATTACTTGAAGTGACAAAAATTCCTAATCGCTTAGCCTTTCGAAATAATCTAATTTAAAAATTCGGCTTGTTTAAAATGTTTGCTCGATACGAAAAATCAGAAGAAATATGACAAACTGAGAGCGCCTCACAAAAATAAGCATACGGTCCTATGTTAGTAATGTAACTTGTAGTCTTTCAAAGAATTCTTTTCTCATAAAAATCGCTTTTACAGCATTTTTTCAAAATTTTTCCAAAATTTTTTGTTGAAAATTTCAATCCCTTTATTTTTGTTTATATACATTTTTCTATTTAGTCACACGCTTTCCAAGTTACAGACACCTTAAAAAGACTCTAAAAAAATAACTAATAAAAGCCAATGGTTAAATAAATTCTATGGAAGGTGGATTTCACAATATCATATAATTTTCATATCATAGTCATATCATAGAAAAAAATTAGATAGATATATCTGCATACTGAGCAAAAAATAGTTGAGCAAAATGTATTTTTTTCACTTAATTTCTTGTATTATGGTTTTTGCTGAGTTTCCAGCATAAGACTGCGTCATACTATTTTCTTTTCGGTTTTAATGTTTTAAACAATTTAAATTATAAAAAATGTAACGCCAAGTGTAAAATAAGTTTTTAAAAGTAGAACTTACCCGCATAATCTTCCCCGCAGTGCTTAGAAAAACTTAAAATAATAGAAATGTTAAAGTGCTCCTCCTTGTCCATATTAATAAGAGTCGTCAAAACGTTTCCAAGCAAAGTAAAGGCTATCTTATTATTAAATAAGCCACTGCTAACTAATTCAGAATAAAATCTCAAATCTACCCTCAACTTGCTGGGATTGGCGATCTTTTCTCCCACTTTAAATGACAAATTCTTTTGCCAATTCTCAAATAAATTTTGTGAAAATTCCGTATAAGTTTGATGTAAAATGCAGCACAATTTCACCGCACCAGGTACATCGGTCATCTTTAGCTTTGCATCGACAATGGCAGCAGCTATTTCGGATAGGTACTTGGTCAAATTTAAGCCGGACATGTCCTTCAGGTACAAATCGAGTTGGGTGCCAGTAAAGTTTTTGATTTTTTTCACAAAAGTTGTGTTCTTTTTTAAACTGGAATCTAATTTGGTAAAATGCGAATCATTGGGTCGCGTGTTTTGAGCATTTTGATTTGCATTTCGTAATTCGTTTCTCGCCTGCAACCTCATTTCCAATTCCTCTACATACGCTTGAACGGTTTTTCTTTCCTCTTCTTCGTCCATTATTTTAGAATCCTCATTTTCCGAAGTTTCGTTTGTTATGGCCATTTTATGAACAAAAATGCACCTAAAATCGAACAATATCTCTTACTTGACGTTTCAATGTTTTGATTACAAAGTGAGGTTATTCGATTATATTCCAAGGCTACCAATATTATACAAGGTGGAACATCGACAACATACCACCATTTATACACATTTAGGTTGTATTGTTTTCAAAAACAAAATAGTTTTATTCGTACCAAAATCAAATTTTATTTTGTTAGGTAAATAAATTGCTTTGCTAATTTTAACTGTTACATACTTACATCGAAAAATAATATTTCAAAAACAATAAATTTAACAGGTTTGGACTTAGAATATTTGAATTAAAAGCAAATAAAATTTAAAAAATCACGTTAACTCGATTGTTTAAAACATCATTTAGTTGTCAGATTAATTTTTTATTGACTAAATTAAAATTTCGAGTGTTAATTTAATCTATTTATTTTGGAAAGACAATTTTGTAAATTGCACTAATTATCAAATCGATATTTATATTTGTTCGTTATTCTATTGAATAATTTTTTACTTTGATATAAAAAATGTCACGAAAAGAGCTGTTACCTATTCCAGAATTGGCAGGTGCGAGCATCGATGGGTTTTAAAACTTATAAACTGTGTTCAACCATTTCACCTCAGTTAAAATCGTTTCAGAATCCCGTCGAAGTTATGACCACAATGCGTACAGAAATTACAATCTGCGCCATCAGTCAAGATTCGATCCGAGAACAAGGCCCCCCCCTGCGTCTCCCATAGGCGATATAGTTAGTTCGGCTTCAAATCCAAGACACTGGATGTATTTATTTGAAAATTTGCAAATATCGGTAAGTGAACTCTTATAAAATGTGTTCCAAATGCAAAACAATAAATTATTAATACTGAATCTTTTCTAGGTTATGAGAATTTTCCAATTAGCACAAAACGATAGAAGCGCAACCGAATGCAAAGAAGTTATTTTCCTATTAGAGAAATATTTACGAAGTTTTCATACCTTGTACGAAAACTTTCATTCAAAGCATCGATGCGAAAATGTACCATCAATAGGCAGAACCAAAATATTAAAACCTGGTAAACAAAATATATCTTTTCTTACTGCCGTTTATTCCTATCCTACCGAGGAATTTTATTTCTATTTAATGGTATTTCGTTTATAGTGAAATAACAATTTAAATTTATCAATGCATACTTGTAGATATGTGCTGAAAATATGAACTCAAATTAATGCATTCTTTTTCAGTTATTCCAGATTTAAACGAGCTGTACGATAAACGCTATAGAAGTAAAGAATTGGTTAGTGGTCGTACGGATCGTAGAGTAAGGAAACATGAAGACGATATTGAAGTTAATTACGGAGATGATGATTATTCGAAACAAAAGCATGCAATGATGTTGCGCAATAGGAAACAAGAAGAAAATTTATTGGCACATAGAAATCACGATCAGTATATTGAAAAGCGCAGCCCCCGGGAAAAACTACGTCATCGCGAACATTCTGAAGAAACTAACAGTACCGGAGAAGATTATGAACAGTTTGAGGGACAACAAACGCAAGAGATGATTAACGATATGAACAAAGAACAACAACGTAGAGAGCAGCAGCAGCATCATGAACGTGTACGACAGGAACATGTTAGATGTGAACGCAGTCAGTCGCCAAAAAATTCTAAAATGTACGAAAAGTTATTTGGAGATAGTAGACAATCGAAAGACGTGCAAAGAGAGATCGAAAAATTTAACAAAACAATGCATCAACAGCCACGCACTGATGAATTGGACGAAGAAGGTACAGATTTTTCAGACCATTATAAGCAGCATCGACCTAAACACACAGTTAATTCAAAAAAGCAAATTCTAGGTAAGTACTGTTCTTAAATTTATTTATTCCACTTTCAATAACCAACTGTTTTTTTTAGAAAATATTGCAGATCACAGCGAAAATGTGTTTAAATATTTGGAAGACGATCCAGAAGATAAGGATTTAGAAAAATACGATGAATTAAAAGAGGATGAAACCTTAACCGATATATCTGAAATTGGTCAAAACGACGACCCTTTTTCGGAAAATGCGGCATCCCATCATAAGAAATCTATCGAGAAGCAATGTACTTAAATTTTGGTTTTTATAAGAAGTTTAACCATTTGACATTTTAATTTATTTTTTAGCTCATTGTCATCGTAGTTCCAGTCCAAGAAAAGTGTCTATCAAAAATCCAGAAGTTACGGGTTGTGAGCATTTAATAAAACGAGACGATCAATGGGAAATGGCTAAACCGAAGTTGTCTAATAGTTTAAAAAAGAAGGAAACATATTCAATACCAAACGACGATTTTATCACTACAGATTATTTGGTAGATACTCGGAATTTAACGTAAACTTTCATCTTTATACTTTTATTTCTTGTGTTTCAGGAACCAACTTGCATTTGACGTAGCCAAGACATCAAGAACATTATAAAAACGTGGATACAAATTACAGTTTTTTTAATTTAAAAAGTATGTTTGAAATAATATGTGCAGTATTTTTATATTTATTTTCGATGGAAAAATTATAAATTTAAAAAATTTAATGCATTTAATATTTATTTGATATATAATTGAGGTATTTATTTTACAATCAAATTAGATTTCTATACATTTTTTAACAAAACCCACATTGATGAAAAAATACCTCTAAAAATGCATTATTTTTGTAGTGACGCTGCTTTTAATTTTATCTAACCCCCCCCCCCTCTTTTATTAATTAATGCGAAACATCCTATACATTACAGTTTGTGTTGAATTTTGACACCTTACTGAGTTTTAGTATAATTAAGTTGGCTGTATTACTTGGACTTTCTTTATAGTTGTTCGTTTATCTAGTAAAATCAAATCATCTTGAATATGTAACAAAGTTTTGTTTTTCGTTGACATAATAAATACTATACTTATTTGTTGTATCTTCGGGATAAATTGTAGGTTGTGTAACTTTGTAATTGTGAATAAAAACGTAATATTCGTAACTCTACTTTATTTTCTCAATAATATATATCGATACCCGTTAACATCTAATATGTAGAATGTAATGCACATTTTATTGCTGCGACTGCGCTCTTTAAAACATTTACAATCCGTAACATTATTTATGAACGTTCTATCTTTTATCTTGGTTCACGGAACCCATTGTAAATCAAAACAAAAAAATTAGGAGCGCATAAATCAAAAGAGTAATTACAATTTCTCCCGCGGTTTATGTTTTCCTGCTATAAAAAGTTCAAAAATCTTAAATTTTAAGTCAAATTTTGCTCTCAAGGTATTAGGAGCGCATAAATCAAAAGAGTAATTACAATTTCTCCTGCGGTTTATGTTTTTCTGCTATAAAAAGTTCAATAATATTAAATTTTAAGTCAAATTCTGCTCTCAAAGTATTAGGAGCGCATAAATCAAAAGAGTAATTACAATTTCTCCCGCGGTTTATGTTTTCCTTCTATAAAAATTTCAAAAATCTTAAATTTTAAGTCAAATTTTGCTCTCAAAGTATTATTTTTATTTTTTAATTATTTTATTATTTATTATTTTTTATTTATTTATTTTATTTATATATTTTTATTTTTTATTATTTTTATTTTATTACTATTTAAGTATTATTACAATTTCTCCCGCGGTTTATGTTTTCCTGCTATAAAAAGTTCAAAAATCTTAAATTTTAAGTCAAATTTTGCTCTCAGGGTATTAGGAGCGCATAAATCAAAAGAGTATTTACAATTTCTCCCGCGGTTTATGTTTTTCTGCTATAAAAAATTCAAAAATCTTAAATTTTAAGTCAAGTTTTGCTCTCAAAGTATTAGGAGCGCATAAATCAAAAGAGTAATTACAATTTCTTCCGCGGTTTATGTTTTCCTGCTATAAAAAGTACAAAAATCTTAAATTCTAAGTCAAAATTGCTCTCAGGGTATTAGGAGCGCATAAATCTAAAGAGTAATTACAATTTCTCCCGCGGTTTATGTTTTCCTGCTATAAAAAGTTCACAAATCTTAAATTTTAAGTCAAGTTTTGCTCTCAAAGTATTAGGAGCGCATAAATCAAAAGAGTAATTACAATTTCTTTCGCAGTTTATGTTTTCCTGCTATAAAAAGTTCAAAAATCTAAGATTTTAAGTCAAATTTTGCTCTCAAAGTATTAGGAGCGCATAAATCAAAAGAGTAATTACAATTTCTTCCGCAGTTTATGTTTTCCTGCTATAAAAAGTTCAAAAATCTAAAATTTTAAGTCAATTTTTGCTCTCAAAGTATTAGGAGCGCATAAATAAAAAGAGTAATTACAATTTCTCCCGCGGTTTATGTTTTCCTGCTATAAAAAGTTCAAAAATCTTAAATTTTAAGTCAAATTTTGCTCTCAAAGTATTAGGAGCGCATAAATCAAAAGAGTAATTACAATTTCTCCCGCGGTTTATGTTTTCCTGCTATAAAAAGTTCAAAAATCTTAAATTTTAAGTCAAATTTTGCTCTCAAAGTATTAGGAGCGCATAAATCAAAAGAGTAATTACAATTTCTCCCGAGGTTTATGTTTTCCTGCTATAAAAAGTTCAAAAATCTTAAATTTTAAGTCAAATTTTGCTCTCAAAGTATTAGGAGCGCATAAATCAAAAGAATAATTACAATTTCTCCCGTCATTTATGGTTTCCTGCTATAAAAAGTTCAAAAATCTTAAATTTTAAGTCAAATTCTGCTCTCAAAGTATTAGGAGCGCATAAATCAAAAGAGTAATTACAATTTCTCCCGCGGTTTATGTTTTCCTTCTATAAAAATTTCACAAATCTTAAATTTTAAGTCAAATTATGTTCTCAATGTATTAGGAGCGCATAAATCAAAAGAGTAATTACAATTTCTCCCGCGGTTTATGTTTTCCTGCTATAAAAAGTTGAAAAATCTTAAGTTTTAAGTCAAATTTTGCTTTCAAGGTATTAGGAGCGCATAAATCAAAAGAGTAATTACAATTTCTCTCGCGGCTTATGTTTTCCTGCTATAAAAAGTTCAAAAATCTTAAATTTTAAGTCAAATTTTGCTCTCAAAGTATTAGGAGCGCATAAATCAAAAGAGTAATTACAATTTCTCCCGAGGTTTATGTTTTCCTGCTATAAAAAGTTCAAAAATCTTAAATTTTAAGTCAAATTTTGCTCTCAAAGTATTAGGAGCGCATAAATCAAAAGAGTAATTACAATTTCTCCCGAGGTTTATGTTTTCCTGCTATAAAAAGTTCAAAAATCTTAAATTTTAAGTCAAATTTTGCTCTCAAAGTATTAGGAGCGCATAAATCAAAAGAATAATTACAATTTCTCCCGCCATTTATGGTTTCCTGCTATAAAAAGTTCAAAAATCTTAAATTTTAAGTCAAATTCTGCTCTCAAAGTATTAGGAGCGCATAAATCAAAAGAGTAATTACAATTTCTCCCGCGGTTTATGTTTTCCTTCTATAAAAATTTCACAAATCTTAAATTTTAAGTCAAATTATGTTCTCAATGTATTAGGAGCGCATAAATCAAAAGAGTAATTACAATTTCTCCCGCGGTTTATGTTTTCCTGCTATAAAAAGTTCAAAAATCTTAAATTTTAAGTCAAATTTTGCTCTCAAGGTATTAGGAGCGCATAAATCAAAAGAGTAATTACAATTTCTCTCGCGGCTTATGTTCTTCTGCTATAAAAAGTTCAAAAATCTTAAATTTTAAGTCAAATTTTGCTCTCAAAGTATTAGGAGCGCATAAATCAAAAGAGTAATTACAATTTCTCCCGAGGTTTATGTTTTCCTGCTATAAAAAGTTCAAAAATCTTAAATTTTAAGTCAAATTTTGCTCTCAAAGTATTAGGAGCGCATAAATCAAAAGAGTAATTACAATTTCTCCCGAGGTTTATGTTTTCCTGCTATAAAAAGTTCAAAAATCTTAAATTTTAAGTCAAATTTTGCTCTCAAAGTATTAGGAGCGCATAAATCAAAAGAATAATTACAATTTCTCCCGCCATTTATGGTTTCCTGCTATAAAAAGTTCAAAAATCTTAAATTTTAAGTCAAATTCTGCTCTCAAAGTATTAGGAGCGCATAAATCAAAAGAGTAATTACAATTTCTCCCGCGGTTTATGTTTTCCTTCTATAAAAATTTCACAAATCTTAAATTTTAAGTCAAATTATGTTCTCAATGTATTAGGAGCGCATAAATCAAAAGAGTAATTACAATTTCTCCCGCGGTTTATGTTTTCCTGCTATAAAAAGTTCAAAAATCTTAAATTTTAAGTCAAATTTTGCTCTCAATGTATTAGGAGCGCATAAATCAAAAGAGTATATACAATTTCTCCCGCGGTTTATGTTTTCCTGCTATAAAAAGTTCAAAAATCTTAAATTTTAAGTCAAATTTTGCTCTCAAAGTATTAGGAGCGCATAAATCAAAAGAGTAATTACAATTTCTCCCGCGGTTTATGTTTTCCTGCTATAAAAAGTTCAAAAATCTTAAATTTTAAGTCAAATTTTGCTCTCAAAGTATTAGGAGCGCATAAATCAAAAGAGTAATTACAATTTCTCCCGAGGTTTATGTTTTCCTGCTATAAAAAGTTCAAAAATCTTAAATTTTAAGTCAAATTTTGCTCTCAAAGTATTAGGAGCGCATAAATCAAAAGAATAATTACAATTTCTCCCGCCATTTATGGTTTCCTGCTATAAAAAGTTCAAAAATCTTAAATTTTAAGTCAAATTCTGCTCTCAAAGTATTAGGAGCGCATAAATCAAAAGAGTAATTACAATTTCTCCCGCGGTTTATGTTTTCCTTCTATAAAAATTTCACAAATCTTAAATTTTAAGTCAAATTATGTTCTCAATGTATTAGGAGCGCATAAATCAAAAGAGTAATTACAATTTCTCCCGCGGTTTATGTTTTCCTGCTATAAAAAGTTCAAAAATCTTAAATTTTAAGTCAAATTTTGCTCTCAATGTATTAGGAGCGCATAAATCAAAAGAGTAATTACAATTTCTCCCGCGGTTTATGTTTTCCTGCTATAAAAAGTTCAAAAATCTTAAATTTTAAGTCAAATTTTGCTCTCAAAGTATTAGGAGCGCATAAATCAAAAGAGTAATTACAATTTCTCCCGCGGTTTATGTTTTCCTGCTATAAAAAGTTCAAAAATCTTAAATTTTAAGTCAAATTTTGCTCTCAAAGTATTAGGAGCGCATAAATCAAAAGAGTAATTACAATTTCTCCCGAGGTTTATGTTTTCCTGCTATAAAAAGTTCAAAAATCTTAAATTTTAAGTCAAATTTTGCTCTCAAAGTATTAGGAGCGCATAAATCAAAAGAATAATTACAATTTCTCCCGCCATTTATGGTTTCCTGCTATAAAAAGTTCAAAAATCTTAAATTTTAAGTCAAATTCTGCTCTCAAAGTATTAGGAGCGCATAAATCAAAAGAGTAATTACAATTTCTCCCGCGGTTTATGTTTTCCTTCTATAAAAATTTCACAAATCTTAAATTTTAAGTCAAATTATGTTCTCAATGTATTAGGAGCGCATAAATCAAAAGAGTAATTACAATTTCTCCCGCGGTTTATGTTTTCCTGCTATAAAAAGTTCAAAAATTTTAAATTTTAAGTCAAATTTTGCTCTCAATGTATTAGGAGCGCATAAATCAAAAGAGTAATTACAATTTCTCCCGCGGTTTATGTTTTCCTGCTATAAAAAGTTCAAAAATCTTAAATTTTAAGTCAAATTTTGCTCTCAAAGTATTAGGAGCGCATAAATGAAAAGAGTAACTACAATTTCTCCCGCGGTTTATCTTTTCCTGCTATAAAAATTTCAAAAATCGTAAATTTTAAGTCAAATTTTGCTCTCGAGGTATTAGCAGCGCATAAATCAAAAGAGTAATTACAATTTCTACCGCTGTTTATGTTTTCCTGCTAAAAAAAGTTCAAAAATCTTAAATTTTAAGTCAATTTTTGCTCTCAAAGTATTAGGAACGCATAAATCAAAAGAGTAATTACAATTTCTCCCGCGGTTTATGTTTTCCTGCTATAAAAAGTTCAAAAATCTTAAATTTTAAGTCAAATTTTGCTTTCAAAGTATTAGGAGCGCATAAATCAAAAGAGTAATTACAATTTCTCTTCCGGTTTATGTTTTCCTGCTATAAAAAGTTCAAAAATTTTAAATTTTGAGTCAAATTTTGCTCTCAAAGTATTAGGCGCGCATAAATCAAAAGAGTAATTACAATTTCTCCCGCGGTTTATGTTTTCCTGCTATAAAAAGTTCAAAAATACAAATTTTAAGTCAAATTTTGCTCTCAATGTATTAGGAGCGCATAAATCAAAAGAGTAATTACAATTTTTCCCGCGGTTTATGTTTGCATGCTATAAAAAGTTCAAATATCTTAAATTTTAAGTCAAATTTTGCTCTCAAAGTATTAGGAACGCATAAATCAAAGAGTAGTTACAATTTCTCCCGCGGTTTATGTTTTCCTGCTATAAAAAGTTCAAAAATTCCAAATTTTAAGTCAAATTTTGCTCTCAATGTATTAGGAGCGCATAAATCAAAAGAGTAATTACAATTTCTCCCGCGGTTTATGTTTTCCTGCTATAAAAAGTACAAAAATCTTAAATTTTAAGTCAAGTTTTGCTCTCAAAGTATTAGGAGCGCATAAATCAAAACAGTAATTACAATTTCTCCCGCGGTTTATGTTTTCCTGCTATAAAAAGTTCAAAAATCTTAAATTTCAAGTCAAATTTTGCTCTCAAAGTATTAGGAGAGCATAAATCAAAAGAGTAATTACAATTTCTCCCGCGGTTTATGTTTTCCTGCTATAAAAAGTTCAAAAATCTTAAATTTTAAGTCAAATTTTGCTCTCAAAGTATTAGGCGCGCATAAATCAAAAGAGTAATTACAATTTCTCGCGCGGTTTATGTTTTCCTGCTATAAAAAGTTCAAAAATTTTAAATTTTAAGTCAAGTTTTGCTCTCAAAGTATAGGAGCGCATAAATCAAAAGAGTAATTACAATTTCTCCCGCGGTTTATGTTTTCCTGCTATAAAAAGTTCAAAAATCTTAAATCTTAAGTCAAATTTTGCTCTCAGAGTATTAGGAGCCCAAAATCTAAAGAGTAATTATAATTTCTCCCGCGGTTTATGTTTTCCTGCTATAAAAAGTTCAAAAATCTTAAATTTTAAGTCATATTTTGCTCTCAAAGTATTAGGAGCGCATAAATCAAAAGAGTAATTACAATTTCTCCCGCGGTTTATGTTTTCCTGCTATAAAAAGTTCAAAAATCTTAAATATTTAGTCAAGTTTTGCTCTCAGAGTATTAGGAGCGCATAAATCAAAGGAGTAGTTACAATTTCTCCCGCGGTTTATGTTTTCCTGTTATAAAAAGTTCAAAAATCTTAAATTTTAAGTCAAATTTTGCTCACAAAGTATTAGGAGCGCATAAATCAAAAGAGTAATAACAATTTCTCTCGCGGTTTATGTTTTCTTGCTATAAAAAGTTCAAAAATCTTAAATTTTGACTCAAATTTTGCTCTCAAAGTATTAGGCGCGCATAAATCAAAAGAGTAATTACAATTTCTCCCGCGGTTTATGTTTTCCTGCTATAAAAAGTTCAAAAATCTTAAATTTTAAGTCAATTTTTGCTCTCAAAGTATTAGGAGCGCATAAATCAAAAGAGTAATTACAATTTCTCCCGCGGTTTATGTTTTCCTGTTATAAAAATTTCAAAAATCTTAAATTTTAAGTCAAATTTTGCTCTCGAGGTATTAGCAGCGCATAAATCAAAAGAGTAATTACAATTTCTACCGCTGTTTATGTTTTCCTGCTATAAAAAGTTCAAAAATCTTAAATTTTAAGTCAATTTTTGCTCTCAAAGTATTAGGAACGCATAAATCAAAAGAGTAATTACAATTTCTTTCGCGGTTTATGTTTTCCGGCTATAAAAAGTTCAAAAATCTTAAATTTTGACTCAAATTTTGCTCTCAAAGTATTAGGCGCGCATAAATCAAAAGAGTAATTACAATTTCTCCCGCGGTTTATGTTTTCCTGCTATAAAAAGTTCAAAAATCTTAAATTTTAAGTCAATTTTTGCTCTCAAAGTATTAGGAGCGCATAAATCAAAAGAGTAATTACAATTTCTCCCGCGGTTTATGTTTTCCTGTTATAAAAATTTCAAAAATCTTAAATTTTAAGTCAAATTTTGCTCTCGAGGTATTAGCAGCGCATAAATCAAAAGAGGAATTACAATTTCTACCGCTGTTTATGTTTTCCTGCTATAAAAAGTTCAAAAATCTTAAATTTTAAGTCAAATTTTGCTCTCAAAGTATTAGGAGCGCATAAATCAAAAGAGTAATTACAATTTCTCCCGAGGTTTATGTTTTCCTGCTATAAAAAGTTCAAAAATCTTAAATTTTAAGTCAAATTTTGCTCTCAAAGTATTAGGAGCGCATAAATCAAAAGAATAATTACAATTTCTCCCGCCATTTATGGTTTCCTGCTATAAAAAGTTCAAAAATCTTAAATTTTAAGTCAAATTCTGCTCTCAAAGTATTAGGAGCGCATAAATCAAAAGAGTAATTACAATTTCTCCCGCGGTTTATGTTTTCCTTCTATAAAAATTTCACAAATCTTAAATTTTAAGTCAAATTATGTTCTCAATGTATTAGGAGCGCATAAATCAAAAGAGTAATTACAATTTCTCCCGCGGTTTATGTTTTCCTGCTATAAAAAGTTCAAAAATCTTAAATTTTAAGTCAAATTTTGCTCTCAATGTATTAGGAGCGCATAAATCAAAAGAGTAATTACAATTTCTCCCGCGGTTTATGTTTTCCTGCTATAAAAAGTTCAAAAATCTTAAATTTTAAGTCAAATTTTGCTCTCAAAGTATTAGGAGCGCATAAATGAAAAGAGTAACTACAATTTCTCCCGCGGTTTATCTTTTCCTGCTATAAAAATTTCAAAAATCGTAAATTTTAAGTCAAATTTTGCTCTCGAGGTATTAGCAGCGCATAAATCAAAAGAGTAATTACAATTTCTACCGCTGTTTATGTTTTCCTGCTATAAAAAGTTCAAAAATCTTAAATTTTAAGTCAATTTTTGCTCTCAAAGTATTAGGAACGCATAAATCAAAAGAGTAATTACAATTTCTCCCGCGGTTTATGTTTTCCTGCTATAAAAAGTTCAAAAATCTTAAATTTTAAGTCAAATTTTGCTTTCAAAGTATTAGGAGCGCATAAATCAAAAGAGTAATTACAATTTCTCTTCCGGTTTATGTTTTCCTGCTATAAAAAGTTCAAAAATTTTAAATTTTGAGTCAAATTTTGCTCTCAAAGTATTAGGCGCGCATAAATCAAAAGAGTAATTACAATTTCTCCCGCGGTTTATGTTTTCCTGCTATAAAAAGTTCAAAAATACAAATTTTAAGTCAAATTTTTGCTCTCAATGTATTAGGAGCGCATAAATCAAAAGAGTAATTACAATTTTTCCCGCGGTTTATGTTTGCATGCTATAAAAAGTTCAAATATCTTAAATTTTAAGTCAAATTTTGCTCTCAAAGTATTAGGAACGCATAAATCAAAGAGTAGTTACAATTTCTCCCGCGGTTTATGTTTTCCTGCTATAAAAAGTTCAAAAATTCCAAATTTTAAGTCAAATTTTGCTCTCAATGTATTAGGAGCGCATAAATCAAAAGAGTAATTACAATTTCTCCCGCGGTTTATGTTTTCCTGCTATAAAAAGTACAAAAATCTTAAATTTTAAGTCAAGTTTTGCTCTCAAAGTATTAGGAGCGCATAAATCAAAAACAGTAATTACAATTTCTCCCGCGGTTTATGTTTTCCTGCTATAAAAAGTTCAAAAATCTTAAATTTCAAGTCAAATTTTGCTCTCAAAGTATTAGGAGAGCATAAATCAAAAGAGTAATTACAATTTCTCCCGCGGTTTATGTTTTCCTGCTATAAAAAGTTCAAAAATCTTAAATTTTAAGTCAAATTTTGCTCTCAAAGTATTAGGCGCGCATAAATCAAAAGAGTAATTACAATTTCTCGCGCGGTTTATGTTTTCCTGCTATAAAAAGTTCAAAAATTTTAAATTTTAAGTCAAGTTTTGCTCTCAAAGTATAGGAGCGCATAAATCAAAAGAGTAATTACAATTTCTCCCGCGGTTTATGTTTTCCTGCTATAAAAAGTTCAAAAATCTTAAATTTTAAGTCAAATTTTGCTCTCAGAGTATTAGGAGCCCAAAATCTAAAGAGTAATTATAATTTCTCCCGCGGTTTATGTTTTCCTGCTATAAAAAGTTCAAAAATCTTAAATTTTAAGTCATATTTTGCTCTCAAAGTATTAGGAGCGCATAAATCAAAAGAGTAATTACAATTTCTCCCGCGGTTTATGTTTTCCTGCTATAAAAAGTTCAAAAATCTTAAATATTTAGTCAAGTTTTGCTCTCAGAGTATTAGGAGCGCATAAATCAAAGGAGTAGTTACAATTTCTCCCGCGGTTTATGTTTTCCGGCTATAAAAAGTTCAAAAATCTTAAATTTTAAGTCAAATTTTGCTCACAAAGTATTAGGAGCGCATAAATCAAAAGAGTAATAACAATTTCTCTCGCGGTTTATGTTTTCTTGCTATAAAAAGTTCAAAAATCTTAAATTTTGACTCAAATTTTGCTCTCAAAGTATTAGGCGCGCATAAATCAAAAGAGTAATTACAATTTCTCCCGCGGTTTATGTTTTCCTGCTATAAAAAGTTCAAAAATCTTAAATTTTAAGTCAATTTTTGCTCTCAAAGTATTAGGAGCGCATAAATCAAAAGAGTAATTACAATTTCTCCCGCGGTTTATGTTTTCCTGTTATAAAAATTTCAAAAATCTTAAATTTTAAGTCAAATTTTGCTCTCGAGGTATTAGCAGCGCATAAATCAAAAGAGTAATTACAATTTCTACCGCTGTTTATGTTTTCCTGCTATAAAAAGTTCAAAAATCTTAAATTTTAAGTCAATTTTTGCTCTCAAAGTATTAGGAACGCATAAATCAAAAGAGTAATTACAATTTCTTTCGCGGTTTATGTTTTCCGGCTATAAAAAGTTCAAAAATCTTAAATTTTGACTCAAATTTTGCTCTCAAAGTATTAGGCGCGCATAAATCAAAAGAGTAATTACAATTTCTCCCGCGGTTTATGTTTTCCTGCTATAAAAAGTTCAAAAATCTTAAATTTTAAGTCAATTTTTGCTCTCAAAGTATTAGGAGCGCATAAATCAAAAGAGTAATTACAATTTCTCCCGCGGTTTATGTTTTCCTGTTATAAAAATTTCAAAAATCTTAAATTTTAAGTCAAATTTTGCTCTCGAGGTATTAGCAGCGCATAAATCAAAAGAGTAATTACAATTTCTACCGCTGTTTATGTTTTCCTGCTATAAAAAGTTCAAAAATCTTAAATTTTAAGTCAATTTTTGCTCTCAAAGTATTAGGAACGCATAAATCAAAAGAGTAATTACAATTTCTTTCGCGGTTTATGTTTTCCGGCTATAAAAAGTTCAAAAATCTTAAATTTTAAGTCAAATTTTGCTCACAAAGTATTAGGAGCGCATAAATCAAAAGAGTAATTACAATTTCTCTCGCGGTTTATGTTTTCTTGCTATAAAAAGTTCAAAAATCTTAAATTTTGACTCAAATTTTGCTCTCAAAGTATTAGGCGCGCATAAATCAAAAGAGTAATTACAATTTCTCCCGCGGTTTATGTTTTCCTGCTATAAAAAGTTCAAAAATCTTAAATTTTAAGTCAATTTTTGCTCTCAAAGTATTAGGAGCGCATAAATCAAAAGAGTAATTACAATTTCTCCCGCGGTTTATGTTTTCCTGTTATAAAAATTTCAAAAATCTTAAATTTTAAGTCAAATTTTGCTCTCGAGGTATTAGCAGCGCATAAATCAAAAGAGGAATTACAATTTCTACCGCTGTTTATGTTTTCCTGCTATAAAAAGTTCAAAAATCTTAAATTTTAAGTCAATTTTTGCTCTCAAAGTATTAGGAACGCATAAATCAAAAGAGTAATTACAATTTCTTTCGCGGTTTATGTTTTCCTGCTATAAAAAGTTCAAAAATCTTAAATTTTAAGTCAAATTTTGCTCTTAAGGTATTAGGAGCTCATAAATCAAAAGAGTAATTACAATTTCTCCCGCGGTTTATGTTTTACTGCTATAACAAATTCAAAAATCTTAAATTTTAAGTCAAGTTTTGCTCTCAGAGTATTAGGAGCGCATAAATCAAAAGAGTAATTACAATTTCTCCCGCGGTTTATGTTTTCCGGCTATAAAAAGTTCAAAAATCTGAAATTTTAAGTCAAATTTTGCTTTCAAAGTATTAGGAGCGCATAAATCAAAAGAGTAATTACAATTTCTCCCGCGGTTTACGTTTTCCTGCTATAAAAAGTTCAAAAAAATTAAATTTTAAGACAAATTTTGCTCTCAAGGTATTAGGAACGCATAAATCAAAAGAGTAATTACAATTTCTCCCGCGGTTTATGTTTTCCTGCTATAAAGAGATCAAAAATCTTAAATTTTAAGTCAATTTTTGCTCTTAAAGTATTAGGAGCGCATAAATCAAAAGAGTAATTACAATTTCTCCCGCGGTTTATGTTTTCCTGCTATAAAAAGTTCAAAAATCTTAAATTTTAAGTCAAATTTTTGCTCTCAAAGTATTAGGAGCGCATAAATCAAAAGAGTAATTACAATTTCTCCCGCGGTTTATGTTTTTCTGCTATAAAAAGTTCAAAAATCTTAAATTTTAAGTCAAATTTTGCTCTCAAAGTATTAGGAGCGCATAAATCAAAAGAGTAATTACAATTTCTCCCGCGGTTTATGTTTTGCTGCTATAAAAAGTTCAAAAATCTTAAATTTTAAGTCAATTTTTGCTCTCAAAGTACTAGGTGCGCATAAATCAAAGGAGTAATTACAATTTCTCCCGCGGTTTATGTTTTCCTGCTATAAATAGTTGAAAAATCTTAAATTTTAAGTCAATTTTTGCTCTCAAAGTATTAGGAGCGCATAAATCAAAAGAGTAATTACAATTTCTCCCGCGGTTTATGTTTTCCTGCTATAAAAAGTTCATAAATCTTAAATTTTAAGTCAATTTTTGCTCTCAAAGTATTAGGAGCGCATAAATCAAAAGAGTAATTACAATTTCTCCCGCGGTTTATGTTTTCCTACTATAAAAAGTTCAAAAATCTTAAATTTTAAGTCAATTTTTGCTCTCAAAGTATTAGGAGCGCATAAATCAAAAGAGTAATTACAATTTCTCCAGCGGTTTATGTTTTCCTGCTATAAAAAGTTCAAAAATCTTAAATTTTAAATCAATTTTTGCTCTCAAAGTATTAGGAGCGCATAAATCAAAATAGTAATTACAATTTCTCCCGCGGTTTATGTTTTCCTGCTATAAAAAGTTCAAAAATCTTAAATTTTAAGTCAATTTTTGCTCTCAAAGTATTAGGAGCGCATAAATCAAAAGAGTAATTACAATTTCTCCCGCGGTTTATGTTTTCCTGTTATAAAAAGTTCAAAAATCTTAAATTTTAAGTCAATTTTTGCTCTCAAATTATAAGGAGCGCATAAATCAAAAGAGTAATTACAATTTCACCCGCGGTTTATGTTTTCATGCTTTAAAAACTTAAAAAATCTTAAATTTTATGTCAATTTTTGCTGTCAAAGTATTAGGAGCGCATAAATCAAAAGAGTAATTACAATTTCTCCCGCGGTTTATGTTTTCCTGCTATAAAAAGTTCAAAAATCTTAAATTTTAAGTCAATTTATGCTCTCAAAGTATTAGGAGCGCATAAATCAAAAGAGTAATTACAATTTCTCCCGCGGTTTATGTTTTCCTGCTATAAAAAGTTCAAAAATCTTAAATTTTAAGTCAATTTTTGCTCTCAAAGTACTAGGTGCGCATAAATCAAAGGAGTAATTACAATTTCTCCCGCGGTTTATGTTTTCCTGCTATAAATAGTTGAAAAATCTTAAATTTTAAGTCAATTTTTGCTCTCAAAGTATTAGGAGCGCATAAATCAAAAGAGTAATTACAATTTCTCCCGCGGTTTATGTTTTCCTGCTATAGAAAGTTCAAAAATCTTAAATTTTAAGTCAATTTTTGCTCTCAAAGTATTAGGAGCGCATAAATCAAAAGAGTAATTACAATTTCTCCCGCGGTTTATGTTTTCCTGCTATAAAAAGTTCAAAAATCTTAAATTTTAAGTCAATTTTTGCTCTCAAAGTATTAGGAGCGCATAAATCAAAAGAGTAATTACAATTTCTCCCGCGGTTTATGTTTTCCTGCTATAAAAAGTTCAAAAAAATTAAATTTTAAGACAAATTTTGCTCTCAAGGTATTAGGAACGCATAAATCAAAAGAGTAATTACAATTTCTCCCGCGGTTTATGTTTTCCTGCTATAAAGAGATCAAAAATCTTAAATTTTAAGTCAATTTTTGCTCTTAAAGTATTAGGAGCGCATAAATCAAAAGAGTAATTACAATTTCTCCCGCGGTTTATGTTTTCCTGCTATAAAAAGTTCAAAAATCTTAAATTTTAAGTCAAATTTTTGCTCTCAAAGTATTAGGAGCGCATAAATCAAAAGAGTAATTACAATTTCTCCCGCGGTTTATGTTTTCCTGCTATAAAAAGTTCAAAAATCTTAAATTTTAAGTCAATTTTTGCTCTCAAAGTATTAGGAGCGCATAAATCAAAAGAGTAATTACAATTTCTCTCGCGGTTTATGTTTTCCTGCTATAAAAAATTCCAAAATCTTAAATTTTACGTCAATTTTTGCTCTCAAAGTATTAGGAGCGCATAAATCAAAAGAGTAATTACAATTTCTCCCGCGGTTTATGTTTTCCTGCTATAAAAAGTTCAAAAATTTTAAATTTTAAGGTAATATTTGCTCTCAAAGCATTAGGACCGCATAAATCAAAAGAGTAATTACAATTTCTCCCGCGGTTTATGTTTTCCTGCTATAAAAAGTTCAAAAATCTTAAATTTTAAGTCAATTTTTGCTCTCAAAGTATTAGGAGCGCATAAATCAAAAGAGTAATTACAATTTCTCCCGCGGTTTATGTTTTCCTGCTATAAAAAGTTCAAAAATCTTAAATTTTAAATCAATTTTTGCTCTCAAAGTATTAGGAGCGCATAAATCAAAAGACTAATTGCAATTTCTCCCGCGGTTTATGTTTTCCTGCTATGAAGAGTTCAAAAATCTTAAATTTTAAGTCAATTTTTGCTCTTAAAGTATTAGGAGCGCATAAATCAAAAGAGTAATTACAATTTCTCCCGCGGTTTATGTTTTCCTGCTATAAAAAGTTCAAAAATCTTAAATTTTAAGTCAATTTTTGCTCTCAAAGTATTAGGAACGCATAAATCAAAAGAGTAATTACAATTTCTCCCGCGGTTTCTGTTTTCCTGCTATAAAAAGTTCAAAAATCTTAAATTTTAAGTCAAAATTTGCTCTCAAAGTATTAGGAGCGCATAAATCAAAAGAGTAATTACAATTTCTCCCGCGGTTTATGTTTTCCTGCTATAAAAAGTTCAAAAATCTTAAATTTTAAGTCAAAATTTGCTCTCAAAGTATTAGGAGCGCATAAATCAAAAGAGTAATTACAATTTCTCCCGCGGTTTACGTTTTCCTGCTATAAAAAGTTCAAAAAAATTAAATTTTAAGACAAATTCTGCTCTCAAGGTATTAGGAACGCATAAATCAAAAGAGTAATTACAATTTCTCCCGCGGTTTATGTTTTCCTGCTATAAAGAGATCAAAAATCTTAAATTTTAAGTCAATTTTTGCTCTTAAAGTATTAGGAGCGCATAAATCAAAAGAGTAATTACAATTTCTCCCGCGGTTTATGTTTTCCTGCTATAAAAAGTTCAAAAATCTTAAATTTTAAGTCAATTTTTGCTCTCAAAGTATTAGGAGCGCATAAATCAAAAGAGTAATTACAATTTCTCCCGCGGTTTATGTTTTCCTGCTATAAAAAGTTCAAAAATCTTAAATTTTAAATCAATTTTTGCTCTCAAAGTATTAGGAGCGCATAAATCAAAAGACTAATTGCAATTTCTCCCGCGGTTTATGTTTTCCTGCTATGAAGAGTTCAAAAATCTTAAATTTTAAGTCAATTTTTGCTCTTAAAGTATTAGGAGCGCATAAATCAAAAGAGTAATTACAATTTCTCCCGCGGTTTATGTTTTCCTGCTATAAAAAGTTCAAAAATCTTAAATTTTAAGTCAATTTTTGCTCTCAAAGTATTAGGAACGCATAAATCAAAAGAGTAATTACAATTTCTCCCGCGGTTTCTGTTTTCC
Source organism: Cantharis rustica (assembly GCA_911387805.1). NCBI lineage: Eukaryota > Metazoa > Arthropoda > Insecta > Coleoptera > Cantharidae > Cantharis > Cantharis rustica. Next base: position 195,567 of record OU426880.1, read on the forward strand.
TGCTATAAAAAGTTCAAAAATCTTAAATTTTAAGTCAAAATTTGCTCTCAAAGTATTAGGAGCGCATAAATCAAAAGAGTAATTACAATTTCTCCCGCGGTTTATGTTTTCCTGCTATAAAAAGTTCAAAAATCTTAAATTTTAAGTCAAAATTTGCTCTCAAAGTATTAGGAGCGCATAAATCAAAAGAGTAATTACAATTTCTCCCGCGGTTTACGTTTTCCTGCTATAAAAAGTTCAAAAAAATTAAATTTTAAGACAAATTCTGCTCTCAAGGTATTAGGAACGCATAAATCAAAAGAGTAATTACAATTTCTCCCGCGGTTTATGTTTTCCTGCTATAAAGAGATCAAAAATCTTAAATTTTAAGTCAATTTTTGCTCTTAAAGTATTAGGAGCGCATAAATCAAAAGAGTAATTACAATTTCTCCCGCGGTTTATGTTTTCCTGCTATAAAAAGTTCAAAAATCTTAAATTTTAAGTCAAATTTTTGCTCTCAAAGTATTAGGAGCGCATAAATCAAAAGAGTAATTACAATTTCTCCCGCGGTTTATGTTTTTCTGCTATAAAAAGTTCAAAAATCTTAAATTTTAAGTCAATTTTTGCTCTCAAAGTATTAGGAGCGCATAAATCAAAAGAGTAATTACAATTTCTCCCGCGGTTTATGTTTTGCTGCTATAAAAAGTTCAAAAATCTTAAATTTTAAGTCAATTTTTGCTCTCAAAGTACTAGGTGCGCATAAATCAAAGGAGTAATTACAATTTCTCCCGCGGTTTATGTTTTCCTGCTATAAATAGTTGAAAAATCTTAAATTTTAAGTCAATTTTTGCTCTCAAAGTATTAGGAGCGCATAAATCAAAAGAGTAATTACAATTTCTCCCGCGGTTTATGTTTTCCTGCTATAAAAAGTTCATAAATCTTAAATTTTAAGTCAATTTTTGCTCTCAAAGTATTAGGAGCGCATAAATCAAAAGAGTAATTACAATTTCTCCCGCGGTTTATGTTTTCCTACTATAAAAAGTTCAAAAATCTTAAATTTTAAGTCAATTTTTGCTCTCAAAGTATTAGGAGCGCATAAATCAAAAGAGTAATTACAATTTCTCCAGCGGTTTATGTTTTCCTGCTATAAAAAGTTCAAAAATCTTAAATTTTAAATCAATTTTTGCTCTCAAAGTATTAGGAGCGCATAAATCAAAATAGTAATTACAATTTCTCCCGCGGTTTATGTTTTCCTGCTATAAAAAGTTCAAAAATCTTAAATTTTAAGTCAATTTTTGCTCTCAAAGTATTAGGAGCGCATAAATCAAAAGAGTAATTACAATTTCTCCCGCGGTTTATGTTTTCCTGTTATAAAAAGTTCAAAAATCTTAAATTTTAAGTCAATTTTTGCTCTCAAATTATAAGGAGCGCATAAATCAAAAGAGTAATTACAATTTCACCCGCGGTTTATGTTTTCATGCTTTAAAAACTTAAAAAATCTTAAATTTTATGTCAATTTTTGCTGTCAAAGTATTAGGAGCGCATAAATCAAAAGAGTAATTACAATTTCTCCCGCGGTTTATGTTTTCCTGCTATAAAAAGTTCAAAAATCTTAAATTTTAAGTCAATTTTTGCTCTCAAAGTACTAGGTGCGCATAAATCAAAGGAGTAATTACAATTTCTACCGCGGTTTATGTTTTCCTGCTATAAATAGTTGAAAAATCTTAAATTTTAAGTCAATTTTTGCTCTCAAAGTATTAGGAGCGCATAAATCAAAAGAGTAATTACAATTTCTCCCGCGGTTTATGTTTTCCTGCTATAGAAAGTTCAAAAATCTTAAATTTTAAGTCAATTTTTGCTCTCAAAGTAGTAGGAGCGCATAAATCAAAAGAGTAATTACAATTTCTCCCGCGGTTTATGTTTTCCTGCTATAAAAAGTTCAAAAATCTTAAATTTTAAGTCAATTTTTGCTCTCAAAGTATTAGGAGCGCATAAATCAAAAGAGTAATTACAATTTCTCCCGCGGTTTATGTTTTCCTACTATAAAAAGTTCAAAAATCTTAAATTTTAAGTCAATTTTTGCTCTCAAAGTATTAGGAGCGCATAAATCAAAAGAGTAATTACAATTTCTCCCGCGGTTTATGTTTTCCTGCTATAAAAAGTTCAAAAATCTTAAATTTTAAGTCAAATTTTGCTCTCAAAGTATTAGGAGCGCATAAATCAAAAGAGTAATTACAATTTCTCCCGCGGTTTATGTTTTCCTGCTATAAAAAGTTCAAAAATCTTAAATTTTAAGTCAAATTTTGCTCTCAAAGTATTAGGAGCGCATAAATCAAAAGAGTAATTAGAATTTCTCCCGCGGTTTATGTTTTCCTGCTATAAAAAGTTCAAAAAAATTAACTTTTAAGACAAATTTTGCTCTCAAGGTATTAGGAACGCATAAATCAAAAGAGTAATTACAATTTCTCCCGCGGTTTATGTTTTCCTGCTATAAAGAGATCAAAAATCTTAAATTTTAAGTCAATTTTTGCTCTCAAAGTATTAGGAGCGCATAAATCAAAAGAGTAATTACAATTTCTCCCGCGGTTTATGTTTTCCTGCTATAAAAAGTTCAAAAATCTTAAATTTTAAGTCAATTTTTGCGCTCAAAGTATTAGGAGCGCATAAATCAAAAGAGTAATTACAATTTCTCTCGCGGTTTATGTTTTCCTGCTATAAAAAATTCCAAAATCTTAAATTTTACGTCAATTTTTGCTCTCAAAGTATTAGGAGCGCATAAATCAAAAGAGTAATTACAATTTCTCCCGCGGTTTATGTTTTCCTGCTATAAAAAGTTCAAAAATTTTAAATTTTAAGGTAATATTTGCTCTCAAAGCATTAGGAGCGCATAAATCAAAAGAGTAATTACAATTTCTCCCGCGGTTTATGTTTTCCTGCTATAAAAAGTTCAAAAATCTTAAATTTTAAGTCAATTTTTGCTCTCAAAGTATTAGGAGCGCATAAATCAAAAGAGTAATTACAATTTCTCCCGCGGTTTCTGTTTTCCTGCTATAAAAAGTTCAAAAATCTTAAATTTTAATTCAAAATTTGCTCTCAAAGTATTAGGAGCGCATAAATCAAAAGAGTAATTACAATTTCTCCCGCGGTTTATGTTTTCCTGCTATAAAAAGTTCAAAAATCTTAAATTTTAAGTCAAAATTTGCTCTCAAAGTATTAGGAGCGCATAAATCAAAAGAGTAATTACAATTTCTCCCGCGGTTTACGTTTTCCTGCTATAAAAAGTTCAAAAAAATTAAATTTTAAGACAAATTTTGCTCTCAAGGTATTAGGAACGCATAAATCAAAAGAGTAATTACAATTTCTCCCGCGGTTTATGTTTTCCTGCTATAAAGAGATCAAAAATCTTAAATTTTAAGTCAATTTTTGCTCTTAAAGTATTAGGAGCGCATAAATCAAAAGAGTAATTACAATTTCTCCCGCGGTTTATGTTTTCCTGCTATAAAAAGTTCAAAAATCTTAAATTTTAAGTCAAATTTTTGCTCTCAAAGTATTAGGAGCGCATAAATCAAAAGAGTAATTACAATTTCTCCCGCGGTTTATGTTTTTCTGCTATAAAAAGTTCAAAAATCTTAAATTTTAAGTCAATTTTTGCTCTCAAAGTATTAGGAGCGCATAAATCAAAAGAGTAATTACAATTTCTCCCGCGGTTTATGTTTTGCTGCTATAAAAAGTTCAAAAATCTTAAATTTTAAGTCAATTTTTGCTCATAAAGTACTAGGTGCGCATAAATCAAAGGAGTAATTACAATTTCTCCCGCGGTTTATGTTTTCCTGCTATAAAAAGTTCAAAAATCTTAAATTTTAAGTCAATTTTTGCTCTCAAAGTATTAGGAGCGCATAAATCAAAAGAGTAATTACAATTTTTCCCGCGGTTTATTTTTTGCTGCTATAAAAAGTTCAAAAATCTTAAATTTTAAGTCAATTTTTGCTCATAAAGTACTAGGTGCGCATAAATCAAAGGAGTAATTACAATTTCTCCCGCGGTTTATGTTTTCCTGCTATAAAAAGTTCAAAAATCTTAAATTTTAAGTCAATTTTTGCTCTCAAAGTATTAGGAGCGCATAAATCAAAAGAGTAATTACAATTTCTCCAGCGGTTTATGTTTTCCTGCTATAAAAAGTTCAAAAATCTTAAATTTTAAATCAATTTTTGCTCTCAAAGTATTAGGAGCGCATAAATCAAAATAGTAATTACAATTTCTCCCGCGGTTTATGTTTTCCTGCTATAAAAAGTTCAAAAATCTTAAATTTTAAGTCAATTTTTGCTCTCAAAGTATTAGGAGCGCATAAATCAAAAGAGTAATTACAATTTCTCCCGCGGTTTATGTTTTCCTGTTATAAAAAGTTCAAAAATCTTAAATTTTAAGTCAATTTTTGCTCTCAAATTATAAGGAGCGCATAAATCAAAAGAGTAATTACAATTTCACCCGCGGTTTATGTTTTCATGCTTTAAAAACTTAAAAAATCTTAAATTTTATGTCAATTTTTGCTGTCAAAGTATTAGGAGCGCATAAATCAAAAGAGTAATTACAATTTCTCCCGCGGTTTATGTTTTCCTGCTATAAAAAGTTCAAAAATCTTAAATTTTAAGTCAATTTATGCTCTCAAAGTATTAGGAGCGCATAAATCAAAAGAGTAATTACAATTTCTCCCGCGGTTTATGTTTTCCTGCTATAAAAAGTTCAAAAATCTTAAATTTTAAGTCAAATTTTGCTCTCAAAGTATTAGGAGCGCATAAATCAAAAGAGTAATTACAATTTCTCCCGCGGTTTACGTTTTCCTGCTATAAAAAGTTCAAAAAAATTAAATTTTAAGACAAATTTTGCTCTCAAGGTATTAGGAACGCATAAATCAAAAGAGTAATTACAATTTCTCCCGCGGTTTATGTTTTCCTGCTATAAAGAGATCAAAAATCTTAAATTTTAAGTCAATTTTTGCTCTTAAAGTATTAGGAGCGCATAAATCAAAAGAGTAATTACAATTTCTCCCGCGGTTTATGTTTTCCTGCTATAAAAAGTTCAAAAATCTTAAATTTTAAGTCAAATTTTTGCTCTCAAAGTATTAGGAGCGCATAAATCAAAAGAGTAATTACAATTTCTCCCGCGGTTTATGTTTTCCTGCTATAAAAAGTTCAAAAATCTTAAATTTTAAGTCAATTTTTGCTCTCAAGGTATTAGGAACGCATAAATCAAAAGAGTAATTACAATTTCTCCCGCGGTTTATGTTTTCCTGCTATAAAAAGTTCAAAAATCTTAAATTTTAAGTCAATTTTTGCTCTCAAAGTATTAGGAGCGCATAAATCAAAAGAGTAATTACAATTTCTCCCGCGGTTTATGTTTTCCTGCTATAAAAAGTTCAAAAATCTTAAATTTTAAGTCAATTTTTGCTCTCAAAGTATTAGGAGCGCATAAATCAAAAAGTAATTACAATTTCTCCCGCGGTTTATGTTTCCCTGCTATAAAAAGTTCAAAAATCTTAAATTTTAAGTCAATTTTTGCTCTCAAAGTATTAGGAGCGCATAAATCAAAAGAGTAATTACAATTTCTCCCGCGGTTTATGTTTTGCTGCTATAAAAAGTTCAAAAATCTTAAATTTTAAGTCAATTTTTGCTCTCAAAGTACTAGGTGCGCATAAATCAAAGGAGTAATTACAATTTCTCCCGCGGTTTATGTTTTCCTGCTATAAATAGTTGAAAAATCTTAAATTTTAAGTCAATTTTTGCTCTCAAAGTATTAGGAGCGCATAAATCAAAAGAGTAATTACAATTTCTCCCGCGGTTTATGTTTTCCTGCTATAAAAAGTTCATAAATCTTAAATTTTAAGTCAATTTTTGCTCTCAAAGTATTAGGAGCGCATAAATCAAAAGAGTAATTACAATTTCTCCCGCGGTTTATGTTTTCCTACTATAAAAAGTTCAAAAATCTTAAATTTTAAGTCAATTTTTGCTCTCAAAGTATTAGGAGCGCATAAATCAAAAGAGTAATTACAATTTCTCCAGCGGTTTATGTTTTCCTGCTATAAAAAGTTCAAAAATCTTAAATTTTAAATCAATTTTTGCTCTCAAAGTATTAGGAGCGCATAAATCAAAATAGTAATTACAATTTCTCCCGCGGTTTATGTTTTCCTGCTATAAAAAGTTCAAAAATCTTAAATTTTAAGTCAATTTTTGCTCTCAAAGTATTAGGAGCGCATAAATCAAAAGAGTAATTACAATTTCTCCCGCGGTTTATGTTTTCCTGTTATAAAAAGTTCAAAAATCTTAAATGCTCTCAAATTATAAGGAGCGCATAAATCAAAAGAGTAATTACAATTTCACCCGCGGTTTATGTTTTCATGCTTTAAAAACTTAAAAAATCTTAAATTTTATGTCAATTTTTGCTGTCAAAGTATTAGGAGCGCATAAATCAAAAGAGTAATTACAATTTCTCCCGCGGTTTATGTTTTCCTGCTATAAAAAGTTCAAAAATCTTAAATTTTAAGTCAATTTTTGCTCTCAAAGTACTAGGTGCGCATAAATCAAAGGAGTAATTACAATTTCTACCGCGGTTTATGTTTTCCTGCTATAAATAGTTGAAAAATCTTAAATTTTAAGTCAATTTTTGCTCTCAAAGTATTAGGAGCGCATAAATCAAAAGAGTAATTACAATTTTCTCCCGCGGTTTATGTTTTCCTGCTATAGAAAGTTCAAAAATCTTAAATTTTAAGTCAATTTTTGCTCTCAAAGTAGTAGGAGCGCATAAATCAAAAGAGTAATTACAATTTCTCCCCGCGGTTTATGTTTTCCTGCTATAAAAAGTTCAAAAATCTTAAATTTTAAGTCAATTTTTTGCTCTCAAAGTATTAGGAGCGCATAAATCAAAAGAGTAATTACAATTTCTCCCGCGGTTTATGTTTTCCTACTATAAAAAGTTCAAAAATCTTAAATTTTAAGTCAATTTTTGCTCTCAAAGTATTAGGAGCGCATAAATCAAAAGAGTAATTACAATTTCTCCCGCGGTTTATGTTTTCCTGCTATAAAAAGTTCAAAAATCTTATATTTTAAGTCAAATTTTGCTCTCAAGGTATTAGGAGCGCATAAATCAAAAGAGTAATTACAATTTCTCCCGCGGTTTATGTTTTCCTGCTATAAAAAGTTCAAAAATCTTAAATTTTAAGTCAAATTTTGCTCTCAAAGTATTAGGAGCGCATAAATCAAAAGAGTAATTAGAATTTCTCCCGCGGTTTATGTTTTCCTGCTATAAAAAGTTCAAAAAAAATTAACTTTTAAGACAAATTTTGCTCTCAAGGTATTAGGAACGCATAAATCAAAAGAGTAATTACAATTTCTCTCCCGCGGTTTATGTTTTCCTGCTATAAAGAGATCAAAAATCTTAAATTTTAAGTCAATTTTTGCTCTCAAAGTATTAGGAGCGCATAAATCAAAAGAGTAATTACAATTTCTCCCGCGGTTTATGTTTTCCTGCTATAAAAAGTTCAAAAATCTTAAATTTTAAGTCAATTTTTGCGCTCAAAGTATTAGGAGCGCATAAATCAAAAGAGTAATTACAATTTCTCTCGCGGTTTATGTTTTCCTGCTATAAAAAATTCCAAAATCTTAAATTTTACGTCAATTTTTGCTCTCAAAGTATTAGGAGCGCATAAATCAAAAGAGTAATTACAATTTCTCCCGCGGTTTATGTTTTCCTGCTATAAAAAGTTCAAAAATTTTAAATTTTAAGGTAATATTTGCTCTCAAAGCATTAGGAGCGCATAAATCAAAAGAGTAATTACAATTTCTCTCCCGCGGTTTATGTTTTCCTGCTATAAAAAGTTCAAAAATCTTAAATTTTAAGTCAATTTTTGCTCTCAAAGTATTAGGAGCGCATAAATCAAAAGAGTAATTACAATTTCTCCCGCGGTTTCTGTTTTCCTGCTATAAAAAGTTCAAAAATCTTAAATTTTAATTCAAAATTTGCTCTCAAAGTATTAGGAGCGCATAAATCAAAAGAGTAATTACAATTTCTCCCGCGGTTTATGTTTTCCTGCTATAAAAAGTTCAAAAATCTTAAATTTTAAGTCAAAATTTGCTCTCAAAGTATTAGGAGCGCATAAATCAAAAGAGTAATTACAATTTCTCCCGCGGTTTACGTTTTCCTGCTATAAAAAGTTCAAAAAAAATTAAATTTTAAGACAAATTTTGCTCTCAAGGTATTAGGAACGCATAAATCAAAAGAGTAATTACAATTTCTCCCGCGGTTTATGTTTTCCTGCTATAAAGAGATCAAAAATCTTAAATTTTAAGTCAATTTTTGCTCTTAAAGTATTAGGAGCGCATAAATCAAAAGAGTAATTACAATTTCTCCCGCGGTTTATGTTTTCCTGCTATAAAAAGTTCAAAAATCTTAAATTTTAAGTCAAATTTTTGCTCTCAAAGTATTAGGAGCGCATAAATCAAAAGAGTAATTACAATTTCTCCCGCGGTTTATGTTTTTCTGCTATAAAAAGTTCAAAAATCTTAAATTTTAAGTCAATTTTTGCTCTCAAAGTATTAGGAGCGCATAAATCAAAAGAGTAATTACAATTTCTCCCGCGGTTTATGTTTTGCTGCTATAAAAAGTTCAAAAATCTTAAATTTTAAGTCAATTTTTGCTCATAAAGTACTAGGTGCGCATAAATCAAAGGAGTAATTACAATTTCTCCCGCGGTTTATGTTTTCCTGCTATAAAAAAGTTCAAAAATCTTAAATTTTAAGTCAATTTTTGCTCTCAAAGTATTAGGAGCGCATAAATCAAAAGAGTAATTACAATTTCTCCCGCGGTTTATTTTTTGCTGCTATAAAAAGTTCAAAAATCTTAAATTTTAAGTCAATTTTTGCTCATAAAGTACTAGGTGCGCATAAATCAAAGGAGTAATTACAATTTCTCCCGCGGTTTATGTTTTCCTGCTATAAAAAGTTCAAAAATCTTAAATTTTAAGTCAATTTTTGCTCTCAAAGTATTAGGAGCGCATAAATCAAAAGAGTAATTACAATTTCTCCAGCGGTTTATGTTTTCCTGCTATAAAAAAGTTCAAAAATCTTAAATTTTAAATCAATTTTTGCTCTCAAAGTATTAGGAGCGCATAAATCAAAATAGTAATTACAATTTCTCTCCCGCGGTTTATGTTTTCCTGCTATAAAAAGTTCAAAAATCTTAAATTTTAAGTCAATTTTTGCTCTCAAAGTATTAGGAGCGCATAAATCAAAAGAGTAATTACAATTTCTCTCCCGCGGTTTATGTTTTCCTGTTATAAAAAGTTCAAAAATCTTAAATTTTAAGTCAATTTTTGCTCTCAAATTATAAGGAGCGCATAAATCAAAAGAGTAATTACAATTTCACCCGCGGTTTATGTTTTCATGCTTTAAAAACTTAAAAAATCTTAAATTTTATGTCAATTTTTGCTGTCAAAGTATTAGGAGCGCATAAATCAAAAGAGTAATTACAATTTCTCCCGCGGTTTATGTTTTCCTGCTATAAAAAGTTCAAAAATCTTAAATTTTAAGTCAATTTATGCTCTCAAAGTATTAGGAGCGCATAAATCAAAAGAGTAATTACAATTTCTCCCGCGGTTTATGTTTTCCTGCTATAAAAAGTTCAAAAATCTTAAATTTTAAGTCAAATTTTGCTCTCAAAGTATTAGGAGCGCATAAATCAAAAGAGTAATTACAATTTCTCCCGCGGTTTACGTTTTCCTGCTATAAAAAGTTCAAAAAAATTAAATTTTAAGACAAATTTTGCTCTCAAGGTATTAGGAACGCATAAATCAAAAGAGTAATTACAATTTCTCCCGCGGTTTATGTTTTCCTGCTATAAAGAGATCAAAAATCTTAAATTTTAAGTCAATTTTTGCTCTTAAAGTATTAGGAGCGCATAAATCAAAAGAGTAATTACAATTTCTCCCGGGGTTTATGTTTTCCTGCTATAAAAAGTTCAAAAATCTTAAATTTTAAGTCAAATTTTTGCTCTCAAAGTATTAGGAGCGCATAAATCAAAAGAGTAATTACAATTTCTCCCGCGGTTTATGTTTTCCTGCTATAAAAAGTTCAAAAATCTTAAATTTTAAGTCAATTTTTGCTCTCAAGGTATTAGGAACGCATAAATCAAAAGAGTAATTACAATTTCTCCCGCGGTTTATGTTTTCCTGCTATAAAAAGTTCAAAAATCTTAAATTTTAAGTCAATTTTTGCTCTCAAAGTATTAGGAGCGCATAAATCAAAAGAGTAATTACAATTTCTCCCGCGGTTTATGTTTTCCTGCTATAAAAAGTTCAAAAATCTTAAATTTTAAGTCAATTTTTGCTCTCAAAGTATTAGGAGCGCATAAATCAAAAAGTAATTACAATTTCTCCCGCGGTTTATGTTTCCCTGCTATAAAAAGTTCAAAAATCTTAAATTTTAAGTCAATTTTTGCTCTCAAAGTATTAGGAGCGCATAAATCAAAAGAGTAATTACAATTTCTCCCGCGGTTTATGTTTTCCTGCTATAAAAAGTTCAAAAATTTTAAATTTTAAGGTAATATTTGCTCTCAAAGCATTAGGAGCGCATAAATCAAAAGAGTAATTACAATTTCTCCCGCGGTTTATGTTTTCCTGCTATAAAAAGTTCAAAAATCTTAAATTTTAAGTCAATTTTTGCTCTCAAAGTATTAGGAGCGCATAAATCAAAAGAGTAATTACAATTTCTCCCGCGGTTTATGTTTTCCTGCTATAAAAAGTTCAAAAATTTTAAATTTTAAGGTAATATTTGCTCTCAAAGCATTAGGAGCGCATAAATCAAAAGAGTAATTACAATTTCTCCCGCGGTTTATGTTTTCCTGCTATAAAAAGTTCAAAAATCTTAAATTTTAAGTCAATTTTTGCTCTCAAAGTATTAGGAGCGCATAAATCAAAAGAGTAATTACAATTTCTCCCGCGGTTTATGTTTTCCTGCTATAAAAAGTTCAAAAATTTTAAATTTTAAGGTAATATTTGCTCTCAAAGCATTAGGAGCGCATAAATCAAAAGAGTAATTACAATTTCTCCCGCAGTTTATGTTTTCCTGCTATAAAAAGTTCAAAAATCTTAAATTTTAAGTCAAATTTTGCTCTCAAAGTATTAGGAGCGCATAAATCAAAAGAGTAATTACAATTTCTCCCGCGGTTTACGTTTTCCTGCTATAAATAGTTCAAAAAAATTAAATTTTAAGACAAATTTTGCTCTCAAGGTATTAGGAACGCATAAATCAAAAGAGTAATTACAATTTCTCCCGCGGTTTATGTTTTCCTGCTATAAAGAGATCAAAAATCTTAAATTTTAAGTCAATTTTTGCTCTTAAAGTATTAGGAGCGCATAAATCAAAAGAGTAATTACAATTTCTCCCCGCGGTTTATGTTTTCCTGCTATAAAAAGTTCAAAAATCTTAAATTTTAAGTCAAATTTTTGCTCTCAAAGTATTAGGAGCGCATAAATCAAAAGAGTAATTACAATTTCTCCCGCGGTTTATGTTTTCCTGCTATAAAAAGTTCAAAAATCTTAAATTTTAAGTCAATTTTTGCTCTCAAAGTATTAGGAGCGCATAAATCAAAAGAGTAATTACAATTTCTCCCGCTATAAAAAGTTCAAAAATCTTAAATTTTAAGTCAATTTTTGCTCTCAAAGTATTAGGAGCGCATAAATCAAAAGAGTAATTACAATTTCTCCCGCGGTTTATGTTTTCCTGCTATAAAAAGTTCAAAAATCTTAAATTTTAAGTCAATTTTTGCTCTCAAAGTATTAGGAGCGCATAAATCAAAAGAGTAATTACAATTTCTCCCGCGGTTTATGTTTTCCTGCTATAAAAAGTTCAAAAATTTTAAATTTTAAGGTAATATTTGCTCTCAAAGCATTAGGAGCGCATAAATCAAAAGAGTAATTACAATTTCTCCCGCAGTTTATGTTTTCCTGCTATAAAAAGTTCAAAAATCTTAAATTTTAAGTCAAATTTTGCTCTCAAAGTATTAGGAGCGCATAAATCAAAAGAGTAATTACAATTTCTCCCGCGGTTTACGTTTTCCTGCTATAAATAGTTCAAAAAAATTAAATTTTAAGACAAATTTTGCTCTCAAGGTATTAGGAACGCATAAATCAAAAGAGTAATTACAATTTCTCCCGCGGTTTATGTTTTCCTGCTATAAAGAGATCAAAAATCTTAAATTTTAAGTCAATTTTTGCTCTTAAAGTATTAGGAGCGCATAAATCAAAAGAGTAATTACAATTTCTCCCGCGGTTTATGTTTTCCTGCTATAAAAAGTTCAAAAATCTTAAATTTTAAGTCAAATTTTTGCTCTCAAAGTATTAGGAGCGCATAAATCAAAAGAGTAATTACAATTTCTCCCGCGGTTTATGTTTTCCTGCTATAAAAAGTTCAAAAATCTTAAATTTTAAGTCAATTTTTGCTCTCAAAGTATTAGGAGCGCATAAATCAAAAGAGTAATTACAATTTCTCCCGCGGTTTATGTTTTCCTGCTATAAAAAGTTCAAAAATCTTAAATTTTAAGTCAATTTTTGCTCTCAAAGTATTAGGAGCGCATAAATCAAAAGAGTAATTACAATTTCTCCCGCGGTTTATGTTTTCCTGCTATAAAAAGTTCAAAAATCTTAAATTTTAAATCAATTTTTGCTCTCAAAGTATTAGGAGCGCATAAATCAAAAGACTAATTGCAATTTCTCCCGCGGTTTATGTTTTCCTGCTATGAAGAGTTCAAAAATCTTAAATTTTAAGTCAATTTTTGCTCTTAAAGTATTAGGAGCGCATAAATCAAAAGAGTAATTACAATTTCTCCCGCGGTTTATGTTTTCCTGCTATAAAAAGTTCAAAAATCTTAAATTTTAAGTCAATTTTTGCTCTCAAAGTATTAGGAGCGCATAAATCAAAAGAGTAATTACAATTTCTCCCGCGGTTTCTGTTTTCCTGCTATAAAAAGTTCAAAAATCTTAAATTTTAAGTCAAAATTTGCTCTCAAAGTATTAGGAGCGGATAAATCAAAAGAGTAATTACAATTTCTCCCGCGGTTTATGTTTTCCTGCTATAAAAAGTTCAAAAATCTTAAATTTTAAGTCAAAATTTGCTCTCAAAGTATTAGGAGCGCATAAATCAAAAGAGTAATTACAATTTCTCCCGCGGTTTATGTTTTCCTGCTATAAAAAGTTCAAAAATCTTAAATTTTAAGTCAAAATTTGCTCTCAAAGTATTAGGAGCGCATAAATCAAAAGAGTAATTACAATTTCTCCCGCGGTTTACGTTTTCCTGCTATAAAAAGTTCAAAAAAATTAAATTTTAAGACAAATTTTGCTCTCAAGGTATTAGGAACGCATAAATCAAAAGAGTAATTACAATTTCTCCCGCGGTTTATGTTTTCCTGCTATAAAGAGATCAAAAATCTTAAATTTTAAGTCAATTTTTGCTCTTAAAGTATTAGGAGCGCATAAATCAAAAGAGTAATTACAATTTCTCCCGCGGTTTATGTTTTCCTGCTATAAAAAGTTCAAAAATCTTAAATTTTAAGTCAAATTTTTGCTCTCAAAGTATTAGGAGCGCATTAATCAAAAGAGTAATTACAATTTCTCCCGCGGTTTATGTTTTTCTGCTATAAAAAGTTCAAAAATCTTAAATTTTAAGTCAATTTTTGCTCTCAAAGTATTAGGAGCGCATAAATCAAAAGAGTAATTACAATTTCTCCCGCGGTTTATGTTTTGCTGCTATAAAAAGTTCAAAAATCTTAAATTTTAAGTCAATTTTTGCTCTCAAAGTATTAGGAGCGCATAAATCAAAAGAGTAATTACAATTTCTCCCGCGGTTTATGTTTTCCTGCTATAAAAAGTTCAAAAATCTTAAATTTTAAGTCAATTTTTGCTCTCAAAGTATTAGGAGCGCATAAATCAAAAGAGTAATTACAATTTCTCCCGCGGTTTATGTTTTCCTGCTATAAAAAGTTCAAAAATTTTAAATTTTAAGGTAATATTTGCTCTCAAAGCATTAGGAGCGCATAAATCAAAAGAGTAATTACAATTTCTCCCGCAGTTTATGTTTTCCTGCTATAAAAAGTTCAAAAATCTTAAATTTTAAGTCAAATTTTGCTCTCAAAGTATTAGGAGCGCATAAATCAAAAGAGTAATTACAATTTCTCCCGCGGTTTACGTTTTCCTGCTATAAATAGTTCAAAAAAATTAAATTTTAAGACAAATTTTGCTCTCAAGGTATTAGGAACGCATAAATCATAAGAGTAATTACAATTTCTCCCGCGGTTTATGTTTTCCTGCTATAAAGAGATCAAAAATCTTAAATTTTAAGTCAATTTTTGCTCTTAAAGTATTAGGAGCGCATAAATCAAAAGAGTAATTACAATTTCTCCCGCGGTTTATGTTTTCCTGCTATAAAAAGTTCAAAAATCTTAAATTTTAAGTCAAATTTTTGCTCTCAAAGTATTAGGAGCGCATAAATCAAAAGAGTAATTACAATTTCTCCCGCGGTTTATGTTTTCCTGCTATAAAAAGTTCAAAAATCTTAAATTTTAAGTCAATTTTTGCTCTCAAAGTATTAGGAGCGCATAAATCAAAAGAGTAATTACAATTTCTCCCGCGGTTTATGTTTTCCTGCTATAAAAAGTTCAAAAATCTTAAATTTTAAGTCAATTTTTGCTCTCAAAGTATTAGGAGCGCATAAATCAAAAGAGTAATTACAATTTCTCCCGCGGTTTATGTTTTCCTGCTATAAAAAGTTCAAAAATCTTAAATTTTAAATCAATTTTTGCTCTCAAAGTATTAGGAGCGCATAAATCAAAAGAGTAATTGCAATTTCTCCCGCGGTTTATGTTTTCCTGCTATGAAGAGTTCAAAAATCTTAAATTTTAAGTCAATTTTTGCTCTTAAAGTATTAGGAGCGCATAAATCAAAAGAGTAATTACAATTTCTCCCGCGGTTTATGTTTTCCTGCTATAAAAAGTTCAAAAATCTTAAATTTTAAGTCAATTTTTGCTCTCAAAGTATTAGGAGCGCATAAATCAAAAGAGTAATTACAATTTCTCCCGCGGTTTCTGTTTTCCTGCTATAAAAAGTTCAAAAATCTTAAATTTTAAGTCAAAATTTGCTCTCAAAGTATTAGGAGCGGATAAATCAAAAGAGTAATTACAATTTCTCCCGCGGTTTATGTTTTCCTGCTATAAAAAGTTCAAAAATCTTAAATTTTAAGTCAAAATTTGCTCTCAAAGTATTAGGAGCGCATAAATCAAAAGAGTAATTACAATTTCTCCCGCGGTTTATGTTTTCCTGCTATAAAAAGTTCAAAAATCTTAAATTTTAAGTCAAAATTTGCTCTCAAAGTATTAGGAGCGCATAAATCAAAAGAGTAATTACAATTTCTCCCGCGGTTTACGTTTTCCTGCTATAAAAAGTTCAAAAAAATTAAATTTTAAGACAAATTTTGCTCTCAAGGTATTAGGAACGCATAAATCAAAAGAGTAATTACAATTTCTCCCGCGGTTTATGTTTTCCTGCTATAAAGAGATCAAAAATCTTAAATTTTAAGTCAATTTTTGATCTTAAAGTATTAGGAGCACATAAATCAAAAGAGTAATTACAATTTCTCCCGCGGTTTATGTTTTCCTGCTATAAAAAGTTCAAAAATCTTAAATTTTAAGTCAAATTTTTGCTCTCAAAGTATTAGGAGCGCATAAATCAAAAGAGTAATTACAATTTCTCCCGCGGTTTATGTTTTTCTGCTATAAAAAGTTCAAAAATCTTAAATTTTAAGTCAATTTTTGCTCTCAAAGTATTAGGAGCGCATAAATCAAAAGAGTAATTACAATTTCTCCCGCGGTTTATGTTTTGCTGCTATAAAAAGTTCAAAAATCTTAAATTTTAAGTCAATTTTTGCTCTCAAAGTACTAGGTGCGCATAAATCAAAGGAGTAATTACAATTTCTCCCGCGGTTTATGTTTTCCTGCTATAAATAGTTGAAAAATCTTAAATTTTAAGTCAATTTTTGCTCTCAAAGTATTAGGAGCGCATAAATCAAAAGAGTAATTACAATTTCTCCCGCGGTTTATGTTTTCCTGCTATAAAAAGTTCAAAAATCTTAAATTTTAAGTCAATTTTTGCTCTCAAAGTATTAGGAGCGCATAATTCAAAAGAGTAATTACAATTTCTCCCGCGGTTTATGTTTTCCTACTATAAAAAGTTCAAAAATCTTAAATTTTAAGTCAATTTTTGTTCTCAAAGTATTAGGAGCGCATAAATCAAAAGAGTAATTACAATTTCTCCAGCGGTTTATGTTTTCCTGCTATAAAAAGTTCAAAAATCTTAAATTTTAAATCAATTTTTGCTCTCAAACTATTAGGAGCGCATAAATCAAAATAGTAATTACAATTTCTCCCGCGGTTTATGTTTTCCTGCTATAAAAAGTTCAAAAATCTTAAATTTTAAGTCAATTTTTGCTCTCAAAGTATTAGGAGCGCATAAATCAAAAGAGTAATTACAATTTCTCCCGCGGTTTATGTTTTCCTGTTATAAAAAGTTCAAAAATCTTAAATTTTAAGTCAATTTTTGCTCTCAAATTATAAGGAGCGCATAAATCAAAAGAGTAATTACAATTTCACCCGCGGTTTATGTTTTCATGCTTTAAAAACTTAAAAAATCTTAAATTTTATTTTCCAATTTTTGCTGTCAAAGTATTAGGAGCGCATAAATCAAAAGAGTAATTACAATTTCTCCCGCGGTTTATGTTTTCCTGCTATAAAAAGTTCAAAAATCTTAAATTTTAAGTCAATTTATGCTCTCAAAGTATTAGGAGCGCATAAATCAAAAGAGTAATTACAATTTCTCCCGCGGTTTATGTTTTCCTGCTATAAAAAGTTCAAAAATCTTAAATTTTAAGTCAATTTTTGCTCTCAAAGTACTAGGTGCGCATAAATCAAAGGAGTAATTACAATTTCTCCCGCGGTTTATGTTTTCCTGCTATAAATAGTTGAAAAATCTTAAATTTTAAGTCAATTTTTGCTCTCAAAGTACTAGGAGCGCATAAATCAAAAGAGTAATTACAATTTCTCCCGCGGTTTATGTTTTCCTGCTATAGAAAGTTCAAAAATCTTAAATTTTAAGTCAATTTTTGCTCTCAAAGTATTAGGAGCGCATAAATCAAAAGAGTAATTACAATTTCTCCCGCGGTTTATGTTTTCCTGCTATAAAAAGTTCAAAAATCTTAAATTTTAAGTCAATTTTTGCTCTCAAAGTATTAGGAGCGCATAAATCAAAAGAGTAATTACAATTTCTCCCGCGGTTTATGTTTTCCTACTATAAAAAGTTCAAAAATCTTAAATTTTAAGTCAATTTTTGCTCTCAAAGTATTAGGAGCGCATAAATCAAAAGAGTAATTACAATTTTTCTCGCAGTTTATGTTTTCCTGCTATAAAATGTTCAAAAATCTTAAATTTTAAGTCAATTTTTGCTCTCAAAGTATTAGGAGCGCATAAATCAAAAGAGTAATTACAATTTCTCCCGCGGTTTATGTTTTCCTGCTATAAAAAGTTCAAAAATCTTAAATTTTAAGTCAATTTTTGCTCTCAAAGTATTAGGAGCGCATAAATCAAAAGAGTAATTACAATTTCTCCCGCGGTTTCTGTTTTCCTGCTATAAAAAGTTCAAAAATCTTAAATTTTAAGTCAAAATTTGCTCTCAAAGTATTAGGAGCGGATAAATCAAAAGAGTAATTACAATTTCTCCCGCGGTTTATGTTTTCCTGCTATAAAAAGTTCAAAAATCTTAAATTTTAAGTCAAAATTTGCTCTCAAAGTATTAGGAGCGCATAAATCAAAAGAGTAATTACAATTTCTCCCGCGGTTTATGTTTTCCTGCTATAAAAAGTTCAAAAATCTTAAATTTTAAGTCAAAATTTGCTCTCAAAGTATTAGGAGCGCATAAATCAAAAGAGTAATTACAATTTCTCCCGCGGTTTACGTTTTCCTGCTATAAAAAGTTCAAAAAAATTAAATTTTAAGACAAATTTTGCTCTCAAGGTATTAGGAACGCATAAATCAAAAGAGTAATTACAATTTCTCCCGCGGTTTATGTTTTCCTGCTATAAAGAGATCAAAAATCTTAAATTTTAAGTCAATTTTTGCTCTTAAAGTATTAGGAGCACATAAATCAAAAGAGTAATTACAATTTCTCCCGCGGTTTATGTTTTCCTGCTATAAAAAGTTCAAAAATCTTAAATTTTAAGTCAAATTTTTGCTCTCAAAGTATTAGGAGCGCATAAATCAAAAGAGTAATTACAATTTCTCCCGCGGTTTATGTTTTTCTGCTATAAAAAGTTCAAAAATCTTAAATTTTAAGTCAATTTTTGCTCTCAAAGTATTAGGAGCGCATAAATCAAAAGAGTAATTACAATTTCTCCCGCGGTTTATGTTTTGCTGCTATAAAAAGTTCAAAAATCTTAAATTTTAAGTCAATTTTTGCTCTCAAAGTACTAGGTGCGCATAAATCAAAGGAGTAATTACAATTTCTCCCGCGGTTTATGTTTTCCTGCTATAAATAGTTGAAAAATCTTAAATTTTAAGTCAATTTTTGCTCTCAAAGTATTAGGAGCGCATAAATCAAAAGAGTAATTACAATTTCTCCCGCGGTTTATGTTTTCCTGCTATAAAAAGTTCAAAAATCTTAAATTTTAAGTCAATTTTTGCTCTCAAAGTATTAGGAGCGCATAATTCAAAAGAGTAATTACAATTTCTCCCGCGGTTTATGTTTTCCTACTATAAAAAGTTCAAAAATCTTAAATTTTAAGTCAATTTTTGTTCTCAAAGTATTAGGAGCGCATAAATCAAAAGAGTAATTACAATTTCTCCAGCGGTTTATGTTTTCCTGCTATAAAAAGTTCAAAAATCTTAAATTTTAAATCAATTTTTGCTCTCAAACTATTAGGAGCGCATAAATCAAAATAGTAATTACAATTTCTCCCCGCGGTTTATGTTTTCCTGCTATAAAAAGTTCAAAAATCTTAAATTTTAAGTCAATTTTTGCTCTCAAAGTATTAGGAGCGCATAAATCAAAAGAGTAATTACAATTTCTCCCGCGGTTTATGTTTTCCTGTTATAAAAAGTTCAAAAATCTTAAATTTTAAGTCAATTTTTGCTCTCAAATTATAAGGAGCGCATAAATCAAAAGAGTAATTACAATTTCACCCGCGGTTTATGTTTTCATGCTTTTAAAAACTTAAAAAATCTTAAATTTTATGTCAATTTTTGCTGTCAAAGTATTAGGAGCGCATAAATCAAAAGAGTAATTACAATTTCTCCCGCGGTTTATGTTTTCCTGCTATAAAAAGTTCAAAAATCTTAAATTTTAAGTCAATTTATGCTCTCAAAGTATTAGGAGCGCATAAATCAAAAGAGTAATTACAATTTCTCCCGCGGTTTATGTTTTCCTGCTATAAAAAGTTCAAAAATCTTAAATTTTAAGTCAATTTTTGCTCTCAAAGTACTAGGTGCGCATAAATCAAAGGAGTAATTACAATTTCTCCCGCGGTTTATGTTTTCCTGCTATAAATAGTTGAAAAATCTTAAATTTTAAGTCAATTTTTGCTCTCAAAGTATTAGGAGCGCATAAATCAAAAGAGTAATTACAATTTCTCCCGCGGTTTATGTTTTCCTGCTATAGAAAGTTCAAAAATCTTAAATTTTAAGTCAATTTTTGCTCTCAAAGTATTAGGAGCGCATAAATCAAAAGAGTAATTACAATTTCTCCCGCGGTTTATGTTTTCCTGCTATAAAAAGTTCAAAAATCTTAAATTTTAAGTCAATTTTTGCTCTCAAAGTATTAGGAGCGCATAAATCAAAAGAGTAATTACAATTTCTCCCGCGGTTTATGTTTTTCCTACTATAAAAAGTTCAAAAATCTTAAATTTTAAGTCAATTTTTGCTCTCGTATTAGGAGCGCATAAATCAAAAGAGTAATTACAATTTCTCCCGCGGTTTATGTTTTCCTGCTATAAAATGTTCAAAAATCTTAAATTTTAAGTCAATTTTTGCTCTCAAAGTATTAGGAGCGCATAAATCAAAAGAGTAATTACAATTTCTCCCGCGGTTTATGTTTTCCTGCTATAAAAAAGTTCAAAAATCTTAAATTTTAAGTCAAATTTTGCTCTCAAAGTATTAGGAGCGCATAAATCAAAAGAGTAATTACAATTTCTCCCGCGGTTTACGTTTTCCTGCTATAAAAGTTCAAAAAAATTAAATTTTAAGACAAATTTTGCTCTCAAGGTATTAGGAACGCATAAATCAAAAGAGTAATTACAATTTCTCCCGCGGTTTATGTTTTCCTGCTATAAAAAGTTCAAAAATCTTAAATTTTAAGTCAATTTTTGCTCTCAAAGTATTAGGAGCGCATAAATCAAAAGAGTAATTACAATTTCTCCCCGCGGTTTATGTTTTCCTGCTATAAAAAGTTCAAAAATCTTAAATTTTAAGTCAATTTTTGCTCTCAAAGTATTAGGAGCGCATAAATCAAAAAGTAATTACAATTTCTCCCGCGGTTTATGTTTTCCTGCTATAAAAAGTTCAAAAATCTTAAATTTTAAGTCAATTTTTGCTCTCAAAGTATTAGGAGCGCATAAATCAAAAGAGTAATTACAATTTCTCCCGCGGTTTATGTTTTCCTGCTATAAAAAGTTCAAAAATTTTAAATTTTAAGGTAATATTTGCTCTCAAAGCATTAGGAGCGCATAAATCAAAAGAGTAATTACAATTTCTCCCGCGGTTTATGTTTTCCTGCTATAAAAAGTTCAAAAATCTTAAATTTTAAGTCAATTTTTGCTCTCAAAGTATTAGGAGCGCATAAATCAAAAGAGTAATTACAATTTCTCCCGCGGTTTATGTTTTCCTGCTATAAAAAGTTCAAAAATTTTAAATTTTAAGGTAATATTTGCTCTCAAAGCATAAGGAGCGCATAAATCAAAAGAGTAATTACAATTTTTCCCGCGGTTTATGTTTTCCTGCTATAAAAAGTTCAAAAATCTTAAATTTTAAGTCAATTTTTGCTCTCAAAGTATTAGGAGCGCATAAATCAAAAGAGTAATTACAATTTCTCCCCGCGGTTTATGTTTTCCTGCTATAAAAAGTTCAAAAATCTTAAATTTTAAGTCAATTTTTGCTCTCAAAGTATTAGGAGCGCATAAATCAAAAGACTAATTGCAATTTCTCCCGCGGTTTATGTTTTCCTGCTATAAAAAGTTCAAAAATTTTAAATTTTAAGGTAATATTTGCTCTCAAAGCATTAGGAGCGCATAAATCAAAAGAGTAATTACAATTTCTCCCGCGGTTTATGTTTTCCTGCTATAAAAAGTTCAAAAATCTTAAATTTTAAGTCAATTTTTGCTCTCAAAGTATTAGGAGCGCATAAATCAAAAGAGTAATTACAATTTCTCCGCGGTTTCTGTTTTCCTGCTATAAAAAGTTCAAAAATCTTAAATTTTAAGTCAAAATTTGCTCTCAAAGTATTAGGAGCGCATAAATCAAAAGGGTAATTACAATTTCTCACGCGGTTTATGTTTTCCTGCTATAAAAAAGTTCAAAAATCTTAAATTTTAAGTCAAAATTTGCTCTCAAAGTATTAGGAGCGCATAAATCAAAAGAGTAATTACAATTTCTCCCGCGGTTTACGTTTTCCTGCTATAAAAAGTTCAAAAAAATTAAATTTTAAGACAAATTTTGCTCTCAAGGTATTAGGAACGCATAAATCAAAAGAGTAATTACAATTTCTCCCGCGGTTTATGTTTTCCTGCTATAAAGAGATCAAAAATCTTAAATTTTAAGTCAATTTTTGCTCTTAAAGTATTAGGAGCGCATAAATCAAAAGAGTAATTACAATTTCTCCCCGCGGTTTATGTTTTGCTGCTATAAAAAGTTCAAAAATCTTAAATTTTAAGTCAATTTTTGCTCTCAAAGTACTAGGTGCGCATAAATCAAAGGAGTAATTACAATTTCTCCCGCGGTTTATGTTTTGCTGCTATAAAAAGTTCAAAAATCTTAAATTTTAAGTCAATTTTTGCTCTCAAAGTACTAGGTGCGCATAAATCAAAGGAGTAATTACAATTTCTCCCCGCGGTTTATGTTTTGCTGCTATAAAAAGTTCAAAAATCTTAAATTTTAAGTCAATTTTTGCTCTCAAAGTACTAGGTGCGCATAAATCAAAAGAGTAATTACAATTTCTCCCGCGGTTTATGTTTTCCTGCTATAAAAAGTTCAAAAATCTTAAATTTTAAGTCAAATTTTGCTCTCAAAGTATTAGGAGCGCATAAATCAAAAGAGTAATTACAATTTCTCCCGCGGTTTACGTTTTCCTGCTATAAAAAGTTCAAAAAAATTAAATTTTAAGACAAGTTTTACTCTCAAGGTATTAGGAACGCATAAATCAAAAGAGTAATTACAATTTCTCCCGCGGTTTATGTTTTCCTACTATAAAAAGTTCAAAAATCTTAAATTTTAAGTCAATTTTTGCTCTCAAAGTATTAGGAGCGCATAAATCAAATGACTAATTACAATTTCTCCCGCGGTTTATGTTTTCCTGCTATAAAAAGTTCAAAAATCTTAAATTTTAAATCAATTTTTGCTCTCAAAGTATTAGGAGCGCATAAATCAAAAGACTAATTGCAATTTCTCCCGCGGTTTATGTTTTCCTGCTATGAAGAGTTCAAAAATCTTAAATTTTAAGTCAATTTTTGCTCTTAAAGTATTAGGAGCGCATAAATCAAAAGAGTAATTACAATTTCTCCCGCGGTTTATGTTTTCCTGCTATAAAAAGTTCAAAAATCTTAAATTTTAAGTCAATTTTTGCTCTCAAAGTATTAGGAGCGCATAAATCAAAAGAGTAATTACAATTTCTCCCGCGGTTTCTGTTTTCCTGCTATAAAAAGTTCAAAAATCTTAAATTTTAAGTCAAAATTTGCTCTCAAAGTATTAGGAGCGCATAAATCAAAAGAGTAATTACAATTTCTCCCGCGGTTTATGTTTTCCTGCTATAAAAAGTTCAAAAATCTTAAATTTTAAGTCAAAATTTGCTCTCAAAGTATTAGGAGCGCATAAATCAAAAGAGTAATTACAATTTCTCCCGCGGTTTATGTTTTCCTGCTATAAAAAGTTCAAAAATCTTAAATTTTAAGTCAAAATTTGCTCTCAAAGTATTAGGAGCGCATAAATCAAAAGAGTAATTACAATTTCTCCCGCGGTTTACGTTTTCCTGCTATAAAAAGTTCAAAAAAATTAAATTTTAAGACAAATTTTGCTCTCAAGGTATTAGGAACGCATAAATCAAAAGAGTAATTACAATTTCTCCCCGCGGTTTATGTTTTCCTGCTATAAAGAGATCAAAAATCTTAAATTTTAAGTCAATTTTTGCTCTTAAAGTATTAGGAGCGCATAAATCAAAAGAGTAATTACAATTTCTCCCGCGGTTTATGTTTTCCTGCTATAAAAAGTTCAAAAATCTTAAATTTTAAGTCAAATTTTTGCTCTCAAAGTATTAGGAGCGCATAAATCAAAAGAGTAATTACAATTTCTCCCGCGGTTTATGTTTTTCTGCTATAAAAAGTTCAAAAATCTTAAATTTTAAGTCAATTTTTGCTCTCAAAGTATTAGGAGCGCATAAATCAAAAGAGTAATTACAATTTCTCCCGCGGTTTATGTTTTGCTGCTATAAAAAGTTCAAAAATCTTAAATTTTAAGTCAATTTTTGCTCTCAAAGTACTAGGTGCGCATAAATCAAAGGAGTAATTACAATTTCTCCCGCGGTTTATGTTTTCCTGCTATAAATAGTTGAAAAATCTTAAATTTTAAGTCAATTTTTGCTCTCAAAGTACTAGGTGCGCATAAATCAAAGGAGTAATTACAATTTCTCCCGCGGTTTATGTTTTCCTGCTATAAATAGTTGAAAAATCTTAAATTTTAAGTCAATTTTTGCTCTCAAAGTATTAGGAGCGCATAAATCAAAGGAGTAATTACAATTTCTCCCGCGGTTTATGTTTTCCTGCTATAAATAGTTGAAAAATCTTAAATTTTAAGTCAATTTTTGCTCTCAAAGTATTAGGAGCGCATAAATCAAAAGAGTAATTACAATTTCTCCCGCGGTTTATGTTTTCCTGCTATAGAAAGTTCAAAAATCTTAAATTTTAAGTCAATTTTTGCTCTCAAAGTATTAGGAGCGCATAAATCAAAAGAGTAATTACAATTTCTCCCGCGGTTTATGTTTTCCTGCTATAAAAAGTTCAAAAATCTTAAATTTTAAGTCAATTTTTGCTCTCAAAGTATTAGGAGCGCATAAATCAAAAGGGTAATTACAATTTCTCCCGCGGTTTATGTTTTCCTACTATAAAAAGTTCAAAAATCTTAAATTTTAAGTCAATTTTTGCTCTCAAAGTATTAGGAGCGCATAAATCAAAAGAGTAATTACAATTTCTCCAGCGGTTTATGTTTTCCTGCTATAAAAAGTTCAAAAATCTTAAATTTTAAATCAATTTTTGCTCTCAAAGTATTAGGAGCGCATAAATCAAAATAGTAATTACAATTTCTCCCGCGGTTTATGTTTTCCTGCTATAAAAAGTTCAAAAATCTTAAATTTTAAGTCAATTTTTGCTCTCAAAGTATTAGGAGCGCATAAATCAAAAAAGTAATTACAATTTCTTCCGCGGTTTATGTTTTCCTGCTATAAAAAGTTCAAAAATCTTAAATTTTAAGTCAATTTTTGCTCTCAAAGTACTAGGTGCGCATAAATCAAAGGAGTAATTACAATTTCTCCCGCGGTTTATGTTTTCCTGCTATAAATAGTTGAAAAATCTTAAATTTTAAGTCAATTTTTGCTCTTAAAGTATTAGGAGCGCATAAATCAAAAGAGTAATTACAATTTCTCCCGCGGTTTATGTTTTGCTGCTATAAAAAGTTCAAAAATCTTAAATTTTAAGTCAATTTTTGCTCTCAATGTACTAGGTGCGCATAAATCAAAGGAGTAATTACAATTTCTCCCGCGGTTTATGTTTTGCTGCTATAAAAAGTTCAAAAATCTTAAATTTTAAGTCAATTTTTGCTCTCAAAGTACTAGGTGCGCATAAATCAAAGGAGTAATTACAATTTCTCCCGCGGTTTATGTTTTGCTGCTATAAAAAGTTCAAAAATCTTAAATTTTAAGTCAATTTTTGCTCTCAAAGTACTAGGTGCGCATAAATCAAAAGAGTAATTACAATTTCTCCCGCGGTTTATGTTTTCCTGCTATAAAAAGTTCAAAAATCTTAAATTTTAAGTCAAATTTTGCTCTCAAAGTATTAGGAGCGCATAAATCAAAAGAGTAATTACAATTTCTCCCGCGGTTTACGTTTTCCTGCTATAAAAAGTTCAAAAAAATTAAATTTTAAGACAAATTTTGCTCTCAAGGTATTAGGAACGCATAAATCAAAAGAGTAATTACAATTTCTCCCGCGGTTTATGTTTTCCTACTATAAAAAGTTCAAAAATCTTAAATTTTAAGTCAATTTTTGCTCTCAAAGTATTAGGAGCGCATAAATCAAAAGAGTAATTACAATTTCTCCCGCGGTTTATGTTTTCCTGCTATAAAAAGTTCAAAAATCTTAAATTTTAAATCAATTTTTGCTCTCAAAGTATTAGGAGCGCATAAATCAAAAGACTAATTGCAATTTCTCCCGCGGTTTATGTTTTCCTGCTATGAAGAGTTCAAAAATCTTAAATTTTAAGTCAATTTTTGCTCTTAAAGTATTAGGAGCGCATAAATCAAAAGAGTAATTACAATTTCTCCCGCGGTTTATGTTTTCCTGCTATAAAAAGTTCAAAAATCTTAAATTTTAAGTCAATTTTTGCTCTCAAAGTATTAGGAGCGCATAAATCAAAAGAGTAATTACAATTTCTCCCGCGGTTTCTGTTTTCCTGCTATAAAAAGTTCAAAAATCTTAAATTTTAAGTCAAAATTTGCTCTCAAAGTATTAGGAGCGCATAAATCAAAAGAGTAATTACAATTTCTCCCGCGGTTTATGTTTTCCTGCTATAAAAAGTTCAAAAATCTTAAATTTTAAGTCAAAATTTGCTCTCAAAGTATTAGGAGCGCATAAATCAAAAGAGTAATTACAATTTCTCCCGCGGTTTATGTTTTCCTGCTATAAAAAGTTCAAAAATCTTAAATTTTAAGTCAAAATTTGCTCTCAAAGTATTAGGAGCGCATAAATCAAAAGAGTAATTACAATTTCTCCCGCGGTTTACGTTTTCCTGCTATAAAAAGTTCAAAAAAATTAAATTTTAAGACAAATTTTGCTCTCAAGGTATTAGGAACGCATAAATCAAAAGAGTAATTACAATTTCTCCCGCGGTTTATGTTTTCCTGCTATAAAGAGATCAAAAATCTTAAATTTTAAGTCAATTTTTGCTCTTAAAGTATTAGGAGCGCATAAATCAAAAGAGTAATTACAATTTCTCCCGCGGTTTATGTTTTCCTGCTATAAAAAGTTCAAAAATCTTAAATTTTAAGTCAAATTTTTGCTCTCAAAGTATTAGGAGCGCATAAATCAAAAGAGTAATTACAATTTCTCCCGCGGTTTATGTTTTTCTGCTATAAAAAGTTCAAAAATCTTAAATTTTAAGTCAATTTTTGCTCTCAAAGTATTAGGAGCGCATAAATCAAAAGAGTAATTACAATTTCTCCCGCGGTTTATGTTTTGCTGCTATAAAAAGTTCAAAAATCTTAAATTTTAAGTCAATTTTTGCTCTCAAAGTACTAGGTGCGCATAAATCAAAGGAGTAATTACAATTTCTCCCGCGGTTTATGTTTTCCTGCTATAAATAGTTGAAAAATCTTAAATTTTAAGTCAATTTTTGCTCTCAAAGTATTAGGAGCGCATAAATCAAAAGAGTAATTACAATTTCTCCCGCGGTTTATGTTTTCCTGCTATAAAAAGTTCAAAAATCTTAAATTTTAAGTCAATTTTTGCTCTCAAAGTATTAGGAGCGCATAAATCAAAAGAGTAATTACAATTTCTCCAGCGGTTTATGTTTTCCTGCTATAAAAAGTTCAAAAATCTTAAATTTTAAATCAATTTTTGCTCTCAAAGTATTAGGAGCGCATAAATCAAAATAGTAATTACAATTTCTCCCGCGGTTTATGTTTTCCTGCTATAAAAAGTTCAAAAATCTTAAATTTTAAGTCAATTTTTGCTCTCAAAGTATTAGGAGCGCATAAATCAAAAAAGTAATTACAATTTCTCCCGCGGTTTATGTTTTCCTGCTATAAAAAGTTCAAAAATCTTAAATTTTAAGTCAATTTTTGCTCTCAAAGTACTAGGTGCGCATAAATCAAAGGAGTAATTACAATTTCTCCCGCGGTTTATGTTTTCCTGCTATAAATAGTTGAAAAATCTTAAATTTTAAGTCAATTTTTGCTCTCAAAGTATTAGGAGCGCATAAATCAAAAGAGTAATTACAATTTCTCCCGCGGTTTATGTTTTCCTGCTATAGAAAGTTCAAAAATCTTAAATTTTAAGTCAATTTTTGCTCTCAAAGTATTAGGAGCGCATAAATCAAAAGAGTAATTACAATTTCTCCCGCGGTTTATGTTTTCCTGCTATAAAAAGTTCAAAAATCTTAAATTTTAAGTCAATTTTTGCTCTCAAAGTATTAGGAGCGCTTAAATCAAAAGAGTAATTACAATTTCTCCCGCGGTTTATGTTTTCCTACTATAAAAAGTTCAAAAATCTTAAATTTTAAGTCAATTTTTGCTCTCAAAGTATTAGGAGCGCATAAATCAAAAGAGTAATTACAATTTCTCCCGCGGTTTATGTTTTCCTGCTATAAAAAGTTCAAAAATCTTAAATTTTAAGTCAAATTTTGCTTTCAGGGTATTAGGAGCGCATAAATCAAAAGAGTAATTACAATTTCTCCCGCGGTTTATGTTTTCCTGCTATAAAAAGTTCAAAAATCTTAAATTTTAAGTCAAAATTTGCTCTCAAAGTATTAGGAGCGCATAAATCAAAAGAGTAATTACAATTTCTCCCGCGGTTTACGTTTTCCTGCTATAAAAGTTCAAAAAAATTAAATTTTAAGACAAATTTTGCTCTCAAGGTATTAGGAACGCATAAATCAAAAGAGTAATTACAATTTCTCCCGCGGTTTATGTTTTCCTGCTATAAAGAGATCAAAAATCTTAAATTTTAAGTCAATTTTTGTTCTCAAAGTATTAGGAGCGCATAAATCAAAAGAGTAATTACAATTTCTCCCGCGGTTTATGTTTTCCTGCTATAAAAAGTTCAAAAATCTTAAATTTTAAGTCAAATTTTTGCTCTCAAAGTATTAGGAGCGCATAAATCAAAAGAGTAATTACAATTTTTCCCGCGGTTTATGTTTTCCTGCTATAAAAAGTTCAAAAATCTTAAATTTTAAGTCAATTTTTGCTCTCAAAGTATTAGGAGCGCATAAATCAAAAGAGTAATTACAATTTCTCCCGCGGTTTATGTTTTCCTGCTATAAAAAGTTCAAAAATCTTAAATTTTAAGTCAATTTTTGCTCTCAAAGTATTAGGAGCGCATAAATCAAAAGAGTAATTACAATTTCTCCCGCGGTTTATGTTTTCCTGCTATAAAAAGTTCAAAAATCTTAAATTTTAAGTCAATTTTTGCTCTCAAAGTATTAGGAGCGCATAAATCAAAAAAGTAATTACAATTTCTCCCGCGGTTTATGTTTTCCTGCTATAAAAAGTTCAAAAATCTTAAATTTTAAGTCAATTTTTGCTCTCAAAGTACTAGGTGCGCATAAATCAAAGGAGTAATTACAATTTCTCCCGCGGTTTATGTTTTCCTGCTATAAATAGTTGAAAAATCTTAAATTTTAAGTCAATTTTTGCTCTTAAAGTATTAGGAGCGCATAAATCAAAAGAGTAATTACAATTTCTCCCGCGGTTTATGTTTTGCTGCTATAAAAAGTTCAAAAATCTTAAATTTTAAGTCAATTTTTGCTCTCAATGTACTAGGTGCGCATAAATCAAAGGAGTAATTACAATTTCTCCCGCGGTTTATGTTTTGCTGCTATAAAAAGTTCAAAAATCTTAAATTTTAAGTCAATTTTTGCTCTCAAAGTACTAGGTGCGCATAAATCAAAGGAGTAATTACAATTTCTCCCGCGGTTTATGTTTTGCTGCTATAAAAAGTTCAAAAATCTTAAATTTTAAGTCAATTTTTGCTCTCAAAGTACTAGGTGCGCATAAATCAAAAGAGTAATTACAATTTCTCCCGCGGTTTATGTTTTCCTGCTATAAAAAGTTCAAAAATCTTAAATTTTAAGTCAAATTTTGCTCTCAAAGTATTAGGAGCGCATAAATCAAAAGAGTAATTACAATTTCTCCCGCGGTTTACGTTTTCCTGCTATAAAAAGTTCAAAAAAATTAAATTTTAAGACAAATTTTGCTCTCAAGGTATTAGGAACGCATAAATCAAAAGAGTAATTACAATTTCTCCCGCGGTTTATGTTTTCCTACTATAAAAAGTTCAAAAATCTTAAATTTTAAGTCAATTTTTGCTCTCAAAGTATTAGGAGCGCATAAATCAAAAGAGTAATTACAATTTCTCCCGCGGTTTATGTTTTCCTGCTATAAAAAGTTCAAAAATCTTAAATTTTAAATCAATTTTTGCTCTCAAAGTATTAGGAGCGCATAAATCAAAAGACTAATTGCAATTTCTCCCGCGGTTTATGTTTTCCTGCTATGAAGAGTTCAAAAATCTTAAATTTTAAGTCAATTTTTGCTCTTAAAGTATTAGGAGCGCATAAATCAAAAGAGTAATTACAATTTCTCCCGCGGTTTATGTTTTCCTGCTATAAAAAGTTCAAAAATCTTAAATTTTAAGTCAATTTTTGCTCTCAAAGTATTAGGAGCGCATAAATCAAAAGAGTAATTACAATTTCTCCCGCGGTTTCTGTTTTCCTGCTATAAAAAGTTCAAAAATCTTAAATTTTAAGTCAAAATTTGCTCTCAAAGTATTAGGAGCGCATAAATCAAAAGAGTAATTACAATTTCTCCCGCGGTTTATGTTTTCCTGCTATAAAAAGTTCAAAAATCTTAAATTTTAAGTCAAAATTTGCTCTCAAAGTATTAGGAGCGCATAAATCAAAAGAGTAATTACAATTTCTCCCGCGGTTTATGTTTTCCTGCTATAAAAAGTTCAAAAATCTTAAATTTTAAGTCAAAATTTGCTCTCAAAGTATTAGGAGCGCATAAATCAAAAGAGTAATTACAATTTCTCCCGCGGTTTACGTTTTCCTGCTATAAAAAGTTCAAAAAAATTAAATTTTAAGACAAATTTTGCTCTCAAGGTATTAGGAACGCATAAATCAAAAGAGTAATTACAATTTCTCCCGCGGTTTATGTTTTCCTGCTATAAAGAGATCAAAAATCTTAAATTTTAAGTCAATTTTTGCTCTTAAAGTATTAGGAGCGCATAAATCAAAAGAGTAATTACAATTTCTCCCGCGGTTTATGTTTTCCTGCTATAAAAAGTTCAAAAATCTTAAATTTTAAGTCAAATTTTTGCTCTCAAAGTATTAGGAGCGCATAAATCAAAAGAGTAATTACAATTTCTCCCGCGGTTTATGTTTTTCTGCTATAAAAAGTTCAAAAATCTTAAATTTTAAGTCAATTTTTGCTCTCAAAGTATTAGGAGCGCATAAATCAAAAGAGTAATTACAATTTCTCCCGCGGTTTATGTTTTGCTGCTATAAAAAGTTCAAAAATCTTAAATTTTAAGTCAATTTTTGCTCTCAAAGTACTAGGTGCGCATAAATCAAAGGAGTAATTACAATTTCTCCCGCGGTTTATGTTTTCCTGCTATAAATAGTTGAAAAATCTTAAATTTTAAGTCAATTTTTGCTCTCAAAGTATTAGGAGCGCATAAATCAAAAGAGTAATTACAATTTCTCCCGCGGTTTATGTTTTCCTGCTATAAAAAGTTCAAAAATCTTAAATTTTAAGTCAATTTTTGCTCTCAAAGTATTAGGAGCGCATAAATCAAAAGAGTAATTACAATTTCTCCAGCGGTTTATGTTTTCCTGCTATAAAAAGTTCAAAAATCTTAAATTTTAAATCAATTTTTGCTCTCAAAGTATTAGGAGCGCATAAATCAAAATAGTAATTACAATTTCTCCCGCGGTTTATGTTTTCCTGCTATAAAAAGTTCAAAAATCTTAAATTTTAAGTCAATTTTTGCTCTCAAAGTATTAGGAGCGCATAAATCAAAAAAGTAATTACAATTTCTCCCGCGGTTTATGTTTTCCTGCTATAAAAAGTTCAAAAATCTTAAATTTTAAGTCAATTTTTGCTCTCAAAGTACTAGGTGCGCATAAATCAAAGGAGTAATTACAATTTCTCCCGCGGTTTATGTTTTCCTGCTATAAATAGTTGAAAAATCTTAAATTTTAAGTCAATTTTTGCTCTCAAAGTATTAGGAGCGCATAAATCAAAAAAGTAATTACAATTTCTCCCGCGGTTTATGTTTTCCTGCTATAAAAAGTTCAAAAATCTTAAATTTTAAGTCAATTTTTGCTCTCAAAGTACTAGGTGCGCATAAATCAAAGGAGTAATTACAATTTCTCCCGCGGTTTATGTTTTCCTGCTATAAATAGTTGAAAAATCTTAAATTTTAAGTCAATTTTTGCTCTCAAAGTATTAGGAGCGCATAAATCAAAAGAGTAATTACAATTTCTCCCGCGGTTTATGTTTTCCTGCTATAAAGAGATCAAAAATCTTAAATTTTAAGTCAATTTTTGCTCTTAAAGTATTAGGAGCGCATAAATCAAAAGAGTAATTACAATTTCTCCCGCGGTTTATGTTTTCCTGCTATAAAAAGTTCAAAAATCTTAAATTTTAAGTCAAATTTTTGCTCTCAAAGTATTAGGAGCGCATAAATCAAAAGAGTAATTACAATTTCTCCCGCGGTTTATGTTTTTCTGCTATAAAAAGTTCAAAAATCTTAAATTTTAAGTCAATTTTTGCTCTCAAAGTATTAGGAGCGCATAAATCAAAAGAGTAATTACAATTTCTCCCGCGGTTTATGTTTTGCTGCTATAAAAAGTTCAAAAATCTTAAATTTTAAGTCAATTTTTGCTCTCAAAGTACTAGGTGCGCATAAATCAAAGGAGTAATTACAATTTCTCCCGCGGTTTATGTTTTCCTGCTATAAATAGTTGAAAAATCTTAAATTTTAAGTCAATTTTTGCTCTCAAAGTATTAGGAGCGCATAAATCAAAAGAGTAATTACAATTTCTCCCGCGGTTTATGTTTTCCTGCTATAAAAAGTTCAAAAATCTTAAATTTTAAGTCAATTTTTGCTCTCAAAGTATTAGGAGCGCATAAATCAAAAGAGTAATTACAATTTCTCCAGCGGTTTATGTTTTCCTGCTATAAAAAGTTCAAAAATCTTAAATTTTAAATCAATTTTTGCTCTCAAAGTATTAGGAGCGCATAAATCAAAATAGTAATTACAATTTCTCCCGCGGTTTATGTTTTCCTGCTATAAAAAGTTCAAAAATCTTAAATTTTAAGTCAATTTTTGCTCTCAAAGTATTAGGAGCGCATAAATCAAAAAAGTAATTACAATTTCTCCCGCGGTTTATGTTTTCCTGCTATAAAAAGTTCAAAAATCTTAAATTTTAAGTCAATTTTTGCTCTCAAAGTACTAGGTGCGCATAAATCAAAGGAGTAATTACAATTTCTCCCGCGGTTTATGTTTTCCTGCTATAAATAGTTGAAAAATCTTAAATTTTAAGTCAATTTTTGCTCTCAAAGTATTAGGAGCGCATAAATCAAAAGAGTAATTACAATTTCTCCCGCGGTTTATGTTTTCCTGCTATAGAAAGTTCAAAAATCTTAAATTTTAAGTCAATTTTTGCTCTCAAAGTATTAGGAGCGCATAAATCAAAAGAGTAATTACAATTTCTCCCGCGGTTTATGTTTTCCTGCTATAAAAAGTTCAAAAATCTTAAATTTTAAGTCAATTTTTGCTCTCAAAGTATTAGGAGCGCATAAATCAAAAGAGTAATTACAATTTCTCCCGCGGTTTATGTTTTCCTACTATAAAAAGTTCAAAAATCTTAAATTTTAAGTCAATTTTTGCTCTCAAAGTATTAGGAGCGCATAAATCAAAAGAGTAATTACAATTTCTCCCGCGGTTTATGTTTTCCTGCTATAAAAAGTTCAAAAATCTTAAATTTTAAGTCAAATTTTGCTTTCAGGGTATTAGGAGCGCATAAATCAAAAGAGTAATTACAATTTCTCCCGCGGTTTATGTTTTCCTGCTATAAAAAGTTCAAAAATCTTAAATTTTAAGTCAAAATTTGCTCTCAAAGTATTAGGAGCGCATAAATCAAAAGAGTAATTACAATTTCTCCCGCGGTTTACGTTTTCCTGCTATAAAAGTTCAAAAAAATTAAATTTTAAGACAAATTTTGCTCTCAAGGTATTAGGAACGCATAAATCAAAAGAGTAATTACAATTTCTCCCGCGGTTTATGTTTTCCTGCTATAAAGAGATCAAAAATCTTAAATTTTAAGTCAATTTTTGCTCTCAAAGTATTAGGAGCGCATAAATCAAAAGAGTAATTACAATTTCTCCCGCGGTTTATGTTTTCCTGCTATAAAAAGTTCAAAAATCTTAAATTTTAAGTCAAATTTTTGCTCTCAAAGTATTAGGAGCGCATAAATCAAAAGAGTAATTACAATTTTTCCCGCGGTTTATGTTTTCCTGCTATAAAAAGTTCAAAAATCTTAAATTTTAAGTCAATTTTTGCTCTCAAAGTATTAGGAGCGCATAAATCAAAAGAGTAATTACAATTTCTCCCGCGGTTTATGTTTTCCTGCTATAAAAAGTTCAAAAATCTTAAATTTTAAGTCAATTTTTGCTCTCAAAGTATTAGGAGCGCATAAATCAAAAGAGTAATTACAATTTCTCCCGCGGTTTATGTTTTCCTGCTATAAAAAGTTCAAAAATCTTAAATTTTAAGTCAATTTTTGCTCTCAAAGTATTAGGAGCGCATAAATCAAAAGAGTAATTACAATTTCTCCCGCGGTTTATGTTTTCCTGCTATAAAAAGTTCAAAAATCTTAAATTTTAAGTCAATTTTTGCTCTCAAAGTATTAGGAGCGCATAAATCAAAAAGTAATTACAATTTCTCCCGCGGTTTATGTTTTCCTGCTATAAAAAGTTCAAAAATCTTAAATTTTAAGTCAATTTTTGCTCTCAAAGTATTAGGAGCGCATAAATCAAAAGAGTAATTACAATTTCTCCCGCGGTTTACGTTTTCCTGCTATAAAAGTTCAAAAAAATTAAATTTTAAGACAAATTTTGCTCTCAAGGTATTAGGAACGCATAAATCAAAAGAGTAATTACAATTTCTCCCGCGGTTTATGTTTTCCTGCTATAAAAAGTTCAAAAATCTTAAATTTTAAGTCAATTTTTGCTCTCAAAGTATTAGGAGCGCATAAATCAAAAGAGTAATTACAATTTCTCC
Source organism: Cantharis rustica (assembly GCA_911387805.1). Classification (NCBI taxonomy): domain Eukaryota; kingdom Metazoa; phylum Arthropoda; class Insecta; order Coleoptera; family Cantharidae; genus Cantharis; species Cantharis rustica. Next base: position 230,159 of record OU426880.1, read on the forward strand.
CGCGGTTTATGTTTTCCTGCTATAAAAAGTTCAAAAATCTTAAATTTTAAGTCAATTTTTGCTCTCAAAGTATTAGGAGCGCATAAATCAAAAAGTAATTACAATTTCTCCCGCGGTTTATGTTTTCCTGCTATAAAAAGTTCAAAAATCTTAAATTTTAAGTCAATTTTTGCTCTCAAAGTATTAGGAGCGCATAAATCAAAAGAGTAATTACAATTTCTCCCGCGGTTTATGTTTTCCTGCTATAAAAAGTTCAAAAATTTTAAATTTTAAGGTAATATTTGCTCTCAAAGCATTAGGAGCGCATAAATCAAAAGAGTAATTACAATTTCTCCCGCGGTTTATGTTTTCCTGCTATAAAAAGTTCAAAAATCTTAAATTTTAAGTCAATTTTTGCTCTCAAAGTATTAGGAGCGCATAAATCAAAAGAGTAATTACAATTTCTCCCGCGGTTTATGTTTTCCTGCTATAAAAAGTTCAAAAATTTTAAATTTTAAGGTAATATTTGCTCTCAAAGCATTAGGAGCGCATAAATCAAAAGAGTAATTACAATTTCTCCCGCGGTTTATGTTTTCCTGCTATAAAAAGTTCAAAAATCTTAAATTTTAAGTCAATTTTTGCTCTCAAAGTATTAGGAGCGCATAAATCAAAAGAGTAATTACAATTTCTCCCGCGGTTTATGTTTTCCTGCTATAAAAAGTTCAAAAATCTTAAATTTTAAGTCAATTTTTGCTCTCAAAGTATTAGGAGCGCATAAATCAAAAGACTAATTGCAATTTCTCCCGCGGTTTATGTTTTCCTGCTATAAAAAGTTCAAAAATTTTAAATTTTAAGGTAATATTTGCTCTCAAAGCATTAGGAGCGCATAAATCAAAAGAGTAATTACAATTTCTCCCGCGGTTTATGTTTTCCTGCTATAAAAAGTTCAAAAATCTTAAATTTTAAGTCAATATTTGCTCTCAAAGTATTAGGAGCGCATAAATCAAAAGAGTAATTACAATTTCTCCCGCGGTTTCTGTTTTCCTGCTATAAAAAGTTCAAAAATCTTAAATTTTAAGTCAAAATTTGCTCTCAAAGTATTAGGAGCGCATAAATCAAAAGGGTAATTACAATTTCTCCCGCGGTTTATGTTTTCCTGCTATAAAAAGTTCAAAAATCTTAAATTTTAAGTCAAAATTTGCTCTCAAAGTATTAGGAGCGCATAAATCAAAAGAGTAATTACAATTTCTCCCGCGGTTTACGTTTTCCTGCTATAAAAAGTTCAAAAAAATTAAATTTTAAGACAAATTTTGCTCTCAAGGTATTAGGAACGCATAAATCAAAAGAGTAATTACAATTTCTCCCGCGGTTTATGTTTTCCTGCTATAAAGAGATCAAAAATCTTAAATTTTAAGTCAATTTTTGCTCTTAAAGTATTAGGAGCGCATAAATCAAAAGAGTAATTACAATTTCTCCCGCGGTTTATGTTTTGCTGCTATAAAAAGTTCAAAAATCTTAAATTTTAAGTCAATTTTTGCTCTCAAAGTACTAGGTGCGCATAAATCAAAGGAGTAATTACAATTTCTCCCGCGGTTTATGTTTTGCTGCTATAAAAAGTTCAAAAATCTTAAATTTTAAGTCAATTTTTGCTCTCAAAGTACTAGGTGCGCATAAATCAAAGGAGTAATTACAATTTCTCCCGCGGTTTATGTTTTGCTGCTATAAAAAGTTCAAAAATCTTAAATTTTAAGTCAATTTTTGCTCTCAAAGTACTAGGTGCGCATAAATCAAAAGAGTAATTACAATTTCTCCCGCGGTTTATGTTTTCCTGCTATAAAAAGTTCAAAAATCTTAAATTTTAAGTCAAATTTTGCTCTCAAAGTATTAGGAGCGCATAAATCAAAAGAGTAATTACAATTTCTCCCGCGGTTTACGTTTTCCTGCTATAAAAAGTTCAAAAAAATTAAATTTTAAGACAAATTTTGCTCTCAAGGTATTAGGAACGCATAAATCAAAAGAGTAATTACAATTTCTCCCGCGGTTTATGTTTTCCTACTATAAAAAGTTCAAAAATCTTAAATTTTAAGTCAATTTTTGCTCTCAAAGTATTAGGAGCGCATAAATCAAAAGAGTAATTACAATTTCTCCCGCGGTTTATGTTTTCCTGCTATAAAAAGTTCAAAAATCTTAAATTTTAAATCAATTTTTGCTCTCAAAGTATTAGGAGCGCATAAATCAAAAGACTAATTGCAATTTCTCCCGCGGTTTATGTTTTCCTGCTATGAAGAGTTCAAAAATCTTAAATTTTAAGTCAATTTTTGCTCTTAAAGTATTAGGAGCGCATAAATCAAAAGAGTAATTACAATTTCTCCCGCGGTTTATGTTTTCCTGCTATAAAAAGTTCAAAAATCTTAAATTTTAAGTCAATTTTTGCTCTCAAAGTATTAGGAGCGCATAAATCAAAAGAGTAATTACAATTTCTCCCGCGGTTTCTGTTTTCCTGCTATAAAAAGTTCAAAAATCTTAAATTTTAAGTCAAAATTTGCTCTCAAAGTATTAGGAGCGCATAAATCAAAAGAGTAATTACAATTTCTCCCGCGGTTTATGTTTTCCTGCTATAAAAAGTTCAAAAATCTTAAATTTTAAGTCAAAATTTGCTCTCAAAGTATTAGGAGCGCATAAATCAAAAGAGTAATTACAATTTCTCCCGCGGTTTATGTTTTCCTGCTATAAAAAGTTCAAAAATCTTAAATTTTAAGTCAAAATTTGCTCTCAAAGTATTAGGAGCGCATAAATCAAAAGAGTAATTACAATTTCTCCCGCGGTTTACGTTTTCCTGCTATAAAAAGTTCAAAAAAATTAAATTTTAAGACAAATTTTGCTCTCAAGGTATTAGGAACGCATAAATCAAAAGAGTAATTACAATTTCTCCCGCGGTTTATGTTTTCCTGCTATAAAGAGATCAAAAATCTTAAATTTTAAGTCAATTTTTGCTCTTAAAGTATTAGGAGCGCATAAATCAAAAGAGTAATTACAATTTCTCCCGCGGTTTATGTTTTCCTGCTATAAAAAGTTCAAAAATCTTAAATTTTAAGTCAAATTTTTGCTCTCAAAGTATTAGGAGCGCATAAATCAAAAGAGTAATTACAATTTCTCCCGCGGTTTATGTTTTTCTGCTATAAAAAGTTCAAAAATCTTAAATTTTAAGTCAATTTTTGCTCTCAAAGTATTAGGAGCGCATAAATCAAAAGAGTAATTACAATTTCTCCCGCGGTTTATGTTTTGCTGCTATAAAAAGTTCAAAAATCTTAAATTTTAAGTCAATTTTTGCTCTCAAAGTACTAGGTGCGCATAAATCAAAGGAGTAATTACAATTTCTCCCGCGGTTTATGTTTTCCTGCTATAAATAGTTGAAAAATCTTAAATTTTAAGTCAATTTTTGCTCTCAAAGTATTAGGAGCGCATAAATCAAAAGAGTAATTACAATTTCTCCCGCGGTTTATGTTTTCCTGCTATAAAAAGTTCAAAAATCTTAAATTTTAAGTCAATTTTTGCTCTCAAAGTATTAGGAGCGCATAAATCAAAAGGGTAATTACAATTTCTCCCGCGGTTTATGTTTTCCTACTATAAAAAGTTCAAAAATCTTAAATTTTAAGTCAATTTTTGCTCTCAAAGTATTAGGAGCGCATAAATCAAAAGAGTAATTACAATTTCTCCAGCGGTTTATGTTTTCCTGCTATAAAAAGTTCAAAAATCTTAAATTTTAAATCAATTTTTGCTCTCAAAGTATTAGGAGCGCATAAATCAAAATAGTAATTACAATTTCTCCCGCGGTTTATGTTTTCCTGCTATAAAAAGTTCAAAAATCTTAAATTTTAAGTCAATTTTTGCTCTCAAAGTATTAGGAGCGCATAAATCAAAAAAGTAATTACAATTTCTCCCGCGGTTTATGTTTTCCTGCTATAAAAAGTTCAAAAATCTTAAATTTTAAGTCAATTTTTGCTCTCAAAGTACTAGGTGCGCATAAATCAAAGGAGTAATTACAATTTCTCCCGCGGTTTATGTTTTCCTGCTATAAATAGTTGAAAAATCTTAAATTTTAAGTCAATTTTTGCTCTCAAAGTATTAGGAGCGCATAAATCAAAAGAGTAATTACAATTTCTCCCGCGGTTTATGTTTTCCTGCTATAGAAAGTTCAAAAATCTTAAATTTTAAGTCAATTTTTGCTCTCAAAGTATTAGGAGCGCATAAATCAAAAGAGTAATTACAATTTCTCCCGCGGTTTATGTTTTCCTGCTATAAAAAGTTCAAAAATCTTAAATTTTAAGTCAATTTTTGCTCTCAAAGTATTAGGAGCGCATAAATCAAAAGAGTAATTACAATTTCTCCCGCGGTTTATGTTTTCCTACTATAAAAAGTTCAAAAATCTTAAATTTTAAGTCAATTTTTGCTCTCAAAGTATTAGGAGCGCATAAATCAAAAGAGTAATTACAATTTCTCCCGCGGTTTATGTTTTCCTGCTATAAAAAGTTCAAAAATCTTAAATTTTAAGTCAAATTTTGCTTTCAGGGTATTAGGAGCGCATAAATCAAAAGAGTAATTACAATTTCTCCCGCGGTTTATGTTTTCCTGCTATAAAAAGTTCAAAAATCTTAAATTTTAAGTCAAAATTTGCTCTCAAAGTATTAGGAGCGCATAAATCAAAAGAGTAATTACAATTTCTCCCGCGGTTTACGTTTTCCTGCTATAAAAGTTCAAAAAAATTAAATTTTAAGACAAATTTTGCTCTCAAGGTATTAGGAACGCATAAATCAAAAGAGTAATTACAATTTCTCCCGCGGTTTATGTTTTCCTGCTATAAAAAGATCAAAAATCTTAAATTTTAAGTCAAATTTTGCTCTCAGAGTATTAGGAGCGCATAAATCAAAAGAGTAATTACAATTTATCCCGCGGTTTATGTTTTCCTGCTATAAAAAGTTCAAAAATCTTAAATTTTAAGTCAAATTTTTGCTCTCAAAGTATTAGGAGCGCATAAATCAAAAGAGTAATTACAATTTCTCCCGCGGTTTATGTTTTCCTGCTATAAAAAGTTCAAAAATCTTAAATTTTAAGTCAATTTTTGCTCTCAAAGTATTAGGAGCGCATAAATCAAAAGAGTAATTACAATTTCTCCCGCGGTTTATGTTTTCCTGCTATAAAAAGTTCAAAAATCTTAAATTTTAAGTCAATTTTTGCTCTCAAAGTATTAGGAGCGCATAAATCAAAAGAGTAATTACAATTTCTCCCGCGGTTTATGTTTTCCTACTATAAAAAGTTCAAAAATCTTAAATTTTAAGTCAATTTTTGCTCTCAAAGTATTAGGAGCGCATAAATCAAAAGAGTAATTACAATTTCTCCCGCGGTTTATGTTTTCCTGCTATAAAAAGTTCAAAAATCTTAAATTTTAAGTCAAATTTTGCTCTCAAAGTATTAGGAGCGCATAAATCAAAAGAGTAATTACAATTTCTCCCGCGGTTTATGTTTTCCTGCTATAAAAAGTTCAAAAATCTTAACTTTCAAGTCAAGTTTTGCTCTCAAAGTATTAGGAGCGCATAAATCAAAAGAGTAATTACAATTTCTCCCGCGGTTTATGTTTTCCTGCTATAAAAAGTTCATAAATTTTAACTTTCAAGTCAAGTTTTGCTCTCAAACTATTAGGAGCGCATAAATCAAAAGAGTAATTACAATTTCTCCCGCGGTTTATGTTTTCCTGCTATAAAAAGTTCAAAATTCTTAAATTTTAAGCCAAATTTTGCTCTCAAAGTATTAGGAGCGCATAAATCAAAAGAGTAATTACAATTTCTTCCGCGGTTTATGTTTTCCTGCTATAAAAAGTTCAAATATCTTAAATTTTAAGTCAAATTTTGCTCTCAAATTATTAGGAGCGCATAAATCAAAAGAGTAATTACAATTTCTCCCGCGGTTTATGTTTTCCCGCTATAAAAATTTCAAAAATCTTAAATTTTAAGTCAAGTTTTGTTCTCCAAGTATTAGGAGCGCATAAATGAAAAGAGTAATTACGATTTCTCCCGCGGTTTATGTTTTCCTGCTATAAAAAGTTCAAAAATCTTAAATTTTAAGTCAGTTTTTGCTTTCAAAGTATTAGGAGCGCATAAATCAAAAGAGTAATTACAATTTCTCCCGCGGTTTATGTTTTCCTGCTATAAAAAGTTCAAAAATCTTAAATTTTAAGTCAATTTTTGCTCTCAAAGTATGAGGAGCGCATAAATCAAAAGAGTAATTACAATTTCTCGGTTTATGTTTTCTTGCTATAAAAAGTTCAAATATCTTAAATTTTAAGTCAAATTTTGCTCTCAAAGTATTAGGAGCGCATAAATCAAAAGAGTAATTACAATTTCTCCCGCGGTTTATGTTTTCCTGCTATAAAAAGTTCAAAAATTTTAAATTTTAAGTCAAATTTTGCTCTCAAAGTATTAGGAGCGCATAAATCAAAAGAGTAATTACAATTTCTCCCGCGGTTTATGTTTTTCCTGCTATAAAAAGTTCAAAAATCTTAAATTTTAAGTCAATTTTTGCTCTCAAAGTATTAGGAGCGCATAAATCAAAAGAGTAATTACAATTTCTTGGTTTATGTTTTCCTGCTATAAAAAGTTCAAAAATCTTAAATTTTAAGTCAAATTTTGCTCTCAAAGTATTAGGAGCGCATAAATCAAAAGAGTAATTACAATTTCTCCCGCGGTTTATGTTTTCCTGCTATAAAAAGTTCAAAAATTTTAAATTTTAAGGTAATATTTGCTCTCAAAGCATTAGGAGCGCATAAATCAAAAGAGTAATTACAATTTCTCCAGCGGTTTATGTTTTCCTGCTATAAAAAGTTCAAAAATCTTAAATTTTAAGTCAATTTTTGCTCTCAAAGTATTAGGAGCGCATAAATCAAAAGAGTAATTACAATTTCTCCCGCGGTTTATGTTTTCCTGCTATAAAAAGTTCAAAAATCTTAAATTTTAAGTCAATTTTTGCTCTCAAATTATAAGGAGCGCATAAATCAAAAGAGTAATTACAATTTCTCCCGCGGTTTATGTTTTCCTGCTATAAAAAGTTCAAAAATCTTAAATTTTAAGTCAATTTTTGCTCTCCAAGTATTAGGAGCGCATAAATCAAAAGAGTAATTACAATTTCCCCCGCGGTTTATGTTTTCCTGCTATAAAAAGTTCAAAAATCTTAAATTTTAAGTCAATTTTTGCTCTCAAACTATTAGGAGCGCATAAATCAAAAGAGTAATTACAATTTCTCCCGCGGTTTATGTTTTCCTGCTTTAAAAAGTTCAAAAATCTTAAATTTTAAGTCAAGTTTTGCTCTCAAGGTATTAGGAGCGCATAAATCAAAAGAGTAATTACAATTTCTCCCGCGGTTTATGTTTTCCTGCTATAAAAAGTTCAAAAATCTTAACTTTCAAGTCAAGTTTTGCTCTCAAAGTATTAGGAGCGCATAAATCAAAAGAGTAATTACAATTTCTCCCGCGGTTTATGTTTTCCTGCTATAAAAAGTTCAAAATTCTTAAATTTTAAGTCAAATTTTGCTTTCAAAGTATTAGGAGCGCATAAATCAAAAGAGTAATTACAATTTCTTCAGCGGTTTATGTTTTCCTGCTATAAAAAGTTCAAAAAGCTTAAATTTTAAGTCAAATTTTGCTCTCAAATTATTAGGAGCGCATAAATCAAAAGAGTAATTACAATTTCTCCCGCGGTTTATGTTTTCCCGCTATAAAAAGTTCAAAAAACTTAAATTTGAAGTCAAATTTTGCTCTCATGGTATTAGGAGCGCATAAATCAAAAGAGTAATTACAATTTCTCCCGCGGTTTATGTTTTCCTGCTATAAAAAGTTCAAAAATCTTAAATTTTAAGTCAAATTTTGCTCTCAAAGTATTAGGAGCGCATACATCAATAGAGTAATTACAATTTCTCTCGCGGTTTATGTTTTCCTGCTATAAAAAGTTCAAAAATCTTAAATTTTAAGTCAAATTTTGCTCTCAAAGTATTAGGAGCGCATAAATCAAAAGAGTAATTACAATTTTTCCGGCGGTTTATGTTTTCCTGCTATAAAAAGTTCAAAAATCTTAAATTTTAAGTCAAATTTTGCTCTCAAAGTATTAGGAGCGCATAAATCAATAGAGTAATTACAATTTCTCTCGCGGTTTATGTTTTCCTGCTATAAAAAGTTCAAAAATCTTAAACTTTAAGTCAAAGTTTGCTCTCAAAGTATTAGGCGCGCATAAATCAAAAGAGTAATTACAATTTCTCCCGCGGTTTGTTTTCCTGCTATAAAAAGTTCAAAAATCTTATATTTTAGGTCAAATTTTGCTCTCAAGGTATTAGGAGCGCATAAATCAAAAGAGTAATTACGATTTCTACCGCGGTTTATGTTTTCCTGCTATAAAAAGTTCAAAAATCTTAAATTTTAAGTCAAGTTTTGCTCTCAAAGTATTAGGAGCGCATAAATCAAAAGAGTAATTACAATTTCTCCCGCGGTTTATGTTTTTCTGCTATAAAAAGTTCAAAAATCTTAAATTTTAAGTCAAATTTTGCTCTCAAAGTATTAGGCGCGCATAAATCAAAAGAGTAATTACAAGTTCTACCGCGGGTTATGTTTTCCTGCTATAAAAAGTTCGAAAATTCCAAATTTTACGTCAAGTTTTGCTCTCAAAGTATTAGGAGCGCATAAATCAAAAGAGTAATTACAATTTCTCCCGCGGTTTGTTTTCCTGCTATAAAAAGTTCAAAAATCTTATATTTTAGGTCAAGTTTTGCTCTCAAGGTATTAGGAGCGCATAAATCAAAAGAGTAATTACAATTTCTCCCGCGGTTTATGTTTTCCTGCTATAAAAAGTTCAAAAATCTTAACTTTCAAGTCAAGTTTTGCTCTCAAAGTATTAGGAGCGCATAAATCAAAAGAGTAATTACAATTTCTCCCGCGGTTTATGTTTTCCTGCTATAAAAAGTTCAAAAATCTTAACTTTCAAGTCAAGTTTTGCTCTCAAAGTATTAGGAGCGCATAAATCAAAAGAGTAATTACAATTTCTCCCGCGGTTTATGTTTTCCTGCTATAAAAAGTTCATAATTCTTAAATTTTAAGTCAAATTTTGCTCTCAAAGTATTAGGAGCGCATAAATCAAAAGAGTAATTACAATTTCTTCCGCGGTTTATGTTTTCCTGCTATAAAAAGTTCAAAAAGCTTAAATTTTAAGTCAAATTTTGCTCTCAAATTATTAGGAGCGCATAAAACAAAAGAGTAATTACAATTTCTCCCGCGGTTTATGTTTTCCCGCTATAAAAAGTTCAAAAATCTTAAATTTTAAGTCAAGTTTTGCTCTCAAAGTATTAGGAGCGCATAAATCGAAAGAGTAATTACAATTTCTCCCGCGGTTTGTTTACCTGCTATAAAAAGTTCAAAAATCTTATATTTTAGGTCAAATTTTGCTCTCAAGGTATTAGGAGCGCATAAATCAAAAGAGTAATTACGATTTCTACCGCGGTTTATGTTTTCCTGCTATAAAAAGTTCAAAAATCTTAAATTTTAAGTCAAGTTTTGCTCTCAAATTATTAGGAGCGCATAAATCAAAAAAGTAATTACAATTTCTTTTGAGGTTTATGTTTTCCTGCTATAAAAAGTTCAAAAAGCTTAAATTTTAAGGGAAATTTTGCTCTCAAGGTATTAGGAGCGCATAACTCAAAAGAGTAATTACAATTTCTCTTGAGGTTTATGTTCTTCTGCTATAAAAAGTTCAAAAAGCTTAAATTTTAAGTCAAATTTTGCTCTCAAAGTTTTAGGCGCGCATAAATCAAAGGAGTAATTACAATTTCTCGCGCGGTTTATGTTTTCCTGCTATAAAAAGTACAAAAATCTTAAATTTTAAGTGAAGTTTTGCTCTCAAAGTATTAGGAGCGCATAAATCAAAAGAGTAATTACAATTTCTCCCGCGGTTTATGTTTTCCTGCTATAAAAAGTTCAAAAATCTTAAATTTTATGTCAATTTTGGCTGTCAAAGTATTAGGAGCGCATAAATCAAAAGAGTAATTACAATTTCTTCCGCGGTTTATGTTTTCCTGCTATAAAAAGTTCAAAAATCTTAAATTTTAAGTCAATTTTTGCTCTCAAAGTATTAGGAGCGCATAAATCAAAAGAGTAATTACAATTTCTCCCGCGGTTTATGTTTTCCTGCTATAAAAAGTTCAAAAAGCTTAAATTTTAAGGGAAATTTTGCTCTCAAGGTATTAGGAGCGCATAAATCAAAAGAGTAATTACAATTTCTCTTGAGGTTTATGTTTTCCTGCTATAAAAAGTTCAAAAAGCTTAAATTTTAAGTCAAATTTTGCTCTCAAAATTTTAGGCGCGCATAAATCAAAAGAGTAATTACAATTTCTCGCGCGGTTTATGTTTTCCTGCTATAAAAAGTACAAAAATCTTAAATTTTAAGTGAAGTTTTGCTCTCAAAGTATTAGGAGCGCATAAATCAAAAGAGTAATTACAATTTCTCCCGCGTTTTATGTTTTCCTGCTATAAAAAGTTCAAAAATCTTAAATTTCAAGCCAAGTTTTGCTCTCAAAGTATTAGGAGCGCATAAATCAAAAGAGTAATTACAATTTCTCCCGCGGTTTATGTTTTCCCGCTATAAAAAGTTCAAAAATCTAAAATTTTAAGTCAAGTTTTGCTCTCAAAGTATTAGGAGCGCATAAATCGAAAGAGTAATTACAATTTCTCCCGCGGTTTGTTTACCTGCTATAAAAAGTTCAAAAATCTTATATTTTAGGTCAAATTTTGCTCTCAAGGTATTAGGAGCGCATAAATCAAAAGAGTAATTACGATTTCTACCGCGGTTTATGTTTTCCTGCTATAAAAAGTACAAAAATCTTAAATTTTAAGTGAAGTTTTGCTCTCAAAGTATTAGGAGCGCATAAATCAAAAGAGTAATTACAATTTCTCCCGCGGTTTATGTTTTCCTGCTATAAAAAGTTCAAAAATCTTAAATTTTATGTCAATTTTGGCTGTCAAAGTATTAGGAGCGCATAAATCAAAAGAGTAATTACAATTTCTCCCGCGGTTTATGTTTTCCTGCTATAAAAAGTTCAAAAATCTTAAATTTTAAGTCAATTTTTGCTCTCAAAGTATTAGGAGCGCATAAATCAAAAGAGTAATTACAATTTCTCCCGCGGTTTATGTATTCCTGCTATAAAAAGTTCAAAAAGCTTAAATTTTAAGGGAAATTTTGCTCTCAAGGTATTAGGAGCGCATAAATCAAAAGAGTAATTACAATTTCTCTTGAGGTTTATGTTTTCCTGCTATAAAAAGTTCAAAAAGCTTAAATTTTAAGTCAAATTTTGCTCTCAAAATTTTAGGCGCGCATAAATCAAAAGAGTAATTACAATTTCTCGCGCGGTTTATGTTTTCCTGCTATAAAAAGTACAAAAATCTTAAATTTTAAGTGAAGTTTTGCTCTCAAAGTATTAGGAGCGCATAAATCAAAAGAGTAATTACAATTTCTCCCGCGTTTTATGTTTTCCTGCTATAAAAAGTTCAAAAATCTTAAATTTCAAGCCAAGTTTTGCTCTCAAAGTATTAGGAGCGCATAAATCAAAAGAGTAATTACAATTTCTCCCGCGGTTTATGTTTTCCTGCTATAAAAAGTTCAAAAATCTTAAATTTTATGTCAAATTTTGCTCTCAAGGTATTAGGAGCGCATAAATCAAAAGAGTAATTACAATTTCTCCCGCGGTTTATGTTTTCCTGCTATAAAAAGTTCAAAAATCTTAAATTTTAAGTCAAATTTTGCTCTCAAAGTATTAGGAGCGCATACATCAATAGAGTAATTACAATTTCTCTCGCGGTTTATGTTTTCCTGCTATAAAAAGTTCAAAAATCTTAAATTTTAAGTCAAATTTTGCTCTCAAAGTATTAGGACCGCATAAATCAAAAGAGTAATTACAATTTTTCCGGCGGTTTTTGTTTTCCTGCTATAAAAAGTTCAAAAATCTTAAATTTTAAGTCAAATTTTGCTCTCAAAGTATTATGAGCGCATAAATCATTAGAGTAATTACAATTTCTCTCGCGGTTTATGTTTTCCTGCTATAAAAAGTTCAAAAATCTTAAATTTTAAGTCAAATTTTGCTCTCAAGGTATTAGGAGCGCATAAATGAAAAGAGTAATTACGATTTCTCCCGCGGTTTATGTTTTCCTGCTATAAAAAGTTCAAAAATCTTAAATTTTAAGTCAAATTTTGCTCTCAAAGTATTAGGCGCGCATAAATCAAAAGAGTAATAACAATTTTTCCCGCGGCTTATGTTTTCCTGCTATAAAAATTTCAAAAATCTTAAATTTTAAGTCAAATTTTGCTCTCAAGGTATTAGGAGCGCAAAAATCAAAAGAGTAATTACGATTTCTCCCGCGGTTTATGTTTTTCTGCTATAAAAAGTTCAAAAATCTTAAATTTTAAGTCAAGTTTTGCTCTCAAAGTATTAGGAGCGCATAAATCAAAAGAGTAATTACGATTTCTCCCGCGGTTTATGTTTTCCCGCTATAAAAAGTTCAAAAATCTTAAATTTTAAGTCAAGTTTGCTCTCAAAGTATTAGGAGCGCATAAATCAAAAGAGTAATTACAATTTCTCCCGCGGTTTGTTTTCCTGCTATAAAAAGTTCAAAAATCTTATATTTTAGGTCAAATTTTGCTCTCAAGGTATTAGGAGCGCATAAATCAAAAGAGTAATTACGTTTTCTACCGCGGTTTATCTTTTCCTGCTATAAAAAGTCCAAAAATTTGAAATTTCAAGTCAAATTTTGCTCTCAAGGTATTAGGAGTGCATAAATCAAAAGAGTAATTACGATTTCTACCGCGGTTTATGTTTTCCTGCTATAAAAAGTTCAAAAATCTTAAATTTTAAGTCAAGTTTTGCTCTCAAGGTATTAGGAGCGCATAAATCAAAAGAGTAATTACATTTTCTCCCGCGGTTTATGTTTTCCTGCTATAAAAAGTTCAAAAATCTTAACTTTCAAGTCAAGTTTTGCTCTCAAAGTATTAGGAGCGCATAAATCAAAAGAGTAATGACAATTTCTCCCGCGGTTTATGTTTTCCTGCTATAAAAAGTTCAAAATTCTTAAATTTTAAGTCAAATTTTGCTTTCAAAGTATTAAAAGCGCATAAATCAAAAGAGTAATTACAATTTCTTCAGCGGTTTATGTTTTCCTGCTATAAAAAGTTCAAAAAGCTTAAATTTTAAGTCAAATTTTGCTCTCAAATTATTAGGAGCGCATAAATCAAAAGAGTAATTACAATTTCTCCCGCGGTTTATGTTTTCCCGCTATAAAAAGTTCAAAAAACATAAATTTGAAGTCAAATTTTGCTCTCATGGTATTAGGAGCGCATAAATCAAAAGAGTAATTACAATTTCTCCCGCGGTTTATGTTTTCCTGCTATAAAAAGTTCAAAAATCCTAAACTTTAAGTCAAATTTTGCTCTCAAAGTATTAGGCGCGCATAAATCAAAAGAGTAATTACAATTTTTCCCGCGGTTTATGTTTTTCTGCTATAAAAAGTTTAAAAATCTTAAATTTTAAGTCAAGTTTTGCTCTCAAAGTATTAGGAGCGCATAAATCAAAAGAGTAATTACAATTTCTCCCGCGGTTTATGTTTTCCCGCTATAAAAAGTTCAAAAATCTTAAATTTTAAGTCAAGTTTTGCTCTCAAAGTATTAGGAGCGCATAAATCAAAAGAGTAATTACAATTTCTCCCGCGGTTTGTTTTCCTGCTATAAAAAGTTCAAAAATCTTATATTTTAGGTCAAATTTTGTTCTCAAGGTATTAGGAGCGCATAAATCAAAAGAGTAATTACGTTTTCTACCGCGGTTTATGTTTTCCTGCTATAAAAAGTTCAAAAATTTTAAATTTTAAGTCAAATTTTTCTTTCAAGGTATTAGGAGTGCATAAATCAAAAGAGTAATTACGATTTCTACTGCGGTTTATGTTTTCCTGCTATAAAAAGTTCAAAAATCTTAAATTTTAAGTCAAGTTTTGCTCTCAAGGTATTAGGAGCGCATAAATCAAAAGAGTAATTACAATTTCTCCCGCGGTTTATGTTTTCCTGCTATAAAAAGTTCAAAAATCTTAACTTTCAAGTCAAGTTTTGCTCTCAAAGTATTAGGAGCGCATAAATCAAAAGAGTAATTACAATTTATGTTTTCCTGCTATAAAAAGTTCAAAATTCTTAAATTTTAAGTCAAATTTTGCTCTCAAAGTATTAGGAGCGCATAAATCAAAAGAGTAATTACAATTTCTCCCGCGGTTTATGTTTTCCTGCTATAAAAAGTTCAAAAATCTTAACTTTCAATTCAAGTTTTGCTCTCAAAGTATTAGGAGCGCATAAATCAAAAGAGTAATTACAATTTATGTTTTCCTGCTATAAAAAGTTCAAAAATCTTAAACTTTAAGTCAAATTTTGCTCTCAAAGTATTAGGCGCGCATAAATCAAAAGAGTAATTACAATTTTTCCCGCGGTTTATGTTTTCCTGCTATAAAAAGTTCAAAAATCTTAAATTTTAAGTCAAGTTTTGCTCTCAAGGTATTAGGAGCGCATAAATCAAAAGAGTAATTACAATTTCTCCCGCGGTTTATGTTTTCCTGCTATAAAAAGTTCAAAAATCTTAACTTTCAAGTCAAGTTTTGCTCTCAAAGTATTAGGAGCGCATAAATCAAAAGAGTAATTACAATTTATGTTTTCCTGCTATAAAAAGTTAAAAATTCTTAAATTTTAAGTCAAATTTTGCTCTCAAAGTATTAGGAGCGCATAAATCAAAAGAGTAATTACAATTTCTCCCGCGGTTTATGTTTTCCTGCTATAAAAAGTTCAAAAATCTTAACTTTCAAGTCAAGTTTTGCTCTCAAAGTATTAGGAGCGCATAAATCAAAAGAGTAATTACAATTTATGTTTTCCTGCTATAAAAAGTTCAAAATTCTTAAATTTTAAGTCAAATTTTGCTCTCAAAGTATTAGGAGCGCATAAATCAAAAGAGTAATTACAATTTCTTTCGCGGTTTATGTTTTCCCGCTATAAAAAGTTCAAAAAACTTAAATTTGAAGTCAAATTTTGCTCTCATGGTATTAGGAGCGCATAAATCAAAAGAGTAATTACAATTTCTCCCGCGGTTTATGTTTTTCTGCTATAAAAAGTTCAAAAATCTTAAATTTTAAGTCAAATTTTGCTCTCAAAGTATTAGGAGCGCATACATCAATAGAGTAATTACAATTTCTCTCGCGGTTTATGTTTTCCTGCTATAAAAAGTTCAAAAATTCTTAAATTTTAAGTCAAATTTTGCTCTCAAAGTATTAGGAGCGCATAAATCAAAAGAGTAATTACAATTTCTCCCGCGGTTTATTTTCCTGCTATAAAAAGTTCAAAAATCTTGTATTTTAGGTCAAATTTTGCTCTCAAGGTATTAGGAGCGCATAAATCAAAAGAGTAATTACGTTTTCTACCGCGGTTTATGTTTTCCTGCTATAAAAAGTTCGAAAATTCCAAATTTTAAGTCAAGTTTTGCTCTCAAAGTATTAGGAGCGCATAAATCAAAAGAGTAATTACAATTTCTCCCGCGGTTTATGTTTTCCTGCTATAAAAAGTTCAAAAATCTTAAATTTTAAGTCAAATTTGGCTCTCAAGGTATTAGGAGCGCATAAATCAAAAGAGTAATTACAATTTCTCCCGCGGTTTATGTTTTCCTGCTATAAAAAGTTCAAAAATCTTAAATTTTAAGTCAAATTTGGCTCTCAAGGTATTAGGAGCGCATA
Organism: Cantharis rustica; assembly: GCA_911387805.1. Lineage (NCBI taxonomy): Eukaryota > Metazoa > Arthropoda > Insecta > Coleoptera > Cantharidae > Cantharis > Cantharis rustica. The sequence goes on from OU426880.1 coordinate 245,967, forward strand.
AATCAAAAGAGTAATTACAATTTCTCCCGCGGTTTGTTTTCCTGCTATAAAAAGTTCAAAAATCTTATATTTTAGGTCAAATTTTGCTCTCAAGGTATTAGGAGCGCATAAATCAAAAGAGTAATTACGTTTTCTACCGCGGTTTATGTTTTCCTGCTATAAAAAGTTCAAAAATTTTAAATTTTAAGTCAAGTTTTGCTCTCAAAGTATTAGCAGCGCATAAATCAAAAGAGTAATTACAATTTCTCCCGCGGTTTATGTTTTCCTGCTATAAAAAGTTCAAAAATCTTAAATTTTAAGTCAAATTTTGCCCTCAATGTATTAGGAGCGCATAAATCAAAAGAGTAATTACAATTTCTCCCACGGTTTATGTTTTCCTGCTATAAAAAGTTCAAAAATCTTAAATTTTAATTCAATTTTTGCTCTCAAAGTATTAGGAGCGCATAAATCAAAAGAGTAATTACAATTTCTCCCGCGGTTTATGTTTTCCTGCTATAAAAAGTTCAAAAATCTTAAATTTTAAGTTAATTTTTGCTCACAAATAATTAGGAGCGCATAAATCAAAAGAGTAATTACAATTTCTCCCGCGGTTTATGTTTTCCTGCTATAAAAAGTTCAAAAATCTTAAATTTTAAGTCAATTTTTGCTCTCAAAGTATTAGGAGCGCATAAATCAAAAGAGTAATTACAATTTCTCCCGCGGTTTATGTTTGCCTGCTATAAAAAGTTCAAAAATCTTAAATTTTAAGTCAATTTTTGCTCTCAAAGTATTAGGAGCGCATAAATCAAAAGAGTAATTACAATTTCTCCCGTGGTTTGTTTTCCTGCTATAAAAAGTTCAAAAATCTTAAATTTTAAGTCAATTTTTGCTCACAAAGTATCAGGAGCGCATAAATCAAAAGAGTAATTACACTTTCTTTCGCGGTTTATGTTTTCCTGCTATAAAAAGTTCAAAAATCTTAAATTTTAAGTCAATTTTTGCTCTCAAAGTACTAGGTGCGCATAAATCAAAAGAGTAATTACAATTTCTCCCGCGGTTTATGTTTTCCTGCTATAAAAAGTTTAAAAATCTTAAATTTTAAGTCAAATTTTGCTCTCAAAGTATTAGGAGCCCATAAATCAAAAGAGTAATTACAATTTCTCCCGCGGTTTATGTTTTCCTGCTATAAAAAGTTCAAAAATTTTAAATTTTAAGTCAAATTTTGCTCTCAAAGTATTAGGAGCGCATAAATCAAAAGAGTAATTACAATTTCTCCCGCGGTTTATGTTTTCCTGCTATAAAAAGTTCAAAAATCTTAAATTTCAAGTCAAGTTTTGCTCTCAAAGTATTAGGCGCGCATAAATCAAAAAAGTAATTACAATTTCTCGCGCGGTTTATGTTTTCCTGCTACAAAAAGTTCAAAAATCTTAAATTTTAAGTCAAGTTTTGCTCTCAAAGTATTAGGAGCGCATAAATCAAAAGAGTAATTACAATTTCTCCCGCGGTTTATGTTTTCCTGCTATAAAAAGTTCAAAAATCTTAAATTTCAAGTCAAGTTTTGCTCTCAAAGTATTAGGAGCGCATAAATCAAAAGAGTAATTACAATTTCTCCCGCGGTTTATGTTTTCCTGCTATAAAAAGTTCAAAAAACTTAAATTTTAAGTCAAATTTTCCTCTCAAGGTATTAGAAGCGCATAAATCAAAAGAGTAATTACAATTTCTCCCGCGGTTTATGTTTTCCTGCTATAAAAAGTTCAAAAATCTTAAATTTTAAGTGAAATTTTGCTCTCAAAGTATTAGGCGCGCATAAATCAAAAGAGTAATTACAATTTCTCCCGCGGTTTATGTTTTCCTGCTACAAAAAGTTAAAAAATCTTAAATTTTAAGTCAAATTTTGCTCTCAAAGTATTAGGAGCGCATAAATCAAAAGAGTAATTACAATTTCTCCCGCGGTTTATGTTTTCCTGCTATAAAAAGTTCAAAAATTTTAAATTTTAAGTCAAATTTTGCTCTCAAAGTATTAGGAGCGCATAAATCAAAAGAGTAATTACAATTTCTCCCGCGGTTTATGTTTTCCTGCTATAAAAAGTTCAAAAATCTTAAATTTTAAGTCAAATTTTGCTCTCAAAGTATTAGGAGCGCATAAATCAAAAGAGTAATTACAATTTCTCCCGCGGTTTATGTTTTCCTGCTATAAAAAGTTCAAAAATCTTAAATTTTAAGTCAATTTTTGCTCTCAAAGTATTAGGAGCGCATAAATCAAAAGAGTAATTACAATTTCTCCCGCGGTTTATGTTTTCCTGCTAAAGATGTTCAAAAATTTTAAATTATAAGTCAAATTTTGCTCTCAAAGTATTAGGAGCGCATAAATCAAAAGAGTAATTACAATTTCTCCCGCGGTTTATGTTTTACAGCTATAAAAAGCTCAAAAATCTTAAATTTTAAGTCAAATTTTGCTCTCAAAGTATTAGGAGCGCATAAATCAAAAGAGTAATTACAATTTCTCCCGCGGTTTATGTTTTCCTGCTATAAAAAGTACAAAAATCTTAAATTTTAAGTCAATTTTTGCTCTCAAAGTATTAGGAGCGCATAAATCAAAAGAGTAATTACAATTTCTCCCGCGGTTTATGTTTTCCTGCTATAAAAAGTACAAAAATCTTAAATTTTAAGTCAATTTTTGCTCTCAAAGTATTAGGAGCGCATAAATCAAAAAAGTAATTACAATTTCTCCCGCGGTTTATGTTTTCCTGCTATAAGAAGTTTAAAAATCTTAAATTTTAAGTCAAATTTTGCTCTCAAAGTATTAGGAGCGCATAAATCAAAAGAGTAATTACAATTTCTCCCGCGGTTTATGTTTTTCTGCTATAAAAAGTTTAAAAATCTTAAATTTTAAGTCAAATTTTGCTCTCAAAGTATTAGGAGCGCATAAATCAAAAGAGTAATTACAATTTCTCCCGCGGTTTATGTTTTCCTGCTATAAAAAGTTCAAAAATCTTAAATTTTTAGTCAAATTTTGCTCTCAAAGTATTAAAAGCGCATAAATCAAAAGAGTAATTACAATTTCTCCCGCGGTTTATGTTTTACTGCTATAAAAAGTTAAAAATCTTAAATTTTAAGTCAAATTTTGCTCTCAAAGTATTAGGAGCGCATAAATCAAAAGAGTAATTACAATTTCTCTAGCGGTTTATGTTTTTCTGCTATAAAAAGTTCAAAAATCTTAAATTTTAAGTCAAATTTTGCTCTCAAATTATTAGCAGCGCATAAATCAAAAGAGTAATTACAATTTCTCCCGCGGTTTATGTTTTCCTGCTATAAAAAGTTCAAAAATCTTAAATTTTAAGTCAAGTTTTGCTCTCAAAGTATTAGGACCGCATAAATCAAAAGAGTAATTACAATTTCTCCCGCGGTTTATGTTTTACTGCTATAAAAAGTTCAAAAATCTTAAATTTTAAGTCAATTTTTGCACTCAAAGTATTAGGAGCGCATAAATCAAAAAAGTAATTAGAATTTCTCCCGCGGTTTATGTTTTCCTGCTATAAAATTTTCAAAAATCTTAAATTTTAAGTCAATTTGTGCTCTCAAAGTATTAGGAGCGCATAAATCAAAAGAGTAATTACAATTTCTCACGCGGTTTATGTTTTCCTGCTAAAGAAGTTCAAAAATCTTAAATTATAAGTCAAATTTTGCTCTCAAAGTATTAGGAGCGCATAAATCAAAAGAGTAATTACAATTTCTCCCGCGGTTTATGTTTTCCTGCTATAAAAAGTTCAAAAATCTTAAATTTTAAGTCAATTTTTGCTCTCAAAGTATTAGGAGCGCATAAATCAAAAGAGTAAATACAATTTCTCGGTTTATGTTTTCCTGCCATAAAAACTTCAAAAATCTTAAATTTTAAGTCAAATTTTGCTCTCAAAGTATTAGGAGCGCATAAATCAAAAGAGTAATTACAATTTCTCCCGCGGTTTATGTTTTCCTGCTATAAAAAGTTCAAAAATCTTAAATTTTAAGTCAAATTTTGCTCTCAAAGTATTAGGAGCGCATAAATCAAAAGAGTAATTACAATTTCTCCCGCGGTTTATGTTTTCCTGCTATCAAAAGTTCAAAAATCTTAAATAATAAGTCAATTTTTGCTCTCAAAGTATTAGGAGCGCATAAATCAAAAGAGTAATTACAATTTCTCCCGCGGTTTATGTTTTCCTGCTATCAAAAGTACAAAAATCTTAAATTTTAAGTCAATTTTTGCTCTCAAAGTATTAGGAGCGCATAAATCAAAAAAGTAATTACAATTTCTCCCGCGGTTTATGTTTTCCTGCTATAAAAAAATCAAAAATCTTAAATTTTAAGTCAAATTTTGCTCTCAAAGTATTAGGAGCGCATAAATCAAAAGAGTAATTACAATTTCTTCCGCAGTTTATGTTTTCCTGCTATAAAAAGTTCAAAAATCTTAAATTTTAAGTCAATTTTTGCTCTCAAAGTATTAGGAGCGCATAAATCAAAAAAGTAATTACAATTTCTCCCGCGGTTTATGTTTTCCTGCTATAAAAAGTACAAAAATCTTAAATTTTAAGTCAAATTTTGCTCTCAAAGTATTAGGAGCGCATAAATCAAAAGAGTAATTACAATTTCTTGGTTTATGTTTTCCTGCTATAAAAAGTTCAAAAATCTTAAATTTTAAATCAAATTTTGCTCTCAAAGTATTAGGAGCGCATAAATCAAAAGAGTAGTTACAATTCCTCCCGCGGTTTATGTTTTCCTGCTATAAAAAGTTCAAAAATCTTAAATTTTAAGTCAAATTTTGCTCTCAAAGTATTAGGAGCGCATAAATCAAAAGAGTAATTACAATTTCTTCCGCAGTTTATGTTTTCCTGCTATAAAAAGTTCAAAAATCTTAAATTTTAAGTCAATTTTTGCTCTGAAAGTATTAGGAGCGCATAAATCAAAAAAGTAATTACAATTTCTCCCGCGGTTTATGTTTTCCTGCTATAAAAAGTTTAAAAATCTTAAATTTTAAGTCAAATTTTGCTCTCAAAGTATTAGGAGCGCATACATCAAAAGAATAATTACAATTTCTTTCGCGGTTTATGTTTTCCTGCTATAAAAAGTTCAAAAATCTTAAATTATAAGTCAAATTTTGCTCTCAAAGTATTAGGAGCGCATAAATCAAAAGAGTAATTACAATTTCTCCCGCGGTTTATGTTTTACAGCTATAAAAAGTTCAAAAATCTTAAATTTTAAGTCAATTTTTGCTCTCAAAGTATTAGGAGCGCATAAATCAAAAAAGTAATTACAATTTCTCCCGCGGTTTATGTTTTCCTGCTATAAAAATTTCAAAAATCTTAAATTTTAAGTCAATTTTTGCTCTCAAAGTATTAGGAGCGCATAAATCAAAAGAGTAATTACAATTTCTCGGTTTATGTTTTCCTGCTATAAAAAGTTCAAAAATCTTAAATTTTAAGTCAAATTTTGCTCTCAAAGTATTAGGAGCGCATAAATCAAAAGAGTAATTACAATTTCTCCCGCGGTTTATGTTTTCCTGCTATGAAAAGTTCAAAAATTTTAAATTTTAAGTCAAATTTTGCTCTCAAAGTATTAGGAGCGCATAAATCAAAAGAGTAATTACAATTTCTTTCGCGGTTTATGTTTTCCTGCTATAAAAAGTTCAAAAATCTTAAATTTTAAGTCAATTTTTGCTCTCAAAGTATTAGGAGCGCATAAATCAAAAGAGTAATTACAATTTCTCCCGCGGTTTATGTTTTCCTGCTATAAAAAGTACAAAAATCTTAAATTTTAAGTCAATTTTTGCTCTCAAAGTATTAGGAGCGCATAAATCAAAAAAGTAATTACAATTTCTCCCGCGGTTTATGTTTTCCTGCTATAAGAAGTTTAAAAATCTTAAATTTTAAGTCAAATTTTGCTCTCAAAGTATTAGGAGCGCATAAATCAAAAGAGTAATTACAATTTCTCCCGCGGTTTATGTTTTTCTGCTATAAAAAGCTCAAAAATCTTAAATTTTAAGTCAAATTTTGCGCTCAAAGTATTAGGAGCGCATAAATCAAAAGAGTAATTACAATTTCTCCCGCGGTTTATGTTTTCCTGCTATAAAAAGTTCAAAAATCTTAAATTTTAAGTCAAATTTTGCTCTCAAAGTATTAAAAGCGCATAAATCAAAAGAGTAATTACAATTTCTCCCGCGGTTTATGTTTTTCTGCTATAAAAAGTTAAAAATCTTAAATTTTAAGTCAAATTTTGCTCTCAAAGTATTAGGAGCGCATAAATCAAAAGAGTAATTACAATTTCTCCCGCGGTTTATGTTTTCCTGCTATAAAAAAATCAAAAATTTTAAATTTTAAGTCAAATTTTGCTCTCAAAGTAATAGGAGCGCATAAATCAAATGACTAATTACAATTTCTCCCGCGGTTTATGTTTTCCTGCTATAAAAAGTTCAAAAATCTTAAATTTTAAGTCAATTTTTGCTCTCAAAGTATTAGGAGCGCATAAATCAAAAGAGTAATTACAATTTCTTGGTTTATGTTTTCCTGCTATAAAAAGTTCAAAAATCTTAAATTTTAAATCAAATTTTGCTCTCAAAGTATTAGGAGCGCATAAATCAAAAGAGTAATTACAATTTCTCCCGCGGTTTATGTTTTCCTGCTATAAAAAGTTCAAAAATCTTAAATTTTAAGTCAAATTTTGCTCTCAAAGTATTAGGAGCGCATAAATCAAAAGAGTAATTACAATTTCTTCCGCAGTTTATGTTTTCCTGCTATAAAAAGTTCAAAAATCTTAAATTTTAAGTCAATTTTTGCTCTCAAAGTATTAGGAGCGCATAAATCAAAAAAGTAATTACAATTTCTCCCGCGGTTTATGTTTTCCTGCTATAAAAAGTTTAAAAATCTTAAATTTTAAGTCAAATTTTGCTCTCAAAGTATTAGGAGCGCATACATCAAAAGAGTAATTACAATTTCTTTCGCGGTTTATGTTTTCCTGCTATAAAAAGTTCAAAAATCTTAAATTATAAGTCAAATTTTGCTCTCAAAGTATTAGGAGCGCATAAATCAAAAGAGTAATTACAATTTCTCCCGCGGTTTATGTTTTACAGCTACAAAAAGTTCAAAAATCTTAAATTTTAATTCAATTTTTGCTCTCAAAGTATTAGGAGCGCATAAATCAAAAAAGTAATTACAATTTCTCCCGCGGTTTATGTTTTCCTGCTATAAAAATTTCAAAAATCTTAAATTTTAAGTCAATTTTTGCTCTCAAAGTATTAGGAGCGCATAAATCAAAAGAGTAATTACAATTTCTCGGTTTATGTTTTCCTGCTATAAAAAGTTCAAAAATCTTAAATTTTAAGTCAAATTTTGCTCTCAAAGTATTAGGAGCGCATAAATCAAAAGAGTAATTACAATTTCTCCCGCGGTTTATGTTTTCCTGCTATGAAAAGTTCCAAAAATTTTAAATTTTAAGTCAAATTTTGCTCTCAAAGTATTAGGAGCGCATAAATCAAAAGAGTAATTACAATTTCTTTCGCGGTTTATGTTTTCCTGCTATAAAAAGTTCAAAAATCTTAAATTTTAAGTCAATTTTTGCTCTCAAAGTATTAGGAGCGCATAAATCAAAAGAGTAATTACAATTTCTCCCGCGGTTTATGTTTTCCTGCTATAAAAAGTACAAAAATCTTAAATTTTAAGTCAATTTTTGCTCTCAAAGTATTAGGAGCGCATAAATCAAAAAAGTAATTACAATTTCTCCCGCGGTTTATGTTTTCCTGCTATAAGAAGTTTAAAAATCTTAAATTTTAAGTCAAATTTTGCTCTCAAAGTATTAGGAGCGCATAAATCAAAAGAGTAATTACAATTTCTCCCGCGGTTTATGTTTTTCTGCTATAAAAAGTTCAAAAATCTTAAATTTTAAGTCAAATTTTGCTCTCAAAGTATTAGGAGCGCATAAATCAAAAGAGTAATTACAATTTCTCCCGCGGTTTATGTTTTCCTGCTATAAAAAGTTCAAAAATCTTAAATTTTTAGTCAAATTTTGCTCTCAAAGTATTAAAAGCGCATAAATCAAAAGAGTAATTACAATTTCTCCCGCGGTTTATGTTTTACTGCTATAAAAAGTTAAAAATCTTAAATTTTAAGTCAAATTTTGCTCTCAAAGTATTAGGAGCGCATAAATCAAAAGAGTAATTACAATTTCTCTAGCGGTTTATGTTTTTCTGCTATAAAAAGTTCAAAAATCTTAAATTTTAAGTCAAATTTTGCTCTCAAATTATTAGCAGCGCATAAATCAAAAGAGTAATTACAATTTCTCCCGCGGTTTATGTTTTCCTGCTATAAAAAGTTCAAAAATCTTAAATTTTAAGTCAAGTTTTGCTCTCAAAGTATTAGGACCGCATAAATCAAAAGAGTAATTACAATTTCTCCCGCGGTTTATGTTTTACTGCTATAAAAAGTTCAAAAATCTTAAATTTTAAGTCAATTTTTGCACTCAAAGTATTAGGAGCGCATAAATCAAAAAAGTAATTAGAATTTCTCCCGCGGTTTATGTTTTCCTGCTATAAAATTTTCAAAAATCTTAAATTTTAAGTCAATTTGTGCTCTCAAAGTATTAGGAGCGCATAAATCAAAAGAGTAATTACAATTTCTCACGCGGTTTATGTTTTCCTGCTAAAGAAGTTCAAAAATCTTAAATTATAAGTCAAATTTTGCTCTCAAAGTATTAGGAGCGCATAAATCAAAAGAGTAATTACAATTTCTCCCGCGGTTTATGTTTTCCTGCTATAAAAAGTTCAAAAATCTTAAATTTTAAGTCAATTTTTGCTCTCAAAGTATTAGGAGCGCATAAATCAAAAGAGTAAATACAATTTCTCGGTTTATGTTTTCCTGCCATAAAAACTTCAAAAATCTTAAATTTTAAGTCAAATTTTGCTCTCAAAGTATTAGGAGCGCATAAATCAAAAAAGTAATTACAATTTCTCCCGCGGTTTATGTTTTCCTGCTATAAAAAGTTTAAAAATCTTAAATTTTAAGTCAAATTTTGCTCTCAAAGTATTAGGAGCGCATACATCAAAAGAGTAATTACAATTTCTTTCGCGGTTTATGTTTTCCTGCTATAAAAAGTTCAAAAATCTTAAATTATAAGTCAAATTTTGCTCTCAAAGTATTAGGAGCGCATAAATCAAAAGAGTAATTACAATTTCTCCCGCGGTTTATGTTTTACAGCTACAAAAAGTTCAAAAATCTTAAATTTTAATTCAATTTTTGCTCTCAAAGTATTAGGAGCGCATAAATCAAAAAAGTAATTACAATTTCTCCCGCGGTTTATGTTTTCCTGCTATAAAAATTTCAAAAATCTTAAATTTTAAGTCAATTTTTGCTCTCAAAGTATTAGGAGCGCATAAATCAAAAGAGTAATTACAATTTCTCGGTTTATGTTTTCCTGCTATAAAAAGTTCAAAAATCTTAAATTTTAAGTCAAATTTTGCTCTCAAAGTATTAGGAGCGCATAAATCAAAAGAGTAATTACAATTTCTCCCGCGGTTTATGTTTTCCTGCTATGAAAAGTTCCAAAAATTTTAAATTTTAAGTCAAATTTTGCTCTCAAAGTATTAGGAGCGCATAAATCAAAAGAGTAATTACAATTTCTTTCGCGGTTTATGTTTTCCTGCTATAAAAAGTTCAAAAATCTTAAATTTTAAGTCAATTTTTGCTCTCAAAGTATTAGGAGCGCATAAATCAAAAGAGTAATTACAATTTCTCCCGCGGTTTATGTTTTCCTGCTATAAAAAGTACAAAAATCTTAAATTTTAAGTCAATTTTTGCTCTCAAAGTATTAGGAGCGCATAAATCAAAAAAGTAATTACAATTTCTCCCGCGGTTTATGTTTTCCTGCTATAAGAAGTTTAAAAATCTTAAATTTTAAGTCAAATTTTGCTCTCAAAGTATTAGGAGCGCATAAATCAAAAGAGTAATTACAATTTCTCCCGCGGTTTATGTTTTTCTGCTATAAAAAGCTCAAAAATCTTAAATTTTAAGTCAAATTTTGCTCTCAAAGTATTAGGAGCGCATAAATCAAAAGAGTAATTACAATTTCTCCCGCGGTTTATGTTTTCCTGCTATAAAAAGTTCAAAAATCTTAAATTTTTAGTCAAATTTTGCTCTCAAAGTATTAAAAGCGCATAAATCAAAAGAGTAATTACAATTTCTCCCGCGGTTTATGTTTTACTGCTATAAAAAGTTAAAAATCTTAAATTTTAAGTCAAATTTTGCTCTCAAAGTATTAGGAGCGCATAAATCAAAAGAGTAATTACAATTTCTCTAGCGGTTTATGTTTTTCTGCTATAAAAAGTTCAAAAATCTTAAATTTTAAGTCAAATTTTGCTCTCAAATTATTAGCAGCGCATAAATCAAAAGAGTAATTACAATTTCTCCCGCGGTTTATGTTTTCCTGCTATAAAAAGTTCAAAAATCTTAAATTTTAAGTCAAGTTTTGCTCTCAAAGTATTAGGACCGCATAAATCAAAAGAGTAATTACAATTTCTCCCGCGGTTTATGTTTTACTGCTATAAAAAGTTCAAAAATCTTAAATTTTAAGTCAATTTTTGCACTCAAAGTATTAGGAGCGCATAAATCAAAAAAGTAATTAGAATTTCTCCCGCGGTTTATGTTTTCCTGCTATAAAATTTTCAAAAATCTTAAATTTTAAGTCAATTTGTGCTCTCAAAGTATTAGGAGCGCATAAATCAAAAGAGTAATTACAATTTCTCACGCGGTTTATGTTTTCCTGCTAAAGAAGTTCAAAAATCTTAAATTATAAGTCAAATTTTGCTCTCAAAGTATTAGGAGCGCATAAATCAAAAGAGTAATTACAATTTCTCCCGCGGTTTATGTTTTCCTGCTATAAAAAGTTCAAAAATCTTAAATTTTAAGTCAATTTTTGCTCTCAAAGTATTAGGAGCGCATAAATCAAAAGAGTAAATACAATTTCTCGGTTTATGTTTTCCTGCCATAAAAACTTCAAAAATCTTAAATTTTAAGTCAAATTTTGCTCTCAAAGTATTAGGAGCGCATAAATCAAAAGAGTAATTACAATTTCTCCCGCGGTTTATGTTTTCCTGCTATAAAAAGTTCAAAAATCTTAAATTTTAAGTCAAATTTTGCTCTCAAAGTATTAGGAGCGCATAAATCAAAAGAGTAATTACAATTTCTTTCGCGGTTTATGTTTTCCTGCTATCAAAAGTTCAAAAATCTTAAATAATAAGTCAATTTTTGCTCTCAAAGTATTAGGAGCGCATAAATCAAAAGAGTAATTACAATTTCTCCCGCGGTTTATGTTTTCCTGCTATCAAAAGTACAAAAATCTTAAATTTTAAGTCAATTTTTGCTCTCAAAGTATTAGGAGCGCATAAATCAAAAAAGTAATTACAATTTCTCCCGCGGTTTATGTTTTCCTGCTATAAAAAAATCAAAAATCTTAAATTTTAAGTCAAATTTTGCTCTCAAAGTATTAGGAGCGCATAAATCAAAAGAGTAATTACAATTTCTTCCGCAGTTTATATTTTCCTGCTATAAAAAGTTCAAAAATCTTAAATTTTAAGTCAATTTTTGCTCTCAAAGTATTAGGAGCGCATAAATCAAAAAAGTAATTACAATTTCTCCCGCGGTTTATGTTTTCCTGCTATAAAAAGTACAAAAATCTTAAATTTTAAGTCAAATTTTGCTCTCAAAGTATTAGGAGCGCATAAATCAAAAGAGTAATTACAATTTCTTTCGCGGTTTATGTTTTCCTGCTATAAAAAGTTCAAAAATCTTAAATTGTAAGTCAAATTTTGCTCTCAAAGTATTAGGAGCGCATAAATCAAAAGAGTAATTACAATTTCTCCCGCGGTTTATGTTTTCCTGCTATAAAAAGTTCAAAAATCTTAAATTTTAAGTCAATTTTTGCTCTCAAAGTATTAGGAGCGCATAAATCAAAAGAGTAAATAAAATTTCTCGGTTAATGTTTTCTTGCTATAAAAAGTTCAAAAATCTTAAATTTTAAGTCAAATTTTGCTCTCAAAGTATTAGGAGCGCATAAATCAAAAGAGTTATTACAATTTCTCCAGCGGTTTATGTTTTCCTGCTATAAAAAAATCAAAAATTTTAAATTTTAAGTCAAATTTTGCTCTCAAAGTATTAGGAGCGCATAAATCAAAAAAGTAATTACAATTTCTCCCGCGGTTTATGTTTTCCTGCTATAAAAAGTTCAAAAATCTTAAATTTTAAGTCAATTTTTGCTTTCAAAGTATTAGGAGCGCATAAATCAAAAGAGTAATTACAATTTCTCCCGCGGTTTATGTTTTCCTGCTATAAAAAGTTCAAAAATCTTAAATTTTAAGTCAATTTTTGCTCTCAAAGTATGAGGAGCGCATAAATCAAAAGAGTAATTACAATTTCTCGGTTTATGTTTTCTTGCTATAAAAAGTTCAAATATCTTAAATTTTAAGTCAAATTTTGCTCTCAAAGTATTAGGAGCGCATAAATCAAAAGAGTAATTACAATTTCTCCCGCGGTTTATGTTTTCCTGCTATAAAAAGTTCAAAAATTTTAAATTTTAAGTCAAATTTTGCTCTCAAAGTATTAGGAGCGCATAAATCAAAAGAGTAATTACAATTTCTCCCGCGGTTTATGTTTTCCTGCTATAAAAAGTTCAAAAATCTTAAATTTTAAGTCAATTTTTGCTCTCAAAGTATTAGGAGCGCATAAATCAAAAGAGTAATTACAATTTCTTGGTTTATGTTTTCCTGCTATAAAAAGTTAAAAAATCTTAAATTTTAAGTCAAATTTTGCTCTCAAAGTATTAGGAGCGCATAAATCAAAAGAGTAATTACAATTTCTCCCGCGGTTTATGTTTTCCTGCTATAAAAAGTTCAAAAATCTTAAATTTTAAGTCAAATTTTGCTCTCAAAGTATTAGGAGCGCATAAATCAAAAGAGTAATTACAATTTCTTCCGCAGTTTATGTTTTCCTGCTATTAAAAGTTCAAAAATCTTAAATTTTAAGTCAATTTTTTCTCTCAAAGTATTAGGAGCGCATAAATCAAAAAAGGAATTACATTTTCTCCTGCGGTTTATGTTTTCCTGCTATAAAAAGTTTAAAAATCTTAAATTTTAAGTCAAATTTTGCTCTCAAAGTATTAGGAGCGCTTAAATCAAAAAAGTAATTACAATTTTTTTCGCGGTTTATGTTTTCCTGCTATAAAAAGTTCAAAAATCTTAAATTTTAAGTCAAATTTTGCTCTCAAAGTATTAGGAGCGCATAAATCAAAAGAGTAATTACAATTTCTCCCGCGGTTTATGTTTTCCTGCTATAAAAAGTTCAAAAATCTTAAATTTTAAGTCAAATTTTGCTCTCAAAGTATTAGGAGCGCATAAATCAAAAGAGTAATTACAATTTCCCCCCTGTTTATGCTTTCCTGCTATAAAAAGTTGAAAATCTTAAATTTTAAGTCACATTTTGCTCTCAAAGTATTAGGAGCGCATAAATCAAAAGAGTAATTACAATTTCTCACGCGGTTTATGTTTTCCTGCTAAAGAAGTTCAAAAATTTTAAATTATAAGTCAAATTTTGCTCTCAAAGTATTAGGAGCGCATAAATCAAAAGAGTAATTACAATTTCTCCCGCGGTTTATGTTTTCCTGCTATAAAAAGTTCAAAAATCTTAAATTTTAAGTCATATTTTTGCTCTCAAAGTATTAGGAGCGCATAAATCAAAAGAGTAATTACAATTTCTCGGTTTATGTTTTCCTGCTATAAAAAGTTCAAAAATCTTAAATTTTAAGTCAAATTTTGCTCTCAAAGTATTAGGAGCGCATAAATCAAAAGAGTAATTACAATTTCTTCCGCAGTTTATGTTTTCCTGCTATAAAAAGTTCAAAAATCTTAAATTTTAAGTCAATTTTTTCTCTCAAAGTATTAGGAGCGCATAAATCAAAAAAGTAATTACAATTTCTCCCGCGGTTTATGTTTTCCTGCTATAAAAAGTTTAAAAATCTTAAATTTTAAGTCAAATTTTGCTCTCAAAGTATTAGGAGCGCATAAATCAAAAGAGTAATTACAATTTCTTTCGCGGTTTATGTTTTCCTGCTATAAAAAGTTCAAAAATCTTAAATTTTAAGTCAAATTTTGCTCTCAAAGTATTAGGAGCGCATAAATCAAAAGAGTAATTACAATTTCTTTCGCGGTTTATGTTTTCCTGCTATAAAAAGTTCAAAAATCTTAAATTTTAAGTCAATTTTTGCTCTCAAAGTATTAGGAGCGCATAAATCAAAAGAGTAATTACAATTTCTCCCGCGGTTTATGTTTTCCTGCTATAAAAAGTACAAAAATCTTTAATTTTAAGTCAATTTTTGCTCTCAAAGTATTAGGAGCGCATAAATCAAAAAAGTAATTACAATTTCTCCCGCGGTTTATGTTTTCCTGCTATAAGAAGTTTAAAAATCTTAAATTTTAAGTCAAATTTTGCTCTCAAAGTATTAGGAGCGCATAAATCAAAAGAGTAATTACAATTTCTCCCGCGGTTTATGTTTTTCTGCTATAAAAAGCTCAAAAATCTTAAATTTTAAGTCAAATTTTGCTCTCAAAGTATTAGGAGCGCATAAATCAAAAGAGTAATTACAATTTCTCCCGCGGTTTATGTTTTGCTGCTATAAAAAGTTCAAAAATCTTAAATTTTAAGTCAAATTTTGCTCTCAAAGTATTAGGAGCGCATAAATCAAAAGAGTAATTACAATTTCTTTCGCGGTTTATGTTTTCCTGCTATAAAAAGTTCAAAAATCTTAAATAATAAGTCAATTTTTGCTCTCAAAGTATTAGGAGCGCATAAATCAAAAGAGTAATTACAATTTCTCCCGCGGTTTATGTTTTCCTGCTATCAAAAATACAAAAATCTTAAATTTTAAGTCAATTTTTGCTCTCAAAGTATTAGGAGCGCATAAATCAAAAAAGTAATTACAATTTCTCCCGCGGTTTATGTTTTCCTGCTATAAGAAGTTTAAAAATCTTAAATTTTAAGTCAAATTTTGCTCTCAAAGTATTAGGAGCGCATAAATCAAAAGAGTAATTACAATTTCTCCCGCGGTTTATGTTTTTCTGCTATAAAAAGCTCAAAAATCTTAAATTTTAAGTCAAATTTTGCTCTCAAAGTATTAGGAGCGCATAAATCAAAAGAGTAATTACAATTTCTTCCGCGGTTTATGTTTTCCTGCTATAAAAAGTTCAAAAATCTTAAATTTTAAGTCAAATTTTGCTCTCAAAGTATTAAAAGCGCATAAATCAAAAAAGTAATTACAATTTCTCCCGCGGTTTATGTTTTTCTGCTATAAAAAGTTAAAAATCTTAAATTTTAAGTCAAATTTTGCTCTCAAAGTATTAGGAGCGCATAAATCAAAAGAGTAATTACAATTTCTTTCGCGGTTTATGTTTTCCTGCTATAAAAAGTTCAAAAATCTTAAATTTTAAGTCAATTTTTGCTCTCAAAGTATTAGGAGCGCATAAATCAAAAGAGTAATTACAATTTCTCCCGCGGTTTATGTTTTCCTGCTATAAAAAGTACAAAAATCTTAAATTTTAAGTCAATTTTTGCTCTCAAAGTATTAGGAGCGCATAAATCAAAAAAGTAATTACAATTTCTCCCGCGGTTTATGTTTTCCTGCTATAAGAAGTTTAAAAATCTTAAATTTTAAGTCAAATTTTGCTCTCAAAGTATTAGGAGCGCATAAATCAAAAGAGTAATTACAATTTCTCCCGCGGTTTATGTTTTTCTGCTATAAAAAGCTCAAAAATCTTAAATTTTAAGTCAAATTTTGCTCTCAAAGTATTAGGAGCGCATAAATCAAAAGAGTAATTACAATTTCTCCCGCGGTTTATGTTTTCCTGCTATAAAAAGTTCAAAAATCTTAAATTTTTAGTCAAATTTTGCTCTCAAAGTATTAAAAGCGCATAAATCAAAAGAGTAATTACAATTTCTCCCGCGGTTTATGTTTTACTGCTATAAAAAGTTAAAAATCTTAAATTTTAAGTCAAATTTTGCTCTCAAAGTATTAGGAGCGCATAAATCAAAAGAGTAATTACAATTTCTCTAGCGGTTTATGTTTTTCTGCTATAAAAAGTTCAAAAATCTTAAATTTTAAGTCAAATTTTGCTCTCAAATTATTAGCAGCGCATAAATCAAAAGAGTAATTACAATTTCTCCCGCGGTTTATGTTTTCCTGCTATAAAAAGTTCAAAAATCTTAAATTTTAAGTCAAGTTTTGCTCTCAAAGTATTAGGACCGCATAAATCAAAAGAGTAATTACAATTTCTCCCGCGGTTTATGTTTTACTGCTATAAAAAGTTCAAAAATCTTAAATTTTAAGTCAATTTTTGCACTCAAAGTATTAGGAGCGCATAAATCAAAAAAGTAATTAGAATTTCTCCCGCGGTTTATGTTTTCCTGCTATAAAATTTTCAAAAATCTTAAATTTTAAGTCAATTTGTGCTCTCAAAGTATTAGGAGCGCATAAATCAAAAGAGTAATTACAATTTCTCCCGCGGTTTATGTTTTCCTGCTATAAAAAGTTCAAAAATCTTAAATTTTAAGTCAAGTTTTGCTCTCAAAGTATTAGGACCGCATAAATCAAAAGAGTAATTACAATTTCTCCCGCGGTTTATGTTTTCCTGCTATAAAAAGTTCAAAAATCTTAAATTTTAAGTCAATTTTTGCTCTCAAAGTATGAGGAGCGCATAAATCAAAAGAGTAATTACAATTTCTCGGTTTATGTTTTCTTGCTATAAAAAGTTCAAATATCTTAAATTTTAAGTCAAATTTTGCTCTCAAAGTATTAGGAGCGCATAAATCAAAAGAGTAATTACAATTTCTCCTGCGGTTTATGTTTTCCTGCTATAAAAAGTTCAAAAATTTTAAATTTTAAGTCAAATTTTGCTCTCAAAGTATTAGGAGCGCATAAATCAAAAGAGTAATTACAATTTCTCCCGCGGTTTATGTTTTTCCTGCTATAAAAAGTTCAAAAATCTTAAATTTTAAGTCAATTTTTGCTCTCAAAGTATTAGGAGCGCATAAATCAAAAGAGTAATTACAATTTCTTGGTTTATGTTTTCCTGCTATAAAAAGTTCAAAAATCTTAAATTTTAAGTCAAATTTTGCTCTCAAAGTATTAGGAGCGCATAAATCAAAAGAGTAATTACAATTTCTCCCGCGGTTTATGTTTTCCTGCTATAAAAAGTTCAAAAATCTTAAATTTTAAGTCAAATTTTGCTCTCAAAGTATTAGGAGCGCATAAATCAAAAGAGTAATTACAATTTCTTCCGCAGTTTATGTTTTCCTGCTATTAAAAGTTCAAAAATCTTAAATTTTAAGTCAATTTTTTCTCTCAAAGTATTAGGAGCGCATAAATCAAAAAAGGAATTACATTTTCTCCCGCGGTTTATGTTTTCCTGCTATAAAAAGTTTAAAAATCTTAAATTTTAAGTCAAATTTTGCTCTCAAAGTATTAGGAGCGCTTAAATCAAAAAAGTAATTACAATTTCTTTCGCGGTTTATGTTTTCCTGCTATAAAAAGTTCAAAAATCTTAAATTTTAAGTCAAATTTTGCTCTCAAAGTATTAGGAGCGCATAAATCAAAAGAGTAATTACAATTTCTCCCGCGGTTTATGTTTTCCTGCTATAAAAAGTTCAAAAATCTTAAATTTTAAGTCATATTTTTGCTCTCAAAGTATTAGGAGCGCATAAATCAAAAGAGTAATTACAATTTCTCGGTTTATGTTTTCCTGCTATAAAAAGTTCAAAAATCTTAAATTTTAAGTCAAATTTTGCTCTCAAAGTATTAGGAGCGCATAAATCAAAAGAGTAATTACAATTTCTTCCGCAGTTTATGTTTTCCTGCTATAAAAAGTTCAAAAATCTTAAATTTTAAGTCAATTTTTTCTCTCAAAGTATTAGGAGCGCATAAATCAAAATAGTAATTACAATTTCTCCCGCGGTTTATGTTTTCCTGCTATAAAAAGTTTAAAAATCTTAAATTTTAAGTCAAATTTTGCTCTCAAAGTATTAGGAGCGCATAAATCAAAAGAGTAATTACAATTTCTTTCGCGGTTTATGTTTTCCTGCTATAAAAAGTTCAAAAATCTTAAATTTTAAGTCAAATTTTGCTCTCAAAGTATTAGGAGCGCATAAATCAAAAGAGTAATTACAATTTCTTTCGCGGTTTATGTTTTCCTGCTATAAAAAGTTCAAAAATCTTAAATTTTAAGTCAATTTTTGCTCTCAAAGTATTAGGAGCGCATAAATCAAAAGAGTAATTACAATTTCTCCCGCGGTTTATGTTTTCCTGCTATAAAAAGTACAAAAATCTTAAATTTTAAGTCAATTTTTGCTCTCAAAGTATTAGGAGCGCATAAATCAAAAAAGTAATTACAATTTCTCCCGCGGTTTATGTTTTCCTGCTATAAGAAGTTTAAAAATCTTAAATTTTAAGTCAAATTTTGCTCTCAAAGTATTAGGAGCGCATAAATCAAAAGAGGAATTACAATTTCTCCCGCGGTTTATGTTTTTCTGCTATAAAAAGCTCAAAAATCTTAAATTTTAAGTCAAATTTTGCTCTCAAAGTATTAGGAGCGCATAAATCAAAAGAGTAATTACAATTTCTCCCGCGGTTTATGTTTTCCTGCTATAAAAAGTTCAAAAATCTTAAATTTTAAGTCAAATTTTGCTCTCAAAGTATTAGGAGCGCATAAATCAAAAGAGTAATTACAATTTCTTTCGCGGTTTATGTTTTCCTGCTATAAAAAGTTCAAAAATCTTAAATAATAAGTCAATTTTTGCTCTCAAAGTATTAGGAGCGCATAAATCAAAAGAGTAATTACAATTTCTCCCGCGGTTTATGTTTTCCTGCTATCAAAAGTACAAAAATCTTAAATTTTAAGTCAATTTTTGCTCTCAAAGTATTAGGAGCGCATAAATCAAAAAAGTAATTACAATTTCTCCCGCGGTTTATGTTTTCCTGCTATAAGAAGTTTAAAAATCTTAAATTTTAAGTCAAATTTTGCTCTCAAAGTATTAGGAGCGCATAAATCAAAAGAGTAATTACAATTTCTCCCGCGGTTTATGTTTTTCTGCTATAAAAAGCTCAAAAATCTTAAATTTTAAGTCAAATTTTGCTCTCAAAGTATTAGGAGCGCATAAATCAAAAGAGTAATTACAATTTCTTCCGCGGTTTATGTTTTCCTGCTATAAAAAGTTCAAAAATCTTAAATTTTAAGTCAAATTTTGCTCTCAAAGTATTAAAAGCGCATAATTCAAAAGAGTAATTACAATTTCTCCCGCGGTTTATGTTTTTCTGCTATAAAAAGTTAAAAATCTTAAATTTTAAGTCAAATTTTGCTCTCAAAGTTTTAGGAGCGCATAAATCAAAAGAGTAATTACAATTTCTCTAGTGGTTTATGTTTTCCTGCTATAAAAAGTTCAAAAATCTTAAATTTTAAGTCAAATTTTGCTCTCAAAGTATTAGGACCGCATAAATCAAAAGAGTAATTACAATTTCTCCCGCGGTTTATGTTTTACTGCTATAAAAAGTTCAAAAATCTTAAATTTTAAGTCAATTTTTGCACTCAAAGTATTAGGAGCGCATAAATCAAAAAAGTAATTAGAATTTCTCCCGCGGTTTATGTTTTCCTGCTATAAAATTTTCAAAAATCTTAAATTTTAAGTCAATTTGGGCTCTCAAAGTATTAGGAGCGCATAAATCAAAAGAGTAATTACAATTTCTCACGCGGTTTATGTTTTCCTGCTAAAGAAGTTCAAAAATCTTAAATTATAAGTCAAATTTTGCTCTCAAAATATTAGGAGCGCATAAATCAAAAGAGTAATTACAATTTCTCCCGCGGTTTATGTTTTCCTTCTATAAAAAGTTCAAAAATCTTAAATTTTAAGTCAATTTTTGCTCTCAAAGTATTAGGAGCGCATAAATCAAAAGAGTAAATACAATTTCTCGGTTTATGTTTTCCTGCTATAAAAAGTTCAAAAATCTTAAATTTTAAGTCAAATTTTGCTCTCAAAGTATTAGGAGCGCATAAATCAAAAGAGTAATTACAATTTCTCCCGCGGTTTATGTTTTCCTGCTATAAAAAAATCAAAAATTTTAAATTTTAAGTCAAATTTTGCTCTCAAAGTAATAGGAGCGCATAAATCAAAAGAGTAATTACAATTTCTCCCGCGGTTTATGTTTTCCTGCTATAAAAAGTTCAAAAATCTTAAATTTTAAGTCAATTTTTGCTCTCAAAGTATTAGGAGCGCATAAATCAAAAGAGTAATTACAATTTCTCCCGCGGTTTATGTTTTCCTGCTATAAAAAGTTCAAAAATCTTAAATTTTAAATCAAATTTTGCTCTCAAGGTATTAGGAGCGCATAAATCAAAAGAGTAATTACAATTTCTCCCGCGGTTTATGTTTTCCTGCTATAAAAAGTTCAAAAATCTTAAATTTTAAGTCAAATTTTGCTCTCAAAGTATTAGGAGCGCATAAATCAAAAGAGTAATTACAATTTCTTCCGCAGTTTATGTTTTCCTGCTATAAAAAGTTCAAAAATCTTAAATTTTAAGTCAATTTTTGCTCTCAAAGTATTAGGAGCGCATAAATCAAAAAAGTAATTACAATTTCTCCCGCGGTTTATGTTTTCCTGCTATAAAAAGTTTAAAAATCTTAAATTTTAAGTCAAATTTTGCTCTCAAAGTATTAGGAGCGCATAAATCAAAAGAGTAATTACAATTTCTTTCGCGGTTTATGTTTTCCTGCTATAAAAAGTTCAAAAATCTTAAATTATAAGTCAAATTTTGCTCTCAAAGTATTAGGAGCGCATACATCAAAAGAGTAATTACAATTTCTCCCGCGGTTTATGTTTTCCTGCTATAAAAAGTTCAAAAATCTTAAATTTTAAGTCAATTTTTGCTCTCAAAGTATTAGGAGCGCATAAATCAAAAGAGTAAATACAATTTCTCAGTTTATGTTTTCCTGCTATAAAAAGTTCAAAAATCTTAAATTTTAAGTCAAATTTTGCTCTCAAAGTATTAGGAGCGCATAAATCAAAAGAGTAATTACAATTTCTCCAGCGCGTTATGTTTTCCTGCTATAAAAAAATCAAAAATTTTAAATTTTAAGTCAAATTTTGCTCTCAAAGTATTAGGAGCGCATAAATCAAAAGAGTAATTACAATTTCTACCGCGGTTTATGTTTTCCTGCTATAAAAAGTTCAAAAATCTTAAATTTTAAATCAATTTTTGCTCTCAAAGTATTAGGAGCGCATAAATCAAAAGAGTAATTACAATTTCTCCCGCGGTTTATGTTTTCCTGCTATAAAAAGTTCAAAAATCTTAAATTTTAAGTCAATTTTTGCTCTCAAAGTATGAGGAGCGCATAAATCAAAAGAGTAATTACAATTTCTCGGTTTATGTTTTCCTGCTATAAAAAGTTCAAATATCTTAAATTTTAAGTCAAATTTTGCTCTCAAAGTATTAGGAGCGCATAAATCAAAAGAGTAATTACAATTTCTCCCGCGGTTTATGTTTTCCTGCTATAAAAAGTTCAAAAATTTTAAATTTTAAGTCAAATTGTGCTCTCAAAGTATTAGGAGCGCATAAATCAAAAGAGTAATTACAATTTCTCCCGCGGTTTATGTTTTCCTGCTATAAAAAGTTCAAAAATCTTAAATTTTAAGTCAATTTTTGCTCTCAAAGTATTAGGAGCGCATAAATCAAAAGAGTAAATACAATTTCTCAGTTTATGTTTTCCTGCTATAAAAAGTTCAAAAATCTTAAATTTTAAGTCAAATTTTGCTCTCAAAGTATTAGGAGCGCATAAATCAAAAGAGTAATTACAATTTCTACCGCGGTTTATGTTTTCCTGCTATAAAAAGTTCAAAAATCTTAAATTTTAAATCAATTTTTGCTCTCAAAGTATTAGGAGCGCATAAATCAAAAGAGTAATTACAATTTCTCCCGCGGTTTATGTTTTCCTGCTATAAAAAGTTCAAAAATCTTAAATTTTAAGTCAATTTTTGCTCTCAAAGTATGAGGAGCGCATAAATCAAAAGAGTAATTACAATTTCTCGGTTTATGTTTTCCTGCTATAAAAAGTTCAAATATCTTAAATTTTAAGTCAAATTTTGCTCTCAAAGTATTAGGAGCGCATAAATCAAAAGAGTAATTACAATTTCTCCCGCGGTTTATGTTTTCCTGCTATAAAAAGTTCAAAAATTTTAAATTTTAAGTCAAATTGTGCTCTCAAAGTATTAGGAGCGCATAAATCAAAAGAGTAATTACAATTTCTCCCGCGGTTTATGTTTTCCTGCTATAAAAAGTTCAAAAATCTTAAATTTTAAGTCAATTTTTGCTCTCAAAGTATTAGGAGCGCATAAATCAAAAGAGTAAATACAATTTCTCAGTTTATGTTTTCCTGCTATAAAAAGTTCAAAAATCTTAAATTTTAAGTCAAATTTTGCTCTCAAAGTATTAGGAGCGCATAAATCAAAAGAGTAATTACAATTTCTACCGCGGTTTATGTTTTCCTGCTATAAAAAGTTCAAAAATCTTAAATTTTAAATCAATTTTTGCTCTCAAAGTATTAGGAGCGCATAAATCAAAAGAGTAATTACAATTTCTCCCGCGGTTTATGTTTTCCTGCTATAAAAAGTTCAAAAATCTTAAATTTTAAGTCAATTTTTGCTCTCAAAGTATGAGGAGCGCATAAATCAAAAGAGTAATTACAATTTCTCGGTTTATGTTTTCCTGCTATAAAAAGTTCAAATATCTTAAATTTTAAGTCAAATTTTGCTCTCAAAGTATTAGGAGCGCATAAATCAAAAGAGTAATTACAATTTCTCCCGCGGTTTATGTTTTCCTGCTATAAAAAGTTCAAAAATTTTAAATTTTAAGTCAAATTGTGCTCTCAAAGTATTAGGAGCGCATAAATCAAAAGAGTAATTACAATTTCTCCCGCGGTTTATGTTTTCCTGCTATAAAAAGTTCAAAAATCTTAAATTTTAAGTCAATTTTTGCTCTCAAAGTATTAGGAGCGCATAAATCAAAAGAGTAATTACAATTTCTTGGTTTATGTTTTCCTGCTATAAAAAGTTCAAAAATCTTAAATTTTAAATCAAATTTTGCTCTCAAAGTATTAGGAGCGCATAAATCAAAAGAGTAATTACAATTTCTCCCGCGGTTTATGTTTTCCTGCTATAAAAAGTTCAAAAATCTTAAATTTTAAGTCAAATTTTGCTCTCAAAGTATTAGGAGCGCATAAATCAAAAGAGTAATTACAATTTCTTCCGCAGTTTATGTTTTCCTGCTATAAAAAGTTCAAAAATCTTAAATTTTAAGTCAATTTTTGCTCTCAAAGTATTAGGAGCGCATAAATCAAAAAAGTAATTATAATTTCTCCCGCGGTTTATGTTTTCCTGCTATAAAAAGTTTAAAAATCTTAAATTTTAAGTCAAATTTTGCTCTCAAAGTATTAGGAGCGCATAAATCAAAAGAGTAATTACAATTTCTTTCGCGGTTTATGTTTTCCTGCTATAAAAAGTTCAAAAATCTTAAATTATAAGTCAAATTTTGCTCTCAAAGTATTAGGAGCGCATAAATCAAAAGAGTAATTACAATTTCTCCCGCGGTTTATGTTTTCCTGCTATAAAAAGTTCAAAAATCTTAAATTTTAAGTCAATTTTTGCTCTCAAAGTATTAGGAGCGCATAAATCAAAAGAGTAAATACAATTTCTCGGTTTATGTTTTCCTCCTATAAAAAGTTCAAAAATCTTAAATTTTAAGTCAAATTTTGCTCTCAAAGTATTAGGAGCGCATAAATCAAAAGAGTAATTACAATTTCTCCAGCGGTTTATGTTTTCCTGCTATAGAAAAATCAAAAATTTTAAATTTTAAGTCAAATTTTGCTCTCAAAGTATTAGGAGCGCATAAATCAAAAGAGTAATTACAATTTCTCCCGCGGTTTATGTTTTCCTGCTATAAAAAGTTAAAAAATCTTAAATTTTAAGTCAATTTTTGCTCTCAAAGTATTAGGAGCGCATAAATCAAAAGAGTAATTACAATTTCTCCCGCGGTTTATGTTTTCCTGCTATAAAAAGTTCAAAAATCTTAAATTTTAAGTCAATTTTTGCTCTCAAAGTATGAGGAGCGCATAAATCAAAAGAGTAATTACAATTTCTCGGTTTATGTTTTCCTGCTATAAAAAGTTCAAATATCTTAAATTTTAAGTCAAATTTTGCTCTCAAAGTATTAGGAGCGCATAAATCTAAAGAGTAATTACAATTTCTCCCGCGGTTTATGTTTTCCTGCTATAAAAAGTTCAAAAATTTTAAATTTTAAGTCAAATTGTGCTCTCAAAGTATTAGGAGCGCATAAATCAAAAGAGTAATTACAATTTCTCCCGCGGTTTATGTTTTCCTGCTATAAAAAGTTCAAAAATCTTAAATTTTAAGTCAATTTTTGCTCTCAAAGTATTAGGAGCGCATAAATCAAAAGAGTAATTACAATTTCTTGGTTTATGTTTTCCTGCTATAAAAAGTTCAAAAATCTTAAATATTAAGTCAATTTTTGCTCTCAAAGTATTAGGAGCGCATAAATCAAAAGAGTAATTACAATTTCTTGGTTTATGTTTTCCTGCTATAAAAAGTTCAAAAATCTTAAATTTTAAATCAAATTTTGCTCTCAAAGTATTAGGAGCGCATAAATCAAAAGAGTAATTACAATTTCTCCCGCGGTTTATGTTTTCCTGCTATAAAAAGTTCAAAAATCTTAAATTTTAAGTCAGATTTTGCTCTCAAAGTATTAGGAGCGCATAAATCAAAAGAGTAATTACAATTTCTTCAGCAGTTTATGTTTTCCTGCTATAAAAAGTTCAAAAATCTTAAATTTTAAGTCAATTTTTGCTCTCAAAGTATTAGGAGCGCATAAATCAAAAAAGTAATTACAATTTCTCCCGCGGTTTATGTTTTCCTGCTATAAAAAGTTTAAAAATCTTAAATTTTAAGTCAAATTTTGCTCTCAAAGTATTAGGAGCGCATAAATCAAAAGAGTAATTACAATTTCTTTCGCGGTTTATGTTTTCCTGCTATAAAAAGTTCAAAAATCTTAAATTATAAGTCAAATTTTGCTCTCAAAGTATTAGGAGCGCATAAATCAAAAGAGTAATTACAATTTCTCCCGCGGTTTATGTTTTCCTGCTATAAAAAGTTCAAAAATCTTAAATTTTAAGTCAATTTTTGCTCTCAAAGTATTAGGAGCGCATAAATCAAAAGAGTAAATACAATTTCTCGGTTTATGTTTTCCTCCTATAAAAAGTTCAAAAATCTTAAATTTTAAGTCAAATTTTGCTCTCAAAGTATTAGGAGCGCATAAATCAAAAGAGTAATTACAATTTCTCCAGCGGTTTATGTTTTCCTGCTATAGAAAAATCAAAAATTTTAAATTTTAAGTCAATTTTTGCTCTCAAAGTATTAGGAGCGCATAAATCAAAAGAGTAATTACAATTTCTCCCGCGGTTTATGTTTTCCTGCTATAAAAAGTTCAAAAATCTTAAATTTTAAGTCAATTTTTGCTCTCAAAGTATTAGGAGCGCATAAATCAAAAGAGTAATTACAATTTCTCCCGCGGTTTATGTTTTCCTGCTATAAAAAGTTCAAAAATCTTAAATTTTAAGTCAATTTTTGCTCTCAAAGTATTAGGAGCGCATAAATCAAAAGAGTAATTACAATTTCTCCCGCGGTTTATGTTTTCCTGCTATAGAAAGTTCAAAAATCTTAAATTTTAAGTCAATTTTTGCTCTCAAAGTATGAGGAGCGCATAAATCAAAAGAGTAATTACAATTTCTCGGTTTATGTTTTCCTGCTATAAAAAGTTCAAATATCTTAAATTTTAAGTCAAATTTTGCTCTCAAAGTATTAGGAGCGCATAAATCAAAAGAGTAATTACAATTTCTCCCGCGGTTTATGTTTTCCTGCTATAAAAAGTTCAAAAATTTTAAATTTTAAGTCAAATTGTGCTCTCAAAGTATTAGGAGCGCATAAATCAAAAGAGTAATTACAATTTCTCCCGCGGTTTATGTTTTCCTGCTATAAAAAGTTCAAAAATCTTAAATTTTAAGTCAATTTTTGCTCTCAAAGTATTAGGAGCGCATAAATCAAAGAGTAATTACAATTTCTCCCACGGTTTATGTTTTCCTGCTATAAAAGTTCAAAAATCTTAAAGTTTAAGTCAATTTTTGCTTTCAAAGTATTAGGAGCGCATAAATCAAAAGAGTAATTACAATTTCTTCCGCGGTTTATGTTTTCCTGCTATAAAAAGTTCAAAAATCTTAAATTTTAAGTCAATTTTTGTTCTCAAAGTATTAGGAGCGCATAAATCAAAGAGTAATTACAATTTCTCCCGCGGTTTATGTTTTCCTGCTATAAAAGTTCAAAAATCTTAAATTTTAAGTCAATTTTGCTCTGAAAGTATTAGGAGCGCATAAATCAAAAGAGTAATTACAATTTCTCCCGCGGTTTATGTTTTCCTGCAATAAAAAGTTCAAAAATCTTAAATTTTAAGTCAAATTTTGCTCTCAAAGTATTAGGAGCGCATAAATCAAAGAGTAATTACAATTTCTCCCGCGGTTTATGTTTTCCTGCTATAAAAGTTCAAAAATCTTAAATTTTAAGTCAATTTTTGCTCTCAAAGTATTAGGAGCGCATAAATCAAAAGAGTAATTACAATTTCTCCCGCGGTTTATGTTTTCCTGCTATAAAAAGTTCAAAAATTTTAAATTTTAAGTCAAATTGTGCTCTCAAAGTATTAGGAGCGCATAAATCAAAAGAGTAATTACAATTTCTCCCGCGGTTTATGTTTTCCTGCTATAAAAAGTTCAAAAATCTTAAATTTTAAGTCAATTTTTGCTCTCAAAGTATTAGGAGCGCATAAATCAAAAGAGTAATTACAATTTCTTGGTTTATGTTTTCCTGCTATAAAAAGTTCAAAAATCTTAAATTTTAAGTCAATTTTTGCTCTCAAAGTATTAGGAGCGCATAAATCAAAAGAGTAATTACAATTTCTTGGTTTATGTTTTCAGCTATAAAAAGTTCAAAAATCTTAAATTTTAAATCAAATTTTGCTCTCAAAGTATTAGGAGCGCATAAATCAAAAGAGTAATTACAATTTCTCCCGCGGTTTATGTTTTCCTGCTATAAAAAGTTCAAAAATCTTAAATTTTAAGTCAGATTTTGCTCTCAAAGTATTAGGAGCGCATAAATCAAAAGAGTAATTACAATTTCTTCAGCAGTTTATGTTTTCCTGCTATAAAAAGTTCAAAAATCTTAAATTTTAAGTCAATTTTTGCTCTCAAAGTATTAGGAGCGCATAAATCAAAAAAGTAATTACAATTTCTCCCGCGGTTTATGTTTTCCTGCTATAAAAAGTTTAAAAATCTTAAATTTTAAGTCAAATTTTGCTCTCAAAGTATTAGGAGCGCATAAATCAAAAGAGTAATTACAATTTCTTTTGCGGTTTATGTTTTCCTGCTATAAAAAGTTCAAAAATCTTAAATTATAAGTCAAATTTTGCTCTCAAAGTATTAGGAGCGCATAAATCAAAAGAGTAATTACAATTTCTCCCGCGGTTTATGTTTTCCTGCTATAAAAAGTTCAAAAATCTTAAATTTTAAGTCAATTTTTGCTCTCAAAGTATTAGGAGCGCATAAATCAAAAGAGTAAATACAATTTCTCGGTTTATGTTTTCCTCCTATAAAAAGTTCAAAAATCTTAAATTTTAAGTCAAATTTTGCTCTCAAAGTATTAGGAGCGCATAAATCAAAAGAGTAATTACAATTTCTCCAGCGGTTTATGTTTTCCTGCTATAGAAAAATCAAAAATTTTAAATTTTAAGTCAAATTTTGCTCTCAAAGTATTAGGAGCGCATAAATCAAAAGAGTAATTACAATTTCTCCCGCGGTTTATGTTTTCCTGCTATAAAAAGTTCAAAAATCTTAAATTTTAAGTCAATTTTTGCTCTCAAAGTATTAGGAGCGCATAAATCAAACGAGTAATTACAATTTCTCCCGCGGTTTATGTTTTCCTGCTATAAAAAGTTCAAAAATCTTAAATTTTAAGTCAATTTTTGCTCTCAAAGTATTAGGAGCGCATAAATCAAAAGAGTAATTACAATTTCTCCCGCGGTTTATGTTTTCCTGCTATAGAAAGTTCAAAAATCTTAAATTTTAAGTCAATTTTTGCTCTCAAAGTATGAGGAGCGCATAAATCAAAAGAGTAATTACAATTTCTCGGTTTATGTTTTCCTGCTATAAAAAGTTCAAATATCTTAAATTTTAAGTCAAATTTTGCTCTCAAAGTATTAGGAGCGCATAAATCAAAAGAGTAATTACAATTTCTCCCGCGGTTTATGTTTTCCTGCTATAAAAAGTTCAAAAATTTTAAATTTTAAGTCAAATTGTGCTCTCAAAGTATTAGGAGCGCATAAATCAAAAGAGTAATTACAATTTCTCCCGCGGTTTATGTTTTCCTGCTATAAAAAGTTCAAAAATCTTAAATTTTAAGTCAATTTTTGCTCTCAAAGTATTAGGAGCGCATAAATCAAAGAGTAATTACAATTTCTCCCACGGTTTATGTTTTCCTGCTATAAAAGTTCAAAAATCTTAAAGTTTAAGTCAATTTTTGCTTTCAAAGTATTAGGAGCGCATAAATCAAAAGAGTAATTACAATTTCTTCCGCGGTTTATGTTTTCCTGCTATAAAAAGTTCAAAAATCTTAAATTTTAAGTCAATTTTTGTTCTCAAAGTATTAGGAGCGCATAAATCAAAGAGTAATTACAATTTCTCCCGCGGTTTATGTTTTCCTGCTATAAAAGTTCAAAAATCTTAAATTTTAAGTCAATTTTGCTCTCAAAGTATTAGGAGCGCATAAATCAAAAGAGTAATTACAATTTCTCCCGCGGTTTATGTTTTCCTGCAATAAAAAGTTCAAAAATCTTAAATTTTAAGTCAAATTTTGCTCTCAAAGTATTAGGAGCGCATAAATCAAAGAGTAATTACAATTTCTCCCGCGGTTTATGTTTTCCTGCTATAAAAGTTCAAAAATCTTAAATTTTAAGTCAATTTTTGCTCTCAAAGTATTAGGAGCGCATAAATCAAAAGAGTAATTACAATTTCTCCCGCGGTTTATGTTTTCCTGCTATAAACAGTTCAAAAATCTTAATTTTTAAGTCAATTTTTGCTCTCAAAGTATTAGGAGCGCATAAATCAAAGAGTAATTACAATTTCTCCCGCGGTTTATGTTTTCCTGCTATAAAAGTTCAAAAATCTTAAATTTTAAGTCAATTTTTGCTCTCAAAGTATTAGGAACGCATAAATCAAAAGAGTAATTACAATTTCTCCCGCGGTTTATGTTTTCCTGCTATAAAAAGTTCAAAAATCTTAAATTTTAAGTCAAATTTTGCTCTCAAAGTATTAGGAGCGCATAAATCAAAAGAGTAATTACAATTTCTCCTGCGGTTTATGTTTTTCTGCTATAAAAAGTTCAAAAATCTTAAATTTTAAGTCAATTTTTGCTCTCAAAGTATTAGGAGCGCATAAATCAAAGAGTAATTACAATTTCTCCCGCGGTTTATGTTTTCCTGCTATAAAAGTTCAAAAATCTTAAATTTTAAGTCAATTTTGCTCTCGAGGTATTAGGAGCGCACAAATCAAAAGAGTAATTACAATTTCTCCCGCGGTTTATGTTTTCCTGCTATAAAAAGTTCAAAAATCTTAAATTTTAAGTCAAATTTTGCTCTCAAAGTATTAGGAGCGCATAAATCAAAAAAGTAATTACAATTTCTCCTGCGGTTTATGTTTTTCTGCTATAAAAAGTTCAAAAATCTTAAATTTTAAGTCAATTTTTGCTCTCAAAGTATTAGGAGCGCATAAATCAAAAGTGTAATTACAATTTCTCCCGCGGTTTATGTTTTCCTGCTATAAAAAGTTCAAAAATCTTAAATTTTAAGTCAAATTTTGCTCTCAAAGTATTAGGAGCGCATAAATCAAAAGAGTAATTACAATTTCTCCCGCGGTTTATGTTTTCCTGCTATAAAAAGTTCAAAAATCTTAAATTTTAAGTCAAATTTTGCTCTCAAAGTATTAGGAGCGCATAAATCAAAAGAGTAATTACAATTTCTCGGTTTATGTTTTCCTGCTATAAAAGTTCAAAAATCTTAAATTTTAAGTCAATTTTGCTCTCGAGGTATTAGGAGCGCACAAATCAAAAGAGTAATTACAATTTCTCCCGCGGTTTATGTTTTCCTGCTATAAAAAGTTCAAAAATCTTAAATTTTAAGTCAAATTTTGCTCTCAAAGTATTAGGAGCGCATAAATCAAAAGAGTAATTACAATTTCTCCCGCGATTTATGTTTTCCTGCTATAAAAAGGTTAAAAAATCTTAAATTATTTATTTAGAGAGCTCGACCTGCGCCTGACCCTGTATATACTTGCTGTCATTTCAGAATTTATTTGAAGTGATTTTTGCCGATTTATTTGTGAGGCATAATATAACCAACAGATGATTCGATTGTTGGTGAGTCGTATTGCATCATATATTGTTTTTGTTCGTTTTGGTAGAGGTTGTAAATTTCTAACCTAAAATTTTAACCTAAAATATTGCGGTTGATGATTTTCCTTTCCTCTTGTTGCACCTTTATTTGTCTCCCATCCGTTGGCCCTGTCTTGTTTGTCTTAATTAGTAAGTCACCGCAACGGGCCCTGCTGGTGTGAAGCGTGTGTCCCAGTGTTTTTCCTTTCCCTTATTGTAAGAGATGAACGGGGTTTGTAGGAAATGCAAGAAGAAATGTGTTGACATCTTGGCCACATCTAAGTGTAACAGCTGCAATAACGTTTATCATAGAAGTTGCGCCCGGTTGACAAAGGGTGTGTCGCCGATTGAAAGCGACTGGAGTGTTGTGCTCTGTAGTGGCCATGACGACCAGGGTGCTTCGCTTACGATCCCTGACTGCTCTCCTGCGCCTTCGGCACCGGGGTCGCCGATTTTTGCACCGTTTGATCTGGTGGCCCTCGAGGGAATCATTTCCCGATTGCTTAATGTGCATCTTGATAAGCTCCGTGATGGGTTGATGTTGCTGGTAGGATCTGATTCTGGGCGGGTGGCGGCGGATGAGGTGGCTGCCCTGAGGGAGGAGAATAAATGTCTTAAAATTGAGAATAAATCGCTTAAAGAGGAAATTGATCGACTTGCTTTGTCTGCCACTTCTGGGGTTGCAGATGTTGGTTGTCAGTTGGGAGCTGTGGGGGGTCTTGATGCCGACGCTCCGGTGTTTGTTGCAGCGGGGGAGGGGGTATCTGGATCTGTCGAGGATTCGGTGATATCTTACGCTTCTGCGTTGGGGTCGGCTTCGGGGGGTCGTCTTTCGGTTCTCCCCTTGACTCATTCGAGGGGCAGCTTGGGGGACAGTCGTGACGCTGGTGGGGCAGGTGGTGTCATGTCCCAGATGGTGGCGCCTGGCTTAAATAGTCAGGCGCCGCAGACGAGTCCCAATCTTGATCGCACGAGACGGAATGCCCGCCGTCGCCCACGTGTGCGTGGTTCTGGTAGCGATTTTTCCATTTCGGGAACTGCTCGCCGAAGGTGGTTTCATTTGAATAATCTAGCGCCTGGCACCGCTGTTGAGACAGTTGCGGAGCATGTCAGGAATGTTGTGGGTATCTCGGATGTAGCATGTGAGAGTTTGACTTCAAACACGAAATATTGTTCTTTTAAGATATGCGTGCCGGAGTGTGATACACCCAGATTGTTGAATGGTGAGGTTTGGCCTAGAGAGGTTACAATTCGCGATTTTTACTACCGCAGGCCGGCTGTTGTTAACCGCAGTGCCACTGGTAGCCGTGAAAATTTTTTAGAGGGTCGTCCACTGTGGGAGACCGGAACGGGGTAGTGCGTGATTCTTCTGCACCATCTATTCATGATAATTGCAAACTTTGCTCGGCAGTTACTACTTCATGTTTTTCTGTGGCACACATAAATGTGCGATCGTTGTTGTCTGATTTTCACATGTTCTCCGATTTCGTAACCGGAAACCACTTTAGTATTATTGCAATTTCTGAGTCGTGGCTTGCTCCCGACTTTCCTTCTCACCTTGTTGATCTGCCAAATTACACAATCATTAGATCGGATAGGGCAACCCGAGGTGGGGGAGTCGCGTTGTACATTCGTAACACATTTTCATTTAAAATTTTGCATGAGGGGCATCGCTTTGCTAGTGGCTTGGAGCATCTGTGGATTCGCATTAGAGTTCATGGTATCGTATTCGGAATCGGGGTAGTTTACAGGGCGCCTACTATTGCTCTTTCCTGTTTGAATGAGTTGGAAGAATTTCTTTCTTTACTTGGCGGTGAGTGCTGTGAGTTGATCGTTATGGGTGATATAAACATTAATTACCTTGTTCCATCGCCTTCTCGGACGCGCTTGCAGAGAATTCTTGATGTTTTTGATCTTCATCAGATCATAACGGATCCCACGCGTGTTACCTCAACATCGAGCACTTTATTGGATGTCATCTGCATTGACAAGCATCGAATCCCTCGTCACAAGGGCGTTATCGATCTTTTGGCTTCTACTGATCACTACTTGGTGCATTGCTGCTTGAATTTGGCTGCGTTGCCACATGAACCGCGTAAGATCACCTATCGTGATTTTAGTGAATTTGATCAGGTTAATTTTTCAACTGATGCGGCAAGCTTACCGTGGGGTGTCGTTGACGAGTTACCCCTATGTGATTCTAAGGTCGAGTTCTTGAATGATCTCATTCTGTCGCTTTTCAATGTACATGCTCCTATTCGTACAGTAGTTTGCAGAGAAAGGAGTAAGCCGTGGATTACGTGGACAATCAGAGAGATGGCCAAGTTGAAGAGGCGAGCCTACAACAAGTATAGGCGTACACGTTCAAGTGTTGATTTTGAATGTTATCGTGATCTCAGAAGTTATCTATCGGGCGCTGTCAGAAGGGAGAAGGCGAGTTATATAAACCGCCAGCTTGTGCTTCATCGCTCAGATCCGAAAAAGCTTTGGCGGTGCCTGTCTTCTTGGGGCGTTCATTCTCGTCCATCTAGTCAGATATCTGCACGGTTGTGTGAGGATCCAGATTTTATTAACGCATACTTTCTCGGATCTGTTCCGGAAGTTTCTGCGGGGATTGATTTGGGGTTGAATGGTTCGTCTTTTTCGGGGGCGGAAGAGCTCTCTATTTGTGAGGTCACACCTGGGGCGTTGATTGATGTTGCTGGGGCTCTGCGCTCCAATGCTCTTGGTCCTGATGGTATCAGTCTTCGTATGTTGAGGCTTGTACTTCCGTTTTGCAGCGAGGTGATCTGCAATTTGTTAAATTTTTCCTTTAGAACCGGAGAGGTGCCATCTATCTGGAGGGCTTCACGTGTCAGACCACTTTCTAAGGTTCCAATGGCCGTAGAGCTTTCTCATCTCCGTCCTATTAGCATTTTATCGCCTTTTGCAAAGATAGCTGAGTCTTTTATTAGGAATGCTTTACGTGATCATTTGGCACTCCACCATATTTTGTCGCCTGCCCAATCAGGTTTTAGACCACACCACAGTACTGTGACCTCTTTGTTGCGGCTCACCTCGGATATTGCTTCATCAATCGATCGTTCTGAAGTCACCTTATTAGTGCTTCTTGACTATTCTAAGGCCTTTGACTCGGTTGTACATGATCGTCTTTTAGCCAAACTACACCATTATGGCTGTGACGAGTTACTCTGTAGGTGGTTGGCGGGTTATTTGCGTGATAGATCCCAGGTAGTTGAGTTAGCGGGAAAGGTGTCTCGGCCGTTGACTATTTTTCGTGGTGTCCCGCAAGGAAGCATTCTTGCCCCACTGTTGTTTATATTATACACGACCGATTTGGAGAGAGTAGTTGATCCGGATTGCTCTCTCGATCTTTATGCCGATGATTCTCGGATACATGTATCATGTCAGCCCTCGAACATTGATACTGCGATAGATATGTTGAATCGTAATCTCGAATCGATACGTGTTTGGTCGTTATTGAATGGTCTGACTCTGAACCCTGCGAAGTCGGAGCTTCTGTTCCTGGGTAGTCCTGGGCTGGTGCGTAGGGCTTTAAGCGTTGCAACATCGTCTGTTACGATTGATGGTGAAACCGTCAGGGTTGTGGACTGTGCTCGGAGTTTGGGTCTGGTCTTGGACAGTGAGCTCAATTTTCGTCTGCATGTGGACCGTAAGCTTAGGGTGTGCTATTACAAGCTTAGATCGCTGTATCAGTTTAAAACCTTATTACCTTCTCATGTGAAGTGGTCAATTGTTAGTACTACGATCTTATCTAACATAGAATACTGTGCAGCGGTATATTACGGTTTTCTCACGCAGGAATATAGGCGCAGGCTCCAGCTCATGCAGAATTCGTGTCTGCGTTTTTGCTTTGATCTGCGTAGATACGACCACGTTACTCCTTTCTATCGGGAACATGGCATACCCAGGATAGAACATCGTTTTTCGGTACTTTTTGGAGTTATAATCTTCAAAATTTTGAAGAGCGGAGAGCCGAGTTATCTTCGACAAATGATTAGGCCCCGTTCAGCTTGCCATGCACGTGTTCTGCGGGATTTGGGAAATTTCGATGTGCCCTCCCATTCCATGGCAGGTTTCGAGCAGTGTTTTGCGTGTTTGGCGCCCAGATTTGTGGAGAGACACCGTAGCCTTTTTGACGACTCCACTAGCGTAAGGTCCTTCCGCCGTGATTTGGATGCTGCTGTTTATGCAGAAATGTCTGCATAGTCTTTTTTTAATATTTGTTGATTTTTGTTTCTTGAGCTGAGACGGGTGGCTTGAAAAACTAACCTTGTTAGAAGCCATCCCATTAAGAATTTGTATAAGAATTTGTATATTTAGTTCTTAATAAATAAGTATTATTATTATTATTATTATTATTATTATTATTAAATTATAAGTCAAATTTTGCTCTCAAAGTATTAGGAGCGCATAAATCAAAAGAGTAATTACAATTTCTCCCGCGGTTTATGTTTTCCTGCTATAAAAAGTTCAAAAATCTTAAATTTTGAGTCAAATTTTGCTCTCAAAGTATTAGGAGCGCATAAATCAAAAGAGTAACTACAATTTCTCCCGCGGTTTATGTATTCCTGCTATAAAAAGTTCAAAAATCTTAAATTTTAAGTCAATTTTTGCTCTCAAAGTATTAGGAGCGCATAAATCAAAGAGTAATTACAATTTCTCTCACGGTTTATGTTTTCCTGCTATAAAAGTTCAAAAATCTTAAAGTTTAAGTCAATTTTTGCTTTCAAAGTATTAGGAGCGCATAAATCAAAAGAGTAATTACAATTTCTCCCGCGGTTTATGTTTTCCTGCTATAAAAAGTTCAATAATCTTAAATTTTAAGTCAATTTTTGCTCTCAAAGTATTAGGAGCGCATAAATCAAAAGAGTAATTACAATTTCTCCCGCGGTTTATGTTTTCCTGCTATAAAAAGTTCAAAAATCTTAAATTTTAAGTCAATTTTTGCTCTCAAAGTATTAGGAGCGCATAAATCAAAAGAGTAATTACAATTTCTCCCGCGGTTTATGTATTCCTGCTATAAAAAGTTCAAAAATCTTAAATTTTAAGTCAATTTTTGCTCTCAAAGTATTAGGAGCGCATAAATCAAAGAGTAATTACAATTTCTCCCACGGTTTATGTTTTCCTGCTATAAAAGTTCAAAAATCTTAAAGTTTAAGTCAATTTTTGCTTTCAAAGTATTAGGAGCGCATAAATCAAAAGAGTAATTACAATTTCTCCCGCGGTTTATGTTTTCCTGCTATAAAAAGTTCAATAATCTTAAATTTTAAGTCAATTTTTGCTCTCAAAGTATTAGGAGCGCATAAATCAAAAGAGTAATTACAATTTCTCCCGCGGTTTATGTTTTCCTGCTATAAAAAGTTCAAAAATCTTAAATTTTAAGTCAATTTTTGCTCTCAAAAAATTAGGAGCGCATAAATCGAAAGAATAATTACAATTTCTCCCGCGGTTTATGTTTTCCTGCTATAAAAAGTACAAAAATCTTAAATTTTAAGTCAATTTTTGCTCTCAAAGTATTAGGAGCGCATAAAACAAAAAAGTAATTACAATTTCTCCCGCGGTTTATGTTTTCCTGCTATAAAAAGTTTAAATATCTTAAATTTTAAGTCAAATTTTGCTCTCAAAGTATTAGGAGCGCATAAATCGAAAGAGTAATTACAATTTCTCCCGCGGTTTATGTTTTCCTGCTATAAAAAGTTCAAAAATCTTAAATTTTAAGTCAATTTTTGCTCTCAAAGTATTAGGAGCGCATAAATCAAAAAAGTAATTAGAATTTCTCCCGCGGTTTATGTTTTCCTGCTATAAAAAGTTTAAAAATCTTAAATTTTAAGTCAAATTTTGCTCTCAAGGTATTAGGAACGCATAAATCAAAAGAGTAATTACAATTTCTCCCGCGGTTTATGCTTTTCTGCTATAAAAAGTTCAAAAATCTTAAATTTTAAGTCAATTTTTGCTCTCAAAGTATTAGGAGCGCATAAATCAAAGAGTAATTACAATTTCTCCCGCGGTTTATGTTTTCCTGCTATAAAAGTTCAAAAATCTTAAATTTTAAGTCAATTTTGCTCTCAAGGTATTAGGAGCGCATAAATCAAAAGAGTAATTACAATTTCTCCCGCGGTTTATGTTTTCCTGCAATAAAAAGTTCAAAAATCTTAAATTTTAAGTCAAATTTTGCTCTCAAAGTATTAGGAGCGCATAAATCAAAGAGTAATTACAATTTCTCCCGCGGTTTATGTTTTCCTGCTATAAAAGTTCAAAAATCTTAAATTTTAAGTCAATTTTGCTCTCAAGGTATTAGGAGCGCATAAATCAAAAGAGTAATTACAATTTCTCCCGCGGTTTATGTTTTCCTGCTATAAAAAGTTCAAAAATCTTAAATTTTAAGTCAATTTTTGCTCTCAAAAAATTAGGAGCGCATAAATCGAAAGAATAATTACAATTTCTCCCGCGGTTTATGTTTTCCTGCTATAAAAAGTTCAAAAATCTTAAATTTTAAGTCAATTTTTGCTCTCAAAGTATTAGGAGCGCATAAATCAAAAAATTAATTACAATTTCTCCCGCGGTTTATGTTTTCCTGCTATAAAAAGTTTAAAAATCTTAAATTTTAAGTCAAATTTTGCTCTCAAGGTATTAGGAACGCATAAATCAAAAGAGTAATTACAATTTCTCCCGCGGTTTATGCTTTTCTGCTATAAAAAGTTCAAAAATCTTAAATTTTAAGTCAATTTTTGCTCTCAAAGTATTAGGAGCGCATAAATCAAAGAGTAATTACAATTTCTCCCGCGGTTTATGTTTTCCTGCTATAAAAGTTCAAAAATCTTAAATTATAAGTCAATTTTGCTCTCAAGGTATTAGGAGCGCATAAATCAAAAGAGTAATTACAATTTCTCCCGCGGTTTATGTTTTCCTGCAATAAAAAGTTCAAAAATCTTAAATTTTAAGTCAATTTTTGCTCTCAAAGTATTAGGAGCGCATAAATCAAAGAGTAATTACAATTTCTCCCGCGGTTTATGTTTTCCTGCTATAAAAGTTCAAAAATCTTAAATTTTAAGTCAATTTTGCTCTCAAGGTATTAGGAGCGCATAAATCAAAAGAGTAATTACAATTTCTCCCGCGGTTTATGTTTTCCTGCTATAAAAAGTTCAAAAATCTTAAATTTTAAGTCAAATTTTGCTCTCAAAGTATTAGGAGCGCATAAATCAAAGAGTAATTACAATTTCTCCCGCGGTTTATGTTTTCCTGCTATAAAAAGTTCAAAAATCTTAAATTTTAAGTCAAATTTTGCTCTCAAAGTATTAGGAGCGCATAAATCAAAGAGTAATTACAATTTCTCCCGCGGTTTATGTTTTCCTGCTATAAAAAGTTCAAAAATCTTAAATTTTAAGTCAAATTTTGCTCTCAAAGTATTAGGAGCGCATAAATCAAAAAAGTAATTATAATTTCTCCTGCGGTTTATGTTTTTCTGCTATAAAAAGTTCAAAAATCTTAAATTTTAAGTCAATTTTTGCTCTCAAAGTATTAGGAGCGCATAAATCAAAAAAGTAATTACAATTTCTCCTGCGGTTTATGTTTTTCTGCTATAAAAAGTTCAAAAATCTTAAATTTTAAGTCAAATTTTGCTCTCAAAGTATTAGGAGCGCATAAATCAAAAAAGTAATTACAATTTCTCTTGCGGTTTATGTTTTTCTGCTATAAAAGTTCAAAAATCTTAAATTTTAAGTCAATTTTGCTCTCAAGGTATTAGGAGCGCATAAATCAAAAGAGTAATTACAATTTTTCCCGCGGTTTATGTTTTCCTGCTATAAAAAGTTCAATAATCTTAAATTTTAAGTCAATTTTTGCTCTCAAAGTATTAGGAGCGCATAAATCAAAAGAGTAATTACAATTTCTCCCGCGGTTTATGTTTTCCTGCTATAAAAAGTTCAAAAATCTTAAATTTTAAGTCAATTTTTGCTCTCAAAGTATTAGGAGCGCATAAATCAAAAGAGTAATTACAATTTCTCCCGCGGTTTATGTTTTCCTGCTATAAAAAGTTCAAAAATCTTAAATTTTAAGTCAAATTTTGCTCTCAAAGTATTAGGAGCGCATAAATCAAAAGAGTAATTACAATTTCTCCTGCGGTTTATGTTTTTCTGCTATAAAAAGTTCAACAATCTTAAATTTTAAGTCAATTTTTGCTCTCAAAGTATTAGGAGCGCATAAATCAAAGAGTAATTACAATTTCTCCCGCGGTTTATGTTTTCCTGCTATAAAAGTTCAAAAATCTTAAATTTTAAGTCAATTTTGCTCTCAAGGTATTAGGAGCGCATAAATCAAAAGAGTAATTACAATTTCTCCCGCGGTTTATGTTTTCCTGCTATAAAAAGTTCAAAAATCTTAAATTTTAAGTCAAATTTTGCTCTCAAAGTATTAGGAGCGCATAAATCAAAAAAGTAATTACAATTTCTCCTGCGGTTTATGTTTTTCTGCTATAAAAAGTTCAAAAATCTTAAATTTTAAGTCAATTTTTGCTCTCAAAGTATTAGGAGCGCATAAATCAAAAGAGTAATTACAATTTCTCCCGCGGTTTATGTTTTCCTGCTATAAAAAGTTCAAAAATCTTAAATTTTAAGTCAATTTTTGCTTTCAAAGTATTAGGAGCGCATAAATCAAAAGAGTAATTACAATTTCTCCCGCGGTTTATGTTTTTCTGCTATAAAAAGTTCAATAATCTTAAATTTTAAGTCAATTTTTGCTCTCAAAGTATTAGGAGCGCATAAATCAAAAGAGTAATTACAATTTCTCCCGCGGTTTATGTTTTCCTGCTATAAAAAGTTCAAAAATCTTAAATTTTAAGTCAATTTTTGCTCTCAAAGTATTAGGAGCGCATAAATCAAAAGAGTAATTACAATTTCTCCCGCGGTTTATGTTTTCCTGCTATAAAAAGTTCAAAAATCTTAAATTTTGAGCCAAATTTTGCTCTCAAAGTATTAGGAGCGCATAAATCAAAAGAGTAACTACAATTTCTCCCGCGGTTTATGTATTCCTGCTATAAAAAGTTCAAAAATCTTAAATTTTAAGTCAATTTTTGCTCTCAAAGTATTAGGAGCGCATAAATCAAAGAGTAATTACAATTTCTCTCACGGTTTATGTTTTCCTGCTATAAAAGTTCAAAAATCTTAAAGTTTAAGTCAATTTTTGCTTTCAAAGTATTAGGAGCGCATAAATCAAAAGAGTAATTACAATTTCTCCCGCGGTTTATGTTTTCCTGCTATAAAAAGTTCAATAATCTTAAATTTTAAGTCAATTTTTGCTCTCAAAGTATTAGGAGCGCATAAATTAAAAGAGTAATTACAATTTCTCCCGCGGTTTATGTTTTCCTGCTATAAAAAGTTCAAAAATCTTAAATTTTAAGTCAATTTTTGCTCTCAAAGTATTAGGAGCGCATAAATCAAAAGAGTAATTACAATTTCTCCCGCGGTTTATGTTTTCCTGCTATAAAAAGTTCAAAAATCTTAAATTTTAAGTCAAATTTTGCTCTCAAAGTATTAGGAGCGCATAAATCAAAAGAGTAATTACAATTTCTCCCGCGGTTTATGTATTCCTGCTATAAAATGTTCAAAAATCTTAAATTTTAAGTCAATTTTTGCTCTCAAAGTATTAGGAGCGCATAAATCAAAGAGTAATTACAATTTCTCCCACGGTTTATGTTTTCCTGCTATAAAAGTTCAAAAATCTTAAAGTTTAAGTCAATTTTTGCTTTCAAAGTATTAGGAGCGCATAAATCAAAAGAGTAATTACAATTTCTCCCGCGGTTTATGTTTTCCTGCTATAAAAAGTTCAATAATCTTAAATTTTAATTCAATTTTTGCTCTCAAAGTATTAGGAGCGCATAAATCAAAAGAGTAATTACAATTTCTCCCGCGGTTTATGTTTTCCTGCTATAAAAAGTTCAAAAATCTTAAATTTTAAGTCAATTTTTGCTCTCAAAGTATTAGGAGCGCATAAATCAAAAGAGTAATTACAATTTCTCCCGCGGTTTATGTTTTCCTGCTATAAAAAGTTCAAAAATCTTAAATTTTAAGTCAAATTTTGCTCTCAAAGTATTAGGAGCGCATAAATCAAAAGAGTAATTACAATTTCTCCCGCGGTTTATGTATCCCTGCTATAAAAAGTTCAAAAATCTTAAATTTTAAGTCAATTTTTGCTCTCAAAGTATTAGGAGCGCATAAATCAAAGAGTAATTACAATTTCTCCCACGGTTTATGTTTTCCTGCTATAAAAGTTCAAAAATCTTAAAGTTTAAGTCAATTTTTGCTTTCAAAGTATTAGGAGCGCATAAATCAAAAGAGTAATTACAATTTCTCCCGCGGTTTATGTTTTCCTGCTATAAAAAGTTCAAAAATTTTAAATTTTAAGTCAATTTTTGCTCTCAAAGTATTAGGAGCGCATAAATCAAAGAGTAATTACAATTTCTCCCGCGGTTTATGTTTTCCTGCTATAAAAGTTCAAAAATCTTAAATTTTAAGTCAATTTTGTTCTCAAAGTAATAGGAGCGCATAAATCAAAAGAGTAATTACAATTTCTCCCGCGGTTTATGTTTTCCTGCAATAAAAAGTTCAAAAATCTTAAATTTTAAGTCAAATTTTGCTCTCAAAGTATTAGGAGCGCATAAATCAAAGAGTAATTACAATTTCTCCCGCGGTTTATGTTTTCCTGCTATAAAAGTTCAAAAATCTTAAATTTTAAGTCAATTTTTGCTCTCAAAGTATTAGGAGCGCATAAATCAAAAGAGTAATTACAATTTCTCCCGCGGTTTATGTTTTCCTGCTATAAAAAGTTCAAAAATCTTAATTTTTAAGTCAATTTTTGCTCTCAAAGTATTAGGAGCGCATAAATCAAAGAGTAATTACAATTTCTCCCGCGGTTTATGTTTTCCTGCTATAAAAGTTCAAAAATCTTAAATTTTAAGTCAATTTTTGCTCTCAAAGTATTAGGAACGCATAAATCAAAAGAGTAATTACAATTTCTCCCGCGGTTTATGTTTTCCTGCTATAAAAAGTTCAAAAATCTTAAATTTTAAGTCAAATTTTGCTCTCAAAGTATTAGGAGCGCATAAATCAAAAGAGTAATTACAATTTCTCCTGCGGTTTATGTTTTTCTGCTATAAAAAGTTCAAAAATCTTAAATTTTAAGTCAATTTTTGCTCTCAAAGTATTAGGAGCGCATAAATCAAAGAGTAATTACAATTTCTCCCGCGGTTTATGTTTTCCTGCTATAAAAGTTCAAAAATCTTAAATTTTAAGTCAATTTTGCTCTCAAGGTATTAGGAGCGCATAAATCAAAAGAGTAATTACAATTTCTCCCGCGGTTTATGTTTTCCTGCTATAAAAAGTTCAAAAATTTTAAATTTTAAGTCAAATTTTGCTCTCAAAGTATTAGGAGCGCATAAATCAAAGAGTAATTACAATTTCTACCGCGGTTTATGTTTTCCTGCTATAAAAAGTTCAAAAATCTTAAATTTTGAGCCAAATTTTGCTCTCAAAGTATTAGGAGCGCATAAATCAAAAGAGTAACTACAATTTCTCCCGCGGTTTATGTATTCCTGCTATAAAAAGTTCAAAAATCTTAAATTTTAAGTCAATTTTTGCTCTCAAAGTATTAGGAGCGCATAAATCAAAGAGTAATTACAATTTCTCTCACGGTTTATGTTTTCCTGCTATAAAAGTTCAAAAATCTTAAAGTTTAAGTCAATTTTTGCTTTCAAAGTATTAGGAGCGCATAAATCAAAAGAGTAATTACAATTTCTCCCGCGGTTTATGTTTTCCTGCTATAAAAAGTTCAATAATCTTAAATTTTAAGTCAATTTTTGCTCTCAAAGTATTAGGAGCGCATAAATTAAAAGAGTAATTACAATTTCTCCCGCGGTTTATGTTTTCCTGCTATAAAAAGTTCAAAAATCTTAAATTTTAAGTCAATTTTTGCTCTCAAAGTATTAGGAGCGCATAAATCAAAAGAGTAATTACAATTTCTCCCGCGGTTTATGTTTTCCTGCTATAAAAAGTTCAAAAATCTTAAATTTTAAGTCAAATTTTGCTCTCAAAGTATTAGGAGCGCATAAATCAAAAGAGTAATTACAATTTCTCCCGCGGTTTATGTTTTCCTGCTATAAAATGTTCAAAAATCTTAAATTTTAAGTCAATTTTTGCTCTCAAAGTATTAGGAGCGCATAAATCAAAGAGTAATTACAATTTCTCCCACGGTTTATGTTTTCCTGCTATAAAAGTTCAAAAATCTTAAAGTTTAAGTCAATTTTTGCTTTCAAAGTATTAGGAGCGCATAAATCAAAAGAGTAATTACAATTTCTCCCGCGGTTTATGTTTTCCTGCTATAAAAAGTTCAATAATCTTAAATTTTAATTCAATTTTTGCTCTCAAAGTATTAGGAGCGCATAAATCAAAAGAGTAATTACAATTTCTCCCGCGGTTTATGTTTTCCTGCTATAAAAAGTTCAAAAATCTTAAATTTTAAGTCAATTTTTGCTCTCAAAGTATTAGGAGCGCATAAATCAAAAGAGTAATTACAATTTCTCCCGCGGTTTATGTTTTCCTGCTATAAAAAGTTCAAAAATCTTAAATTTTAAGTCAAATTTTGCTCTCAAAGTATTAGGAGCGCATAAATCAAAAGAGTAATTACAATTTCTCCCGCGGTTTATGTATCCCTGCTATAAAAAGTTCAAAAATCTTAAATTTTAAGTCAATTTTTGCTCTCAAAGTATTAGGAGCGCATAAATCAAAGAGTAATTACAATTTCTCCCACGGTTTATGTTTTCCTGCTATAAAAGTTCAAAAATCTTAAAGTTTAAGTCAATTTTTGCTTTCAAAGTATTAGGAGCGCATAAATCAAAAGAGTAATTACAATTTCTCCCGCGGTTTATGTTTTCCTGCTATAAAAAGTTCAAAAATTTTAAATTTTAAGTCAATTTTTGCTCTCAAAGTATTAGGAGCGCATAAATCAAAGAGTAATTACAATTTCTCCCGCGGTTTATGTTTTCCTGCTATAAAAGTTCAAAAATCTTAAATTTTAAGTCAATTTTGTTCTCAAAGTAATAGGAGCGCATAAATCAAAAGAGTAATTACAATTTCTCCCGCGGTTTATGTTTTCCTGCAATAAAA
This sequence comes from Cantharis rustica, assembly GCA_911387805.1. Classification (NCBI taxonomy): domain Eukaryota; kingdom Metazoa; phylum Arthropoda; class Insecta; order Coleoptera; family Cantharidae; genus Cantharis; species Cantharis rustica. Next base: position 289,766 of record OU426880.1, read on the forward strand.
AGTTCAAAAATCTTAAATTTTAAGTCAAATTTTGCTCTCAAAGTATTAGGAGCGCATAAATCAAAGAGTAATTACAATTTCTCCCGCGGTTTATGTTTTCCTGCTATAAAAGTTCAAAAATCTTAAATTTTAAGTCAATTTTTGCTCTCAAAGTATTAGGAGCGCATAAATCAAAAGAGTAATTACAATTTCTCCCGCGGTTTATGTTTTCCTGCTATAAAAAGTTCAAAAATCTTAATTTTTAAGTCAATTTTTGCTCTCAAAGTATTAGGAGCGCATAAATCAAAGAGTAATTACAATTTCTCCCGCGGTTTATGTTTTCCTGCTATAAAAGTTCAAAAATCTTAAATTTTAAGTCAATTTTTGCTCTCAAAGTATTAGGAACGCATAAATCAAAAGAGTAATTACAATTTCTCCCGCGGTTTATGTTTTCCTGCTATAAAAAGTTCAAAAATCTTAAATTTTAAGTCAAATTTTGCTCTCAAAGTATTAGGAGCGCATAAATCAAAAGAGTAATTACAATTTCTCCTGCGGTTTATGTTTTTCTGCTATAAAAAGTTCAAAAATCTTAAATTTTAAGTCAATTTTTGCTCTCAAAGTATTAGGAGCGCATAAATCAAAGAGTAATTACAATTTCTCCCGCGGTTTATGTTTTCCTGCTATAAAAGTTCAAAAATCTTAAATTTTAAGTCAATTTTGCTCTCAAGGTATTAGGAGCGCATAAATCAAAAGAGTAATTACAATTTCTCCCGCGGTTTATGTTTTCCTGCTATAAAAAGTTCAAAAATTTTAAATTTTAAGTCAAATTTTGCTCTCAAAGTATTAGGAGCGCATAAATCAAAGAGTAATTACAATTTCTACCGCGGTTTATGTTTTCCTGCTATAAAAAGTTCAAAAATCTTAAATTTTAAGTCAAATTTTGCTCTCAAAGTATTAGGAGCGCATAAATCAAAAAAGTAATTACAATTTCTCCCGCGGTTTATGTTTTTCTGCTATAAAAAGTTCAAAAATCTTAAATTTTAAGTCAATTTTTGCTCTCAAAGTATTAGGAGCGCATAAATCAAAAGAGTAATTACAATTTCTCCCGCGGTTTATGTTTTCCTGCTATAAAAAGTTCAAAAATCTTAAATTTAAAGTCAATTTTTGCTCTCAAAGTATTTGGAGCGCATAAATCAAAAGAGTAATTACAATTTCTCCCGCGGTTTATGTTTTCCTGCTATAAAAAGTTAAATAATCTTAAATTTTAAGTCAATTTTTGCTCTCAAAGTATTAGGAGCGCATAAATCAAAAGAGTAATTACAATTTCTCCCGCGGTTTATGTTTTCCTGCTATAAAAAGTTCAAAAATCTTAAATTTTAAGTCAATTTTTGCTCTCAAAGTATTAGGAGCGCATAAATCAAAAGAGTAATTACAATTTCTCCCGCGGTTTATGTTTTCCTGCTATAAAAAGTTCAAAAATCTTAAATTTTGAGTCAAATTTTGCTCTCAAAGTATTAGGAGCGCATAAATCAAAAGAGTAACTACAATTTCTCCCGCGGTTTATGTATTCCTGCTATAAAAAGTTCAAAAATCTTAAATTTTAAGTCAATTTTTGCTCTCAAAGTATTAGGAGCGCATAAATCAAAGAGTAATTACAATTTCTCCCACGGTTTATGTTTTCCTGCTATAAAAGTTCAAAAATCTTAAAGTTTAAGTCAATTTTTGCTTTCAAAGTATTAGGAGCGCATAAATCAAAAGAGTAATTACAATTTCTTCCGCGGTTTATGTTTTCCTGCTATAAAAAGTTCAAAAATTTTAAATTTCAAGTCAAGTTTTGCTCTCAAAGTATTAGGAGCGCATAAATCAAAAGAGTAATTACAATTTCTCCCGCGGTTTATGTTTTCCTGCTATAAAAAGTTCAAAAATCTTAAATTTTAAGTCAAATTTTGCTCTCAAAGTATTAGGAGCGCATAAATCAAAAGAGTAATTACAATTTCTCCCGCGGTTTATGTATCCCTGCTATAAAAAGTTCAAAAATCTTAAATTTTAAGTCAATTTTTGCTCTCAAAGTATTAGGAGCGCATAAATCAAAGAGTAATTACAATTTCTCCCACGGTTTATGTTTTCCTGCTATAAAAGTTCAAAAATCTTAAAGTTTAAGTCAATTTTTGCTTTCAAAGTATTAGGAGCGCATAAATCAAAAGAGTAATTACAATTTCTCCCGCGGTTTATGTTTTCCTGCTATAAAAAGTTCAAAAATTTTAAATTTTAAGTCAATTTTTGCTCTCAAAGTATTAGAAGCGCATAAATCAAAGAGTAATTACAATTTCTCCCGCGGTTTATGTTTTCCTGCTATAAAAGTTCAAAAATCTTAAATTTTAAGTCAATTTTGTTCTCAAAGTAATAGGAGCGCATAAATCAAAAGAGTAATTACAATTTCTCCCGCGGTTTATGTTTTCCTGCAATAAAAAGTTCAAAAATCTTAAATTTTAAGTCAAATTTTGCTCTCAAAGTATTAGGAGCGCATAAATCAAAGAGTAATTACAATTTCTCCCGCGGTTTATGTTTTCCTGCTATAAAAGTTCAAAAATCTTAAATTTTAAGTCAATTGTTGCTCTCAAAGTATTAGGAGCGCATAAATCAAAAGAGTAATTACAATTTCTCCCGCGGTTTATGTTTTCCTGCTATAAAAAGTTCAAAAATCTTAATTTTTAAGTCAATTTTTGCTCTCAAAGTATTAGGAGCGCATAAATCAAAGAGTAATTACAATTTCTCCCGCGGTTTATGTATTCCTGCTATAAAAAGTTCAAAAATCTTAAATTTTAAGTCAATTTTTGCTCTCAAAGTATTAGGAGCGCATAAATCAAAGAGTAATTACAATTTCTCCCACGGTTTATGTTTTCCTGCTATAAAAGTTCAAAAATCTTAAAGTTTAAGTCAATTTTTGCTTTCAAAGTATTAGGAGCGCATAAATCAAAAGAGTAATTACAATTTCTCCCGCGGTTTATGTTTTCCTGCTATAAAAAGTTCAATAATCTTAAATTTTAAGTCAATTTTTGCTCTCAAAGTATTAGGAGCGCATAAATCAAAAGAGTAATTACAATTTCTCCCGCGGTTTATGTTTTCCTGCTATAAAAAGTTCAAAAATCTTAAATTTTAAGTCAAATTTTACTCTCAAAGTATTAGGAGCGCATAAATCAAAAGAGTAATTACAATTTCTCCCGCGGTTTATGTTTTCCTGCTATAAAAAGTTCAAAAGTCTTAAATTTTAAGTCAATTTTTGCTCTCAAAGTATTGGGAGCGCATAAATCAAAAGAGTAATTACAATTTCTCCCGCGGTTTATGTTTTCCTGCTATAAAAAGTTCAAAAATCTTAAATTTTAAGTCAAATTTTGCTCTCAAAGTATTAGGAGCGCATAAATCAAAAGAGTAATTACAATTTCTCCCGCGGTTTATGTTTTCCTGCTATAAAAAGTTCAAAAATCTTAAATTTTAATTCAAATTTTGCTCTCAAAGTGTTGAATTTTGACACCTTACTGAGTTTTAGTATAATTAAGTTGGCTGTATTACTTGGACTTTCTTCATAGTTGTTCGTTTATCTAGTAAAATCAAATCATCTTGAATATGTAACAAAGTTTTGTTTTTCGTGGACAAAATAAATACTATACTTATTTATGAACGTTCTATCTTTTATCTTGGTTCACGGAACCAAATACATTAAATAGGTTAATACGTGCAGCTTCGAACGAAAATGGTAAAGCAGCGCACTAGCGGCACCTAACGAGTGGAGTTGTGCAGTTGTTTGATTGTTCCTTATAACCTAACTAAAGTATTTGTTGACAGCAATTGAATCCTCTAATATCAAAACCTACTAAATCCACTTTAACGATTTTTGTAAAAATTACGAAAACTTGTTTAACATTTGGTTTAACAAAGTTCTGGAAACAACTTTAAAATTATTATTATTTTTTTTAATTGATAACAATATCATATCACAAAAGTATAAAAATATTTCATTTTTTTTACAGGCACAATTTTGAATATAAAAATGGATTTAATGGAATTTTAAAGTGGATCTTGTGGATTTTGACTCGAAATAATATTGAAATAATACATCAATCAAAGAAATACATTGTAAATAGCACAAAACTTTATTAATTGTTTATACAAAATTCAAGAATAAAGCAAACCGAACATGTAAATTAAAATCGAATTAATTTAAATAATATATAGATATGGAATATCTTCTACAGTTTCACACAAATGATTAGATTCAATATTATGTTCTTCTACATCGCCATTATTTTATTCAACGTTTTCATATATTTTTCAAACGTATAATTTTATTGAATTTACTATTTAAAGTGGTGCAGAATTGTTGTAAAATAATAAAGAACAATCATGCATTCCATTCGGAATTCTAAATTTTATCAAAAACAGAAGTGATCCAAATGAAGAAAATCAAAAGTTTTCCTTATAAAATTACAAATTTTCATAATTTTGTATATAAGGTAATTTAATTATTATGAATTCTGTTAAGATAAAAAATAATTTAGGAAAAATTTTATTAAAGTAACGGCAGGATTCATGAAAACGCGTTTTGGTTAATATCTCAAAACTTTTGATGTCACTTGGATCACTTCTGTTCCTGAATACCCAATTATTTATTATTTGATTTCCAATTTGAACAACTCGCCTCGACAGATGGCGTTGAAACCAGCTTTACCTAATAATGCATTGAAAATACAACGAGCTGTACGTATTAACCTATCTAATGTATTTGACGGAACCTGCAAGGAACCAAAAATTTGCAAGGAACCAAAAATTTACGGACACTCACCCCGCCCAATCGACACAATAGGACCAAGTTCATCTAACACTGGGGACCCTAATCCACTGATTGCACACTCGCTCCGCTCGCAGAATCCCATCCAAGAGACAAGTTAAAACACGGACCAAAACACTCACTCCTCACCGCCGCCTCTGACCCCAAACCACGCAACAAGAAAACACCGGAAAAAAAAAAAAAAAAAAAAAAAAAAAAAAAAAACCCATAAATATAAAAAGAAATATCGAGGAAAATAATCCCAAGGGACCAAAATACCCAGCCAGATCAAGCCTAGCGCTCCAAGAAAAGAGGAAAGAAAACCTCAACAAACTCCAACGCCCGCTACCCAAATGAGATGAAGGAGATAAACGTAAACACGTGGCAACTCCATAGAACCAATAAGTTCATCTGACGGAACCCATCGAACCCATTGTAAATGAAATCCACTCTAATGACGTTTTACATAACCTCAAATTTGAAACGTGTGTAAGATCACTTTTTAAAAGTTGGTGTTTCGTTTTAAGTAAAATATATTGTGTAATTTCAAGAAATATAGCATTTTGATAAAATGTGGTACGAAGATGTAAGTATTTGTATGCTTTAAATTAATAATGCGAGTTATTAATAAGTTTTCCTTTAGAGTATCGCAAATCACAAAGTAGCCGAAGGTAATATTGAAACCGACGAGTTAATTATACAATACAAAAATGAAGCCAAAATTTGTTGGGATGCACAAGTTTCTAGTTACAACATAAGTAAAAAGTTTCTGATTTATTTGTTATTATTTCTCATGCTTTTTTGTTTCGGTAGAAAATTCAAATACCAATTCGAATTATAAATGGATGAAAACTGTAATGTCTAGTGGAGTGTTATCTGACAAAATTGCTTCCTATATTATGCTAATTCAAGAAAGTCCAGTTCATAACTTGTCAACTCTTTCCAATCTTGTGGATTTAGTAAAAGTCGGAAAGAAGCGTGAATGTTTATTGGCTATAGGTAACTATTAACGTTGTCGCTACTAGCAAGTATACATTTTTTATTTTTATTTAGATGATTTGGTGGAACTGTTTTTGAATTATTTATTACCACCCAGCAGAAAGTTGCTAGCATTTAGGCAAAGACCGTTGAGTAACTTGAACGAATTAACGTCTGGCAATGGTTTTGCTAGAAAAAAGTACTTAAGTTATTGGTACTTTGAGGATCAACTTAAAGAGGTGTACGCTTTATTTGTAAAATCCCTAAACACGGTGGCGCACGATGTTGGCGATCATAATAAAGAAAAAGCCTTAGGTGCAATGTCAAAACTGTTATGTGGTAATCCGGAACAAGAAAAAAATTTATTAATCAACATTGTTAATAAACTTGGAGATCCTTCCGTTAAAGTAGCATCCAAAGCATCTTATTGTTTAACTCAATTATTAAAAGAACATCAAAATATGCAAGGAATAGTTTTACAAGAAATCGAAAAGTTACTTTTCAGAGCAAACATTTCCTCCAAAGCGCAATATTATAGCTTATGTTTTCTGTCTCAATTTTATTTATCTCACGAAGAGAAGGACATTGCTAAAAGTTTGATCGAATTGTATTTTTCGTTTTTTAAAGCTTGCGTTAAAAAGGTAGGTTTGTGATGGTTTTTAATTGGATGCTTACTAATTTTGTTGGTTTTAAGGGGGATGTGAACAGCAGAATGATGTCTGCACTGTTAATGGGCGTAAATCGAGCATATCCCTATGCCAAAATGGAGATCGAAAAGATTTCAGATCACATTAACACAGTTTACAGAATTGTGCATGTTGCTAATTTTAACATCAGCTTACATGCCCTGTCGTTGTTATTTCAAGTTTCTAATGATTCGAATACTTTGGGCGATAGGTGAGTTTTGCATTATAAAACAGTTCAGGTTTATGAATAATCAAATTTATTTACTTAGGTTCTATTCTGCATTATACAAAAAGCTATTGGATCCAACAATGTCAAACACGGCTCATCAGGCTATGGTTTTAAGCTTGACCTATAAAGCTTTACTGAAAGATTCCCAACCAAATAGAGTTAAGGTTTTCGTTAAACGTTTATTGCAGGTGAGTCGCTTTTTAAATACCAATTTTATTTGACTGCTAATTTATCGTACCAAATGTCTGATTTTTTATTTATTAATTATCTACTTCTATTATTCTATACATTTGAGGCTGAGCTATGGTATGAGGTGTAGTAAATTTTACATGATTTTCTTAGTAAATTTTCCACTTAAATTCACCTTGAAAACTCTCTATAAAGAAATTTTTAGATTTTTATTGAAATTTTGTTTAGGGTTGTCTTATCGTATGGTGATTTTGTTCATTTATGAAACTCGTTGTGTTTGACCTCTGCAATTTACTTTGAATGCAATTTACTATGGGCCCTGTATATAGTTGTATCTAAAAAATACAGATTTGTTCAGGCCATCGCAAAAAAAAAATAAAAAAATTGTACCGAACCCTTTGTGATTGTAATTAACAAGAGTTATACATTTTTCCGAGCGAGATGGCAAACAACGGTTTATTAATGATTGAAAAATCGATAGGACGAGAAAATTACAACACTTGGCGATTTGCAATGAAAACATATCTTGAGCTCGAAGATTTATGGAGTTGTGTTGAAGGTAGAGATCCGACGACAGATGCCGCTGTTAATTTACGACGTGAAGTGAAAGCAAAATCAATGATAATTTTAATGGTCGATCCGATCAATTTTGTTCACATTGAAAACGCAACTTCCGCAAAAGATGTATGGGACAAACAAGTTACAATCTGCATTCAACGATTCCAGCTTATAACGGAAAGTTAACCTAATGAAAAATTTAGTTACTACTAGTTTAGTAAGTAGCGATTCCATTGAAGATTATGTCAACAAGATAATGAGAACCACACAGAAATTGACTAACATTCAGTTTGCTATAAATGATGAATGGTTAGCAATCTTTCTACTCGCAGGATTGACTGATGAATACAAACCTATGATAATGGCAATTGAAAGTTCTGGTATAAAATTGACAGCAGATTTCGTCAAAACAAAGTTATTGCAAGAAATTAAAAATACAACACCAACTAATGTTGCATTATATAATAAAAGTAGGAAACAGAAATGGCAAAGTCGAAGAAATTTGTTCCCAAATAAAGGCCCACGTTGTTACAAGCGCAATAACTATATATCGAGAATCGAGAAACTGCAACCCCTCTTTAGATTTTAGAAGAAACACATCATTGTTCTCAAAATTTTGCGCGCTTTATCTTAAGACTAATGAAGAAAACAACTGGTATGTGGATTCAGGTGCATCAGCTCATATGACGAACTCAACCGAATTGAAAAACTTGGGATGGTCGACAAGAACGGAAATAACTGTGGCCAACAATCAGAAAATCTCAGTTGCCGGTATAGGAGATGCACAGTTGAAGATTGATAATAGTTACATCGATGTTAAGAATGTTCTACGAGTTCCAGGTCTGACAGCAGGCCTATTGTCCGTTAGTCAAACAGTTGCAAATGGTAACAGTGTTATATTTGATAAATCCGAATGTCGAATATATGATAGTGACAATATGGTTATAGCAAAGGCAAAACTAGTAGATAATGTTTACAAATTCAATTGTGAAAATCTTACAAAAGTTTTATGGTTCAAACAGATAATTTTGAACTATGGCACTCCAGATTAGGCCATCTTAATTCCACCGACCTTTTAAAATTAAGAAATGGAATGGCAACAGGCATTGATTTTAATAATAAAAACAAATTCAACTGTATTGCATGTTGTGAAGGTAAGCAGTCAAGGAACCCATTTAAAACATCTAAAAGCAGCCTTGGAGTTAATCCACACTGATTTATGTGGACCGATAGAGAAATTATCGAAAATAAGTATTTCTTGACGATTATACAAGGAAAGTGTTTGTTTATTTCCTAAAGACAGGAAACCGAATAAAAATTTTACGTTCCGATAATGGAACTGAGTATTGTAATGAAAGATTAATAAATTTGTTGCAAAAATCAGGCATTCGCCATCAAACCTCAAACCCTTATACGCCAGAACAAAATGAGGTTGCCGAACGAATGAATAGGACATTGATTGAAAAAGGCAAATGTATGATCTTGTTTTCAAAATTGGGAAAAGAATTCTGGGTAGAGGCAATTACCATGGCGGCTTATATTGTTAACCGTGCACCTACTAAATCATAACAAGAATTCAATAAAACCCCAGAAGAAATGTGGACTGGTAAGAAACCTGACTTGAGTCATTGCAAAGTTTTTGGTTGTAAGGCAATGGTACACATTCCTAAAGTTAAACGACGCAAATGGGATTCAAAATCAAAAGAATTAGTTTTTGTAGGATATTGTGAGGACACAAAAGGTTATCGTTTATTAAATATCGAGTCAAAAGATTTAATAAAAAGTCGGGATGTCATATTTAGTAATAATTCACCACTCGGCAATAAATTTGAAATTTCTGTTGATCGCAATATTGTTAGAAACGAGAATTCAATTGATGAAGCTAAACTTATTGCTGAAGAGATTAGTGAAGAAGTGGGGAATTCTCAAGAAACCAATAGTATTGATTTAGATTTTGTTTCTGACACCGAAGTGACCTCATTAATTAGTTAACCAATAAGAAAATCTGCACGAAAACCAAAACCAATCGTCAGGAAAGATTTCGTGTCTTATTTTGGCCAAATTTACGAAGAAGTAAATGTAGTAAGTAAAGTAAATGTAGAAGTAAACTCTTTAATGAAAAATAATAGTTGGTTCCTAACTAAACTTCCGACAAGCAGAAAAGCGTTAAATTCTACATGGGTTTTTAAGATAAAGAAAACCGCTGAAGGAGAAATTCAAAAATATAAAGCTCGCCTTGTAGTAAAAGGATGCGCACAAAAGAAAGGGTTCGACTATGAAGAAACATATTCTCCTGTGATTAGGTATACCTCGATCAGATACTTAATGGCCCTAGCAGTGAAACATAATTTGAGAATTGGTCAAATGAATGCCGTTACTGCATTATTGCAAGGGGACATTGAAGAAGAAATATACATGTATCAACCTGAAGGCTTTAGCAAAACTTCAGAAGTTTGTCGGTTGAATAAAGCTATGTATGGTTTAAAGCAAACAAGTTGACAATGGAACATAAAACTTAGTATTGCCTTGAAAGAACTGCGATTAAATTAATCCAAGGTAGACCCATGTATATTTTATAAAATAAGTTGTAACGATATGTTATTCATAGCCGTATATGTTGACGATTTGTTAATTTTTTCAAATGATGTTAAAACAAAAAATAATTTGAAACAAAAATTAAAATCTAAATTCAAATTTAACGATATAGGAGAAGCGCGATATTGCTTAGGCTTAAAGATTACAAGAAACTATAAAAATGGAGAATTGTATTTGGACCAAGAAAATTGCATTCAAGAGATTCTGGCAAAATTTAATATGACCGAATGTAACCCCCCAAATACACCGAAAAAAGAATTGGAATACACCAATACATCGAAGAAAAGAAAATTCAAGTGGAACATGTTAGTACCGAAGATATGATTGCTGATAGTTTGACAAAAGCTACTGGTATTTCCAAACATAACTATTGTTTGCAAGGCATGGGTTTGCAGCTTAATCAATGATGCATGTTTCAGTGGGGATGTTGGGATTAACCAATGAGGAACACGTTAGTCATTATATTTAAAATAAAGACAACTAGTATCGTAATTGTACAAAAAATACCAGATACGCCAATCCAAATATTAGGCTAAGGGCGCCTTTAAAAATGTTCATTGAGCCTTATTTGTTTATATAATCTACCTGTTCTCAAAATTTTATTAGGAAAATGTTGATTCATTTTTTTCTAATCTTTCAACTTCCCCAAAAAAAACTAGAGTAACCCAAAAAGTGATATTTTAAGTATAGGCTTTTTTCAATACGGTTATTACGTGAGATTTCTTACAAAAAATCTTCTAGCTTTCGGTTCACCCTGAATAATCAATATTGCATTATAAATTTGTTTATTTTATAAATTTAATTAATGTTTTAGAATGCCTTGTATATGCAGCCACCCCTCGCTTGTGGATTACTATTTTTAATATCTCAAGTTTTGAGCAAAAATCGTAATTTGTACGCATTGGATCTAAACGTTTACAATAATAAAACAATTAAAAGTGACGAAGGAAAGGAAAATAAAATAAATGGCAATATTACCGATTGTTTCAATCGCAATCCATTATATTCAGGTGGCAATTGTTGTGTTTACGATGAACTCATCAATCTTAAGAATAGCTTCCACCCTACCATCTCATTATTTGCAAATAACATAATGAACGGGGAGGCCATAAAATACACAGGAGATCCATTAAAAGACTTCAGTTTGATTAGATTTTTGGATAGGTTTGTGTTCAAGAATCCCAAAAAAGTGGAGGTGTCTAACGAGGGTTGTCATTCCGTTTTTGGCAAAAGAAAGCGCTACGTGCCTTCCGGCGTAAGGTCTTTATCTGTCAACTCGAATTCTTACATCAATTCCAACGAAAAAAATATTCCAATTGAAGAATTATTTTTGTATTCGTAAGTCATCATGCTTTCTGATGATTTTTTTTTTAAGTTTTTTATTTCAGACATCTTCAAAGTAATAAAGAAAAATTGAAATCAAACGACGATAGCGACTTGGAATCTGTAAATAGCGAAGAGTTTGAAGATATGTTGGATAATATGACCAAAGTAAAAGGTGCTTTGGATGATTTAGATTATTTGGACGATGTAAATATTAATGCCAAATCAAAGAAAAACGCAAGTGATGAAGACGAGGATTTGGAAGGTAGCGAGAGTGAGCTAGAAGAAGAGGTCGAAGATCAAGATCTTACAATGACCGAAGAGGATCGAGGTAAAACTTATTAATAATAAATATTTTTTTTAAGCTAACATTTTTTTTGCAGAGTTAACACAGTTTTCCGATGAAAATTTGAGTGACGTGTCCTTTGATTCCGAATCGGAAGATGAGCATGTTTCAAAGAGAAAAAATAAAAAACGTAAAGATGAAGAACCTGTTTTTGCACCTGCAGAAGAGTTTGCTGCTATGTTGGAAGACGAAGGTGCTGCCGATATTGCACCAGGCGGTTCCGATGCATGGATGAATCACGATAAATCAAGTAATTATGCATAACCTTGAGGTTCATTTGAATGATAGGTCAAGTTATCTTATCCAGTGATTAAATATTTTTTGCAATGTAAAAATAACTTTGATAAGCAATTTTTTGTGATGTGCAAATGATAAGTTGAAACAAAAGAAATCACATTTTCAACCTCTTTTTCGCGACTTAATGACTGGATTATCTAGGTTTATTTTTCTTTAATTAGTAAATTAAGATTTTGGGTATCCCCCGATTTATCATAATCTAAAAATAACCACAAACTTGAGGTGTTATTCAAGAGAACCCATAATTTTAGCTCGAATTATTTTATATTTTGTTTAATTTCAGACGAAAAACAAATTAAATGGGAAGAGAAGAGAAACAAAGCTGGACAAAATTTCAAATCAAAAAACAAAAATACCAAAACGTTCGGAAAAGGAAATTTTGGTAAAAGTAATAAATTTAATAAAAACAAGAATAACAAGGGTAAATATGCTGGCGGTAACAGAAAGAAAAGTAAATAAAAATGTAAATATTGTTACATAAAATAAATTTGTTTTTAATTATCAAGCCTTTGTCCCAATATTTTTGCCATCGACTTAATCCAAACCAAATTTGCATTGAATTTTCATTTATTTGCATTATTATTTTAATTCTAACTTATATACAGGGTAATACAACTTTTGTGACAGCTGTTGCTAATCACCTACTTTGGTAAACTAAGTGCTATAAAATAAACAAAAACGGTAATGAAAATTCCAAAATTTAATTCTTTAATAGGACAATGATGTTCTAGTTTGAATTCTCACTTGAATGAAATTACACTTACCAGGCTAACAGTAAATATATTACACGAGCCACATAAAAAGAAAAGCCCAAATAAAATTAGGTTAACAGGAGACAGACATACATAATTTATTTGAAAAACATAAAAAAAGCTGTGCAGCTTTTTTTAAAATTCTAAACAGTAATAAGTTCTCGCTTATGATTGTAGTTTATTATAGTACAATGTGTATGTAGCATATTCTACACACTACAACTGTTTTAATAACAACGCCCGAGCACCGATACAAGTGCAAAAAACTAAACCTTGGCAAGCGCCATGTGAAACTAACACAAAAGAACATAAAAAAACAATAGAAAAATAATCTCTTAATTTAAAATAAAAACAGAGAACGCATAATTTAAGCTCCCCTTTTGAAAATGCCAACTTATTTGGACAGTGTTAGTAAAAGTGGCAATTCAAATCATGCGTTCGTCACCACAATATAATATGTTGTCGGTTGTTTTGCACATAAAACGTCTAAATGAGAACACAAATTTTTTATTGTTTTGCAATTTTTCATTTAAGACAACTAAAAAATTATGGTATATTGTATAATTATGTATAATTGCAAAAGAGTTAAAAGCCACCGTATCTGCGTGTTATTTTTTGTTTAAATATTACAGTCTGTACACGACAATTAATTGTTTAAATGTGATTCATAGGATAAATTTACCCAAAATTATTCCAAAAATAGCAAGAGTTATGCCTAAGGCAAGATGCAAAAGGGAAATACTTTGCTCTTGTGTAACAGTTGGTGTATATTTTGATAACTGAGGCTGTGCCATTGTGGAACGTTTCAGTTTAAAGATCTCTTCCTTCAGATGTAAATTTTCTTGCCTCAACGAGCTTTCTTCTTCTCTCAACTGCTGAACCTGCAGGACGGATAGAAAAATTATGTTAAAAAAGAAAAATTAAAAATCCATATTAACAACCTCGACAGCTGCCTTCTCTAGTTCCGACTCGTTGGTAGTTGCACTGGAAGTGGCCGCCTGTAAAGGTGCTTTAGGACTCACTTTGACCGCTTCTTCTTGACCCGAAACATTGAGTTCCGCCGGCAATTCAAACACGCACTTCAGCTTGGAATCCATCATTTGATCGATACTTACATCCTTCCATAGTTGATCGATGTTTCCTTCGCCTTCGGGTGGTGCAAAGACAGTTTGCACCATAAATTTATGCTTATTTTTCTCGGAAGGATCGTAGATAAACGGTTGGAGACATACTGTAAAATTTAAGCGAAACGATTAAAATACTTTCGGTTTAAACACGAAAAATTAGGGCACTTACTGGCAATTTCAATGTGACTATCGGGATCCAATAAACCAGAATTGGGCCTAACGCAATACTTTTTTGGAGCAGTGGTCTTTATTTTGAATAATACTTTTCTATCCGATGGATTAGATAGTTTCATGTACGACGTAACCGGTACATTGAAAGGCCCTACATCAAACAAAAGTCCACAATTAAGATGATCAAGTGCAAAGTGCGAACGGGAGTATTATTAAACACCTGTTAAATTACTAATTTTAGCAACGAATTATTCCATCAATTAAACAACAAAACTCAAAACGATATACTCCGTTTCTATCATTTATGTAATAATAATGAAAAATACATGATATAATGAAAATTGTTGTGATTTGTGCAATAACGTCGCTAAAAGTGTCAATTATCAAGTCGATAATTTGTTTGTTACGTTCGCTTTAAATGTCAAAAATAGTGCTTTACCTCTAAATTTGAGTTCATTTTGGGGCTCAATCGTAAGCACCTGTTCCGCCTTTGACATGGTTTACTGTAATTGAACGGAAAATAGAGCCTTAAATTATTTAAAAAAACACCACTCTACGCTTCGTTTTCGAATGACGATCCACTCAATGCACAAGATCGGAACACTGAGCGCATGACAGTAATTTAATAAACAAAATGGCGATGACATTATGCGCTGACATCATCGACTACTATTTGCCAACTTAATATTTTTATCATAAAAAAAAACTAATAATTACATAATAGCACTTGAAAATTAAAATGCGAATAATAATTAAACTTTTATTGCTTGCTTAATGACGCATAAAGGAAATCAAACGATATAATTTTATTATTAGTTATGTCTTAAACTACAAAGTACTACATTAATAGTATACACCGTGGATCGAAATATTGAATTAAAAAAAAGGATTTGTTCAACTTCCTTCCGCTCTCCAAGTAATAATTAATGCAGTGGCGGCGTCAGAGTATGGATGAGCAATAAATAGTTCGAAATTTTTATTATTCATACTTTCATTTTTTGGTTTTAAATATTTTTTAATCTTATAATATGTTATAAACTATTTTTATTTGCAGCGTCATAAAATTCATAAAGACAACAATAAATTTTTTAGAACGGCCGTAAATTTGTTATGATGGCTCCCAAAAACCACAGAATTTTAAATTAAAGTTATACATGAAATTCTCCATAAAGATTTTGTTCTCGTCCGTTTGTTCTCTTATTTTTCGGCTATAATTTCTTTTAAGAGTTTATACAAGAGTTATACATGAAATTCTCCATAAAAGTATTAGAAATTTTTTGTTCTAGTCTCTGCACTTTTTCTGTTCAAAAAACAATTGTTTTAAATTTTCGACGTTGAATTTCTTTTCTGTTCATCTGACACAAAAGTGATCTACAAATAAGTGAAACTAGACTCAATTAGCTTTTTTGAAAACAAAATTTCATGTCTAAAAAATAAAAAAATGGAGTCGTTAGCTTAACACTTGTAGGTAATAGAGATAAGACTTTCTGAAATACAAAATATACCCTCATTTTTGGAGAAAGTTAGAATGTTTACAGTTAGGGCTCTAATATAATAGCTACAATGTTGTTTTATAGGTAGCAATATAGATTTACAGATATAATTGAGTCTAGTTTCATTTATTTGTGGATCACTTCTGCGTCAGACGAATAGAAAAAAAGCTAACGTCGAAAACTAAAAACAATTTATTTTTGGGTAAAAATCGGGGTTCTATGAAAGGCATTAGATCGGAAACTGAATAAACTAAAACAATAAGTTTTTATACTTTTTATATTATGTATGTACTTCAATTTTGATATGATCTGTTTTGGATTAAAATGTATAGGAAACGGCCAATTTAAGATTTTTGAAAAAAATTCTTCGGAATATACGAAATATTATATGTATCTTCAATACTTTTAAACAAATTTTGAATTATTCCACTTTGTATTTTGCAGTTAATATGTTCTGCAGAGTTAACATTGCATGTTACCACGCGTAGAACCTGCGCGGAATTCTTGAACAATTTTAAATATATAGGTACATAACTTTGTAGAAAATGAAATTGAAATGATAATAATAGAAGCTCAGGCAAAGCTGCAAAATTCTTACGTATCGATCGACATAGAGGTTTTAAGAGGAACTTCGAAATATAAGAAAGAATCGAAAAAGGCATTTTTACTGAAGATATCGTAAATAACTCTCCAAATGTTGAGGTTCACCGATAAACATTTGACATCGATATTGTATATCTTCCGCAAGATAGCTTGCTACCAAGGTACCAAAATCTGGGACCGACTCTCATTTTATGAAATTGTGTATAAATGTGGCAAGTAATATTATAAATTGTTTTAAAATAAATCCATTAGATTGTTTCGGCAGCAATTTTCTCTAAGGCATATAATATCTTATATTTTCACTAGATTTTCTATTCTTTTACTTCTTGCATAATCTGAGAAATTTTCATAGCAGTAGATTTGCCTAATTTGCTTAAAGTGCTAATTTTTAAAGCAATTACTAAATTTTAAATATATAGAAATTTGAATTATTAATTATTTTTAAAGCGAGCGATTTTCTATTTTATTAATTATTAAATAAATTTTATTTTATGTAAAAGATTTTTAACCGCTCTTTATTGTATTGAAATATAATATTTTTGTCTGTGAGAAAAAAATATTTCAACAAGATAAAAAATTGTTAATTTTTTAAGAAACACGAGAAACTCAGTTGTCATTTCGTATCCGAAACTAGAAACTTTAATGAAGATATTTCTGCAAATCTTAATCGTAGGACATTTTTGTCAATATGGTTCATCCATTCTCGATAATTTTGATAACCAAAAACAGCCAGATCAATTTTTGGAATTTTTATAAAGATTTTGTTCTCTTATTTTTCGGCTATAATTTCTTTTAAGAGTTTCTACTTTGATGTAAAATCTAACAATTTTATTGTAGGAGTTATAGATTTTATAATTAGGGCCGCTCAAATGAAATCTCAGGTCAAAATTATGACTGACAAAAATTATATATAGGGTATCCCCGTGACCGTGAAAAACCTTTAAGGTGGTGATAAAACATACTTTTCTAAAACAAATTTTCAAATAAAATTTTTGTTCAAATCTAAAACCTCCTTTAAAGCAATTTTTTGAATTTCTGATTTCAAACCGCCATAGCTCCGATATTATTGGTTTTTTAGGCTTAATGTATTAGAACTTTTTTAAAGATAATTTACTTATCTACAAATTAGGTTATAACGACTTATTGTCTACAATCAACGGATTTCGAGTTATAATTTAAATTAAGGGAAAAACTATGAAAATGGTAAGATTTTATTTTTTTGACTTTTCTTGCAAACCCCGTATCTCTTAAACGAAACGTTTTAGAAAAAAACTGACGGTCCGAGCCGTATAGGGAATTTAACGGGCTACAATTTTGGTCAAATACATTTTTTTGGGAAACTAACCATTTTTACATAAATTCTGTAAATAATGAACAAGGTGGTAAAAAATAAATTAAATAAAATATAAAAACGGTTGGTTTCCCAAAAAATTTATTTGACCAAAGTTGTAGCCCATTAAATTCCCTATCCGGTTTGGGGCATTAGTTTTTTTTTAATAGGTTTCGTTTAAGAAATACGGGGTTTGCAAGTAAAGTAAAAAAATTAAAACTTGAATTTTTTTAACATTTTTTCTCTTAATTTAATTTATAACTCGAAATCCGTTGATTCTAGACGATAAGGGATTATAACCTAATTTGTAAATAAGCGAATGATTAAGTAGATTAAGCAAAAAAAACAATAATATTCGAGCTATGGCCGTTTGAAATCAGAAATTCAAAAAATTGCTTTAAAGAGACGTACTTCCCAAGGGTTTGGACTTGAACAAAAATGTTAATTGAAAAGTTGTCTTAGAAAAGTGTCTTTTATAACCATCTCAAAGGTTCTCTACGGTCACGGGAACACCCTGTATATCAGACTACCCCGAATTTGTTTTCTTACCTATTTTATTCGGGGACCATTTTTTTGTTTTTGAATTTTTCCATTTCAATTGCAACGACAACCCCTCGAGATTAACTTTTATTATGAAATTGAACCTTAGTATCTAAATCAAAATAAGTGCCAAATAAATACGTCAAGTCAAACTAACAACGTAAAAAATTTGATTTAATAAAGGACATATTTTATACGTAGGTAATACTCATAATTAAAGAAAACTTTAAAAAGAATTGATTCTTATTTAAATTATGAGATATATTAACAACATTATGATGTTTTGATGCTTATGATTATGATGCTATGCACACCAAAAAGATGTACCGGTATAGGTACCGGTTTTGGCAGGTACTCGTAATAATAATTATTAAAAACAGTCCTATTAGAAAGAAATAAACATAGGTTAGAAAATTTAGTTTGAACCAGTAGTCGTGGTGATCAATTGTCGTAGGGCCGTGTCGGAGAGATCAATATTGTCTTGGCGCCAATCCCAATAGTGATACGAGGTCAGTTGATACGGATAAATAGTCGTAGGACCAACTGTCGCTGGACCAATTGTCAGGTTGCGGTAATAATGACGCTTTTCTTTGACAGCTTACCATGCACATAAACCGACATTGTTTTTGTACGGAAATTTTTATTTTTTTCGATTTAAAATATTTTCAAAAATATAAAATATTTTGTCATATCTTTTTTTTGAATTTTACAAAAATCCAAATAATCGCTTTGTAGCGCTATTCTTTAAATCCTCACCTATCTAAATGTGAAGGAAAACTTCGATTTACTCATAGCATTTAGAATGTCTTCCAAATTCCATTCGGGAATTCTCGCATCTTAAATTTTATTTTATGCAATGTTCAATGAGTACGAAATCAGAATTTTTGTTCTGAAAATAAATGGAGTAAAACAGTAGAAATTTCTAAATTCTCTGGCTTAGCGGTACCGTAGTTTTATAGTTTGGCCAAAAGTATTAGAGAGCCTTTCGCAATATTTTTGCTCTCGAACCATCGCACGTACCCGACCGTACGTCCTCTGTATTTCTATAAATTTCCTCTCCCTGTGGAGGAAAAACCTTAAAATCATATGCCTTACAAGAAGTTACAATGTATAAATCAAAAAAGATGTCAAAAATTCTCCATTTGTTCGAAAGTAATTTTACTTCATTACAAGGTAATCGCCGGATTGTTAGATTTAATTGCTACGCCGGCAATAAAAAGTTAATTAGACGAATTCTAATATGAATTTAATATATTAATTTAGTTTTTCTACGTGCAGCTACACCATTTTCATTAAGCATGATAGAAATTCAATAAACGAAACAAAATTTCTCATGCGAGCCCTAAACTAGGTCAACTTTTCGTTAAGTCTGAAGCTTAACAGCGAAGCTAAGCCGTCGAGCATTTCGCAAAAATGTACTCGAAAATGTTTTAAGAAAAACGTAGGTAAATAATAATTATGTTAATTTTGGCGATTTGTAGCGAGTAGGAAATTGAAAATGAAATAATGGAAAGTCGAAGAAAATTGTTAAGAAAATAATGTTCGATCGTGATGCGACTAGGTTTGTTATTGGTTTCTCTTCTCTGTACTGCAGAGAAGTCAGTGGCAGACAGTGGCATGCGATACCCTGCAGGATAATCAGGTAAGTTAGGGATGTGCCACCACCCGCTGCAGTAGTGGATTGTGATTTCGGGACTAGGAGGTCCGCATTGTGCAATGCGCGTGCGCGTCCTGCCACCACCGGTGGCTGGACCTCAGTGCAGTATACACGAACCGTGCGCTAACTAAAGATAACTCGTTGGTGTTGCCACCGGCGTCGTCTCTCACCTGTTGGTTGCGTCGCGGTGTCCAAGTCGTTTACAACGATGGACCATCGTCTCGATGACGATACGTGAAACTTTATCACGATCTACCCTCCAAAATTTTAAAATGACTAGTGCCCTATTCGCTATTCCCAAGTGGAGCACTAGAATTTGTGAAGTGCGGCTTTGTTTAGTGTTTAGTGTACCAAATTAAAAAGAAATCACACTTAAAAATATTTTTGCTCAATTTTTGCTATATCTAGCCTAATAATATAATCTTCCATTTAAGACAAAAAAATAATTAATATAAAAATTTAGATTAAAATATTTTAGAAAAACAACAAATTTACTTATTCAATTTTTAATTAACTACAACGACGCGCGCGACCGTAGAAAATTCATTAATAGAAAAGATATCGAGAAGCTGCTCTCCTTTTTATTATTAATTAATCGACGCCTTAAAAACTTAAATAATTAAGAGATAAAAAATTTAAATTCGATACGCGCAATTGTCAATAACTTCATTTTTCGCTTTACGGTGTACTTGGATTTCGAAAATTTAAAGGTAAACATTTTCTAATCGGTACTTACCTACCTACCTAGCATAGTATAAAATTAATATACACACATTTTTCAATTAATCCTTAAATCAACTCGAACGAAATACAACAAAACTTATTCAATTAATGCAAACTACTTAAATTTTAAATTTAACTTTCGCTGCCGCGGTGTACCAAACTGCATTATATTGATTTTGTATGCTGTACGAAATTTATTAAAACTTATATAATATAAAGAATAATACATAACACTAATAAAAACGAAATACAATAATAAAATACTTAGAGTTAATTGTAAAACAACAGAGGCGGCGGTTACACTATTGTGAGCAGTGGCGTTCGTGAGCGGTTTATTTAGACCGCCGGTATTTTATAAGCATAGGGGATTATTTGTAATGCCCTACAGTCATGACGATGTGGCAGAGCGGGATGGGAGGGCATGGGGGAAAGAACAATGCCTGGATGAAGCTCATGGGCATCGTCGCCCACCACAAAGGACGTCACCATGATTCTGGAGGCGCTTCCACAGATAGAACTCTTAGCCAGTAAGTCTAATTAACTATACTAATCTAAGGTCTGTCCGACTCCGAATCCCAATTCTGTGTGTGAGTATCTAATTTAACAAATTTTAATTTTATTCCAAGATTCGAACCGGCAACCGTCGATCGCTAAAAAATCTACGGCCGAACGTTATCGTAAATTTTATCACCTCGGCTATGTAATATTTTATTTTTTTTTATGCGCAGGCAAAGCTTTGTTGTTCATTTATAATATGAAATTTATGAGTTTGTTGAATTTAAACATTTTACGATGGTTTTATAAGTAAGAAAACCGAATCGTAAGGTTTTTATGTCATCAATCAGACGCATTTGCGACGCCGAATTTTAAATTTTTTGTTGTGTGCGTGACATAACTTTCGATTATTAAAATTAGTAGTATTAGGCATAACTTATTGAAAATAAAGCTTTTTAGAGAGGTTGAGAAGGTGTCAACTTTTAGATGTTATTATATTCAACTTTTCCCAAATATGACATTCCAATCAAATTTTGATTTGCAGCAAAATTGCTTTGTGTAGTATATGAAATGTTCAAAAAACTTGAAGAATGTTTAATTGAACAAATAAAATAAAACGGTTGCGTGCTTTCCGTTTTTTTTTTTCTAACAAAAGTTTAACAACCGGTAAATTTAGTAAAGCTTTTAGAAATTTCTTTTACTTAATTCTAACTTTAAATAATATGAGAAACAAGCGTTCGCCAACCAGACAAGGTTACCTACGTTTTTAAACTCATTAAAACGAATCAAGCACATTTTGTGAAAATTCGACATGTAAACTTCTTTTTGATCCTTATCGCGCCGTCTCTGGAGTAATCAAAGCTTTTATCAAACGTACGTACGTGCTACGAAGTACTTCCAAATTTCAGGTTTATATAAATCATTTAATCTTCGCTAAAGAAAAAAACATGTTTTTTAAACAATAATATTTCTAACACGATGGCGCCCACCGTGTCCACTACGATTTTCATAGATAGCTTTTCATCTGACCTGACGCATCAACCTCAAAGGCATCGTGCAATTTTTTGATGTTTAGTTTGAGCAAAAGACAAAACTAACCAATAAGAATATTTTTAGTTTTATTGCAGTTTGGGCACGAGATAGGAGATGATTGATATATTATTACAAATTATCTTTGATTTCAGACTGAAAACTTCCAATCTTTTGAATTTAGAAAAGTATGTTAAATAAATTCATAATAATTAGAATTCGATAATTATAAAAAATGTTCGATACAATCAAACATGAAAGCTATGGTACAATAATAATTTCAAAACTGCATAACTGTCGATGACGAAATCGATTCTCAATTTAGTTTTTTCGGAAATTGTGTTTTGTAATGTTTGTAATTTTTGTAATAAAACGTTGACTTTTGAACTTCGATTAGTAATGGTGCAGACAAACTGAGAAGGTTAAGTAAAAATATATTGGGTGAATTACCTATAATGACAAAATGCACCCAAGCATAATTTGTTGTTACAAGTATAAAAATAATTAAAATAATAATTAAACTTAACAAAATGTTAAAATAATAAAATTTTAACTATTAAGTAAATAATACATACTACGAAGAAACATAATATTTAACGAAACCAAAATGACAATAATTTACATTTAACAGGGTTGAACTTAGAATATTTAAATAAACAAGAAAAATTTTACAAAATTAAAAGATCAAGAAATTAACCACACTTTAAATATTGCGCTTTTCAATTTTTTGGTATATTTGCTCTCACTTCTTGTTATTTTTACTGTTATACATGACTGATGATCGGAAATAATCGTGAAATAAAGGCCTTTATATTATGTTACAGGTTTTTTGTTTTCTTATTTTTAAGTAATTTTTACCATTTCTATAGCGTAATTTTTTCAGAATTCTATTTTCTTATTTATTTAAATATTCTAAGTTCAACCCTGCTAAATGTGAATTATTGTCATTTTGGTTTAATTAAATATTATGTTTCTTCGTAGTATGTATTATTTACTTAATAGTTAAAATTTTATTATTTTAACATTTTGTTAAGTTTGATTATTTTAACATCACATGCTACTAAATACCACAAAAATACTTATAACATTCTAAACTTTTTTAAGTTATTTTCTATAAAAATAATTATTTAATATTATGAAAACTGCGTTTAAAATGTTTTATTTCTGAAATATTTCTATACAATACCTACTCGTATTATGACGTCTAGAATGACGAGTGTTTAGATTGTGTAGTTTTGATTGATGATATTGTGATGTGTTCTTATGATGTTGATAATGATTTATTTAATGATGTTATGTTAGTGGCATTTGAAATAAATAAAGAAAAATTGTTATTAAAGTGATCGACTTAGTGCTTTTTTCAGTTTTAACAAAGCACAGACACTAAATTGTCTGTCAAGATTTGAAAATATTTACATTGATTAACTTGAACTGATTTGGCTAACGTTACCACCAGCGGCGAGCAAAAAACTTGCCACTAACCACCTTCAAGATGGTTGTTAGTTTCATAAAAAACGAAATTTATGCTTTGTAAATATCAGATGACTAAGCGTTTTCGTGGTAAACCGGAGATAAAAAAGAATTAGATAATATGTTAAATAATAAACTAATGGGCCACCAATAAGTGCGTAATTAATTGATATTGAAAGTACAACGTCGGGTTCAGTAGAATATACAGATTAATTTTTTTGAATGCATGTTTTTGCCTAAACATCAATAATTATTTTACCGATAAATCAGTAGAATTTCACTAATGTTATAACGTTACTTACGTTGAAAGTGCATTTTTCAGAAGGATAGCATTTAATAAATTTTTTTTTTAAGACAATTTTGTAATAGATTGTTTTGTTTTTCATATTTCTGTAATTTACTCATTCTCGCTGCTTGTAATGTAAAATTATATCTGTAATATTTAACTTGCTGATATAAAATTATGAATATTGGTGGGCCAGAAAATAGTTATTCGCGGGCTATATTTATTATTTAAAACGGTCTACAAGTGTTACACCTGAACATAAATAGGAAAATGCCAAGATGGAAAAGCTTTTCGAGATTCCTGCTATCCATTATAACAAATAAGAATTGAAAATAAGGTATCAACGAAATACCAAACACTTGATGTTTGTTAAATGACGATTGAACAATTCCTTTGAACTTAGATTAAATGTAAAGAAGAGTATTGCGTACGAACACAATGAATAAATTAGGGAAAGAGCTCTCTAATAATTTCATAATATGAGAAGTAATTTGCTTGAGTTAAATAATGGTGTCATTCCTTTTGATATAGTAATGCTGTAACAACGGTATTCGCAAAGGAGCTAAATTTAACAATTAAATAACAGGCGTGCATGGTTCATTACATTGCATTAAAATGCTAACAAACAATTTTTTTGCGACACAATTTCAAAACAACTTTTAATGGCTTTCATATTCAAAAAGACACTAACTCAGTAACTCTGATCTGATAATGATCTTTTGTTATACAATTGACTTTTAAACATTTTATAAATCAGTATCTATAGAGGTGTTTTCGTGTGTTGAGATCCTAAAATGCTCATAACCTCATATTTTCACCGTTCATACAAATTGAACCGCTTTACGTCTTTCGCACATCAGGATCTTAACACAAGAAAACACCTTTATCAATACAACTAAATTTAATTAAAATAATAATTTACTATCTGATTAAAACTTGGCCTTTAAATTAAATATAATTTTAAATAAAAAATAAAACGTTGTGAATAACTTTTACCAAATTAATAATGTTAATAAACACAATTTAAAATGCTATTGTGCTGAAAATGTCTTTGTATTTTTTCTAAATATATTACTCTACTGTATTTTATATCACCCTAAAGAAAATAGTAATTTTTAATGATAGCCAACGTTATGTTGAAATTTAAAAATCTTTTGACGACGCTTTGCCTTCAAATACCGGAAGTGTACACGAAACATGATTACAGCAAACAGTGTTCTTTTAAATATAAATATTGACATATCCAATGTCTCTTTTTAAATATTACAAAAATTGCACATGGTGATTTAAAATGATTTACATTTTAGTCGGTGGCTGATGTTTGCTTCCTTCGGATGGAGCTTAGGTTAAAACGGGCTTCAAATACAGCAGGGATTTTAAAAATATTATTTTTTGGTAAGAATTAAATAATATGTACTTTTTTGAATGTTTATGTATATCTTCGTCTCGATAACTTTTAAAACCACTTGAATTCATTACAATTTTGTGATTTTTCAATTATTTACCTTTTATTTTCGTTTTGCTTTTGCTTTGTCGGAGGAAAATTTTTCTATATAAAATTGGAAATTTAAAAACGAAAGTGTAATAATAATGTACTAAATATTTTTGATGTAAACGAGAATTTTGTTTCGGTAATAATGTGATCATAATTTATAATTAATTAGTACTTGAAAGTTTGAGAGAAAATTAATCAATGCCAAACTAACTTTTGGTTATTAATTTTGATCTTAACTTGAATGCCCGTTATTCGCTCATTCTTTGAGATAAAAATTTATGTGGCTAATAATTTTTGAAATATATTCAAAAGCACGAAAAATTGTTGACAAAAATCTTGCAAAGTGTAAAATTTATTAAAAGTGTTGGGCGATTTAACCAAAATTTGACGATAATTTTAATATACTTTTTAATCAAAAACATCTTTATAAATTGTAAAACTTTGCGACTTTGTAAAATTTGTAGAATGCTTTGGTAAACTTCATATAATATATAAAGTTACAAATATCCTGAGGGATTAAAACGAGTAAAATTTTTAGTTATAATTTAATTTGTAAAGTAAGCAGGGACCAAGGAGATGAGTGCACCATAAAGTATAGATATTATATTGAGGTAAAATTTTGTAATCACAGATTTTCAGTATTTTAACTTGAAATCAAACCGGGACTAGGAAATAACGAATTTTTTTTATATCTATCAAAATGAAAGGGTAACGCCATGAAAAATAAGTACGCACATCTATGAAAATTACATGTAGCTAAATATGCGATAATTGCTTTTATTTAATTTAATGACTGGAAATTATGCATAATGACTAAACAGAGTTTAATTGAATTATTAAACCCGTAATGTAGCAGCGATTAAGTTTAATCGTTAATTAAGAGTATTACATGGCGAGACAAAGTTATTTTTGATCGTTACTATATAATTTGTCTTCGCACCTCGTAACTATTATATATATATGGATTATCAGCAAGAAGCATATTTTTCGAAAAATAGTTAGTAGTAGAAATCTCTTACGTTAACGCCCATACGCAATTGAAATTATATTTCGGTCAATTAATTTCTTGTTCGGTAGAAATTATTTTACATGTTTTATATTTTTTTCAATATTATACGCAGTTGGAGTTATTATTTAATTTTAAAAAATGTTGCTTTCCAACCAACATAATTAATTATAAATAATGTTTGTAATCGTTTGGTTTACATCCGCAGGAGAAAGTGTCGTATAACGGACATACTACTTCGTTTTTTTTTAATTAATTACTTAAGTTGGAAATGAATAATATCGATTATTTGATGTAAGTATTGTCATCATTGATTTCATTTTTCTTTGGATTTTCGAAATTTTATGATAAAATAACATCGTTATATCGTTTTACTAACTGGTAAATTATGTCATTTTAAATATTATATATCAATGTCGTGTTTACAATCTTTCTGCAAGAATTTTACAGTAAATATTGAAACTTGCTCAGTAATTTACATATTTTCTATTATCTTATAATAAAATTTACCAAAAACTAGTAAGATGTCGTTTTATCGACCATGCCATTATAGGACACTTCCCCCTATATCAAACGTGAATTCAATATTTAGGAAGGAAAAAAGTTAAAATACAAACAATTGATGGCACTTTTGTTTTAACAATTTACTACGAAAGAGAGGCGAGAGGGGGAGGGTACTAACAGAAGATGGTTACTAATTATCGATAATCGAAGAGTTGTGATGGCGCAATTAATAAATTCTAGTTGTGTACAACACACACGTGTAATTTATAATTCAAATGTTAAGTAGTAATTATGTCTAAATAAAATGCGCTTATATAGAATTTTATTTACCAACCCAGTAGTGGTAGGTATTTGTTCTGGAAACACGCGACAAAGTTGAACCATAAGAAATCAATTCGTGCCTTGCACTAAAATAAAACAAACTCAAAACCTGAAACGTGTTTTGTATTATAGTAAAGCGTGGCACTGTAATTAACCTGATTATGATTTGGATTAAATTTTCCTCGTAAGAAAATGTGAAGCTAAGCTCGTTAACCGTTTAATTTTAAACAATTTTTAGGTGCGAGTATTTTAAAACGTAGTTAGGTAATTAATTAATTACGATGTATTTAGTTAAATAAATTTGTTGTTTTCATAAACACGGCCAACACTAATGCGTCCTTGCGAATCTATATTTTGTATATTTCGACGCCACAAATAACGCGGGTGGTGTAAAAATAACTTTCGAATAGCCTACAAGTGGCTATATACCGTGGGAATACGTGTTTTTAATTGAAATTTTGTATTTCAATTAAGAAAATTTGCAAAAATTTCAAAACCGAGCTTATAATTTTCCAGCTCCCAGTTAAAAATCGGTGTAAATAATTAGTGCTTTATTTAATATGTAAATTTACATTACAGAGATTTTCCATTTAATTTACATTATAACGAGCTGGTTATTTTCACCGATGCTTAAGTTTATCTTTCACATAATTCGGTAATAGTTGAAATTCTAATGGTGAGCGAGAGTCGTGAGGACGTCATGCAGGAATGAATAAAAACACAAACTAATAATATCGTAATTTTATTTATTTTTTTATCGATTATATTCTAAAAATTCCAAAATATGAGGCAGTACAGACGTTCGACATTAGAGTGGAAACTCAAATAAAGGATTTCACTAGCCATTAAAGATGTAGAGAGCCAGCTCAATCATCTTACTCGTTCGGGATACTCTGAAAGAAGATAAAAACTTTACTTTACACAAAGATTAAAAATTATGGTAATCTCGACTCTAAGCTTTAAAGGCAATAAAATAAAAAAAATAAATGAAATTTTATTTAGACAGAAAACTAAAACTGTTACGTTTATTCTTTTCCAAGAAAATAATTACCAGGATGTGAACAAAGGTTACAAACGTCCTTTAATAAAAGAATTTTGCAAAATTATAGGCAATTTGTTACTAGGAATTTCGATTAATATACTAAAACTTAATAGATAAAATAACTGTACAATAATGTATAACACTAATAATTTAACTTGTCAAACTTACCCCTTACGTATTAATTGCGTAATATTAGATCAGCAAATTACGTAACAAAAGCACGTCTATAATTCACAAACACTTCACCTAGACTGAAAGATGGGGTTAATGGGAAAGCAAAAGAGTGCCAACGTCGGCTTTAAAGTATTAGAACTGGAAGAATGTTTATAGTTTTATAGATGCCACAAAGTTGAATATTTTTTTAAATTCATTCAAATATTTAAGAAGAACCTGGTTTTGCCTACGGTGTTATCCACTCTATTCATAAAATACCTTAAACAACTTCCATCAATACTTTCAAAGGACTAGCAAAGTCCCTGGAAACTCGTGAATTTAAAAAAAAAGTGAGAATTTGTTAAATTTGGCATGAAAACTAGCACTCGCAGTGCTCCGTTATTCACTCACAAAATAATATTTATTCAATAATATACACCCATTTTATATATTGCTATGACCTACTGAACATATTTTTGTGAAAGTTTAACACCCTGTATGTTGACGGTAAAAACGTCAAAGATAAATAGTGAAAGTACAATCGGCTTATATGCTTAACTTAAAAGTATACTCGATTAATTATTTATTAAAAGGAAAAATAAAAGAAATAAGTGATGGTAATTTAGACGATTTAGAAATTTTCGATATTCCGTATCTAAAGAACAGTTATTTAAGTGGTACTTATTCAGAAGTGAAGTTCTTTTCCGATAAAATTTCATTTCCTTTGTAAAATGTTGAAGGTCTTATGTTCTACAAAAATTATTAATTACGAGAGGTTACAAAAACATTTCAAAGTCTTCAAATACAATAAGAAAAATTGTGTTCAGAATACGGTGACAAAATTTGATGAAATATCACGCCGAAAATGTAGAGACGAAGCATCCAGCAAGGTTTGATGAGGGAAGTAAAGAATCGTCGATATTAAGACCGTTGATATTCACGTACTAAATAAATTTTAGAATATTGTATTATGGCGTTTTTATGGAAGTATGCCAACTAAAAAATGTATTGAGCTCATTGAAAAAAAATTGCAAGAATTCGGTGTATCGCATCGTTGCAAATACGATTATGTTATTTGTATTAATTAGATGTAATGAAACTATAATAATATATTATTTTTAATTTGTGCTCAACCAAGAATTTAGAAAAATGCTAATAAGCATTCATATTTTTGATAAAGGACCTCAATGAAATATTACTGCTGGGTAAATATTCACTAGGGAATTTTTCAACAGAAAAGACAAGAATTGCAATATGGATGGCTTATAATTACAGGTACAAGAGTCCTAATTTTTGGCATACTTGTCTAAAAATTGCAATAATTCTTTTTAAAGTAAAATATCTTGAAAACTGGCAGATACGAAAATGTAATAAGTAATTGCCTTCGTTTTTATTAATGAACCACAAAACACCGCATAAAGCCAAATAAAGAGAGGCAATTCTTCAAGTAAATTTTTATTTTGTGTTCGTATTCCTTTTACATTGTTTTGTCTTATCAACATTCAGCAACAGAAGTAAAGTTGAAAAGCTAATTTTTATTGAAATTGAAGCAATCGTCACTCAAAATATTCATATTTGAACCAATATTTAAATTTAATTTATTGTATTAGTACAATAATACCAAATTATCTGTACTGACATAACATACGGTCTTCGAATCCTATGATTGTCATAAAAATTATTTTAAGCCGTGGGTCGAATTCCACGTTAAACCTTCTACCTACTAAGTTAATTGTTACTATTTTTACGATTTCTTAAGATATTTATTGGATATTGTTGTCGAACATTTTTATCAATATGAAACGAAAATATAAAATGTTTCTTTTTAATTTCGAGCTTGAGAGCAATGTTTGTCAACTTGGTATAAATTTACATCAATAAACAACCTCGCTTTAACCATTCCTTTGTTCGAGAAGCGCAACTTAACAAACTGCATAATTAATTTAACTTAGTGAATATGCAAGCTGATGTTTGGTATGTTGTGAATGCCAGCAAAAGAAGTATATAATAAAACAGAGGATTTACAAAATTTATAACGTTAAATTCATAGAATCTAGCCGATTCTTAAGCCGGCAGCATC
Source organism: Cantharis rustica (assembly GCA_911387805.1). NCBI lineage: Eukaryota > Metazoa > Arthropoda > Insecta > Coleoptera > Cantharidae > Cantharis > Cantharis rustica. Next base: position 320,048 of record OU426880.1, read on the forward strand.
TAACAACTTCTAAATGCTTAATTGCATAGGTTTTTTTGTTTGCATGTAAATTAATATATTAACAACTGAAACCGTCAAAATTATTCGTTTTTTTTTTATTGCCGCTCAAAAACTTAATCTTAATAAAAACTTCAACTTTGCCGCTTTACCTTCTTCTTTATGATTATGGTCCTTTTGAAAATTAACAAGTAAATTGAGTACCTCTTACTTTATTCGGTATCAAGTCTTTACTTTAATACGGATTTCTTTTAATACCTATCTCAGATATGTATATAACATGGAACGTCGTGAACAAGTAGGTACTTGTATGTAGATTGACAATAGTACATGACTTGACGAGGGAGCAAAGTAGCTAATAATCGCTAGTAGGATATACTACTTTATACGCTTATGAAAAATTGATTTTTATACACGAAAAGATTAAAATTAAAATATACAATAACAGTTTATTTATAAAGTGTTTATTTATCGCTTGTTTGTTAATATTATAATTTTTGTTATATTTCCGATAATATAATATTGTTACGAAAGAACGTTTAATTATATTTGATGACTAATGTATGACGTCATGTATGATGAGTCATACATGATAATATCATTAGTTATTCAAATATTGCTTAGCTTGCACTCTCTAGACACTGCTCGAAACGTATAGAAATGTATAGGAATAATATAGAGAGTGGTTTCCAGTGACGAATGAATTCCAGTTTGAACGTACAAGTGTGAACATAAATAAAGTATAAATAAATAGTGAAGTGATAAACAATATACCAATATACCGTTGTCAGAAATCTGCTGGTTGTCTTCAAGAGTTCGTAGCTGACATTACACGATTAGTGAGGCTAGCCTACCCTACAGCGCCAGATACTTTCATAGAGCAATTAGCAGTGCAAACCTTTATAGATGGTATCATAGACAGCGAAACACAGCAGCGCTACGGCTAACTCGGCACAGTATTTTAGATGACGCATTAGCGCATGCGTTGGAATTTGAGACAGCGAAGCAGACATCTCAATGAGGGAATCACCGAGTACGATGTGTTTTGGACGAACAAAGTTTGGCAGATTCCGGCAAAATTTTAGAAAATTTTTGCGTTGACTGTAGACAACTGAACGCAGTAACAAAAAAAGACAGCTACCCTCTTCCCCGAATTGACGACACCTTGGATACCTTCTCCGGTTCAAAATAGTTTTCCACTTTGGATTTGAAGAGTGAATATTGGCAAGTGGATTTAGAGCCCAGCGACCGCGAGAAAACTGCGTTTACCGTCGGAAATGGATTATGGCAATTTACCGTAATGCCCTTTGGATTGTGTAATGCTCCAACCACCTTCGCGCGTTTGATGGAAACAGTCTTGGAAGGATTGTCATGGAAGATGTGTCTAGTATATTTGGACGACATAATTATGGTTGGAAAATCGTTTGAGGAACATATGAGAAATTTGGAAAAAGTGTCCCAACGATTGAGAGGGGCTAATCTTAAGTTGAACCCGAAGAAGTGATAAACAGTGTGTGTTAAAGAAATTGTAGTGTATTTAGTGTTAGTGTTAATCTTAGTGTAGTAATTGTTTTATTGTTATAAAAATTTTTTGTATAATTTGTATTGGCCTTTTAAAATTACAGTAAACATTTTAATTTTTGTTACAATATGAAAGTGTAAACGGGTGAGAATTTTATTTTCTTAGAAAGTATTATAGTGTTTGAAACATTACATGGATATACCGCAAACCGAAAGCTTGTACACCAATTTCTCTTTTTATTTCCAATTCCTACATCTTTCACACTAAACTTCTGCGGTTTACCTATCGGCACCAGATAATTGTCTACTTTGGCTTTTCGTATCGATAACTAAAAAAGTTATTTATAGTTACGGTAGTGTATAAAGTATATAACAGGTTTCGAGTCTGAACATACAAAATTATATGCAGGAGTTTCAGGAAAAACGACGTAAGCGACATTTATTAAGTTTTACGATTTCGTTATTTACACAGAATTTAAAACCGAGTTGTTCAAACAATAATTTTTTGCAATAAATAATGCCAATATTTTTTAAAGTTGCAGAAAACTCCGACGCCCATCGATATACCAGCTTAAATAATTAATTTTTAATTTTTTAGACATTTACGTCGTTCAGCTAAGAACGCGTCGATATAAGGAAATGGTGGACCTTATATATGGCATATTAAAGCACATTTTTATTGATTTCTGCTTGCGTTTTCGTCATACAAAAAAGTTATTGAAACGAAAGTTGAAGGAAATAATGAAGTCACATGTTTTGATTAAAATTTTTTAGTGATAATAATTATTGTCGTAATATAATAATTACGTGGATGCACGAAATATGTTATAATATAGAGCTTTAATTTTTCTTTGGTTTATTTTAAAAATATTCTTATCTAATTTGTATTAAAATAATTTTCGATCGATAGACAAAACAAATTATTTTTAGCTGATTGTGAGGTACTAAACGAGAAAATTACCTAATTTCCTTCGACTTTTGTCTCGATTATTTCCTCGTTGTTAAAACTGTAAGTACTTGTATTATTTATACAAGTAAAAATTTCCATTTTATTGATGCGATTAAAATAGGTTTTATATTATCTTCAATCACTATCGATTTCATTGTTGACATTAATATGTTAGAATTGTAAACATTTCAAAATTGCAAATATTCGTGACAATCTTTCGTGTCATAGAAAAAGCTACTACGGAAACTGTTTGACAGCGTTATATGTACTAATAGTCTGTTAACTTGTTATTAGGTTCCTACTATTAATAGTGAGCACAAAAACGTTTTAAAAGCAATACCAAAATAAATATTTTCAGTCCAATACACTTTTATATTATACAATATACAATATATATATGTATAGGACATTAAAAATTTATACTTTTACAGTTTTACTTTTGTAAATACAATGTCTAAAAATATTTTAAATTTAATTGATTTACGTAACCCAGATTTTTTTAGATACGTAATCATAATTAAGACCAATAACTTTATCGACTACATTAGAAAACTCAATGGAGACGAAGCTATTCAAAGCATTGTAATGATGCAACTAGCTTTTTAAATTTCCCGCCGTCAATACATTCTTGTGGGAAGTGAATATGTATAGATTTCAATTGAACATCTGGAATTTAGTTCGTACATTATTATACCAATAATTTAAATTGAAAATCGATTTTAAATAAGTAATAATGAAAAAGTTAGTTTCGCAGTCATAATAATAATTTTAATTTGTTAAAATAATAACAAAAAGAAATAAAACTTGCTACTACGCACCACGTGTCCTTCCTTTCCCGCGCAAACATGAATCAGCTACCGAAGCGTAGATTACGTAATACAAACGAATTTCCGATTTGTCATTAATTAATTTGTTTGCTATATCTGTACTGCGGCTATTTATATTTTGAATTCAATGTAAATACGCCGACACAATAAATTACAAACGTTGATCATCGAAAATCGGATTGATTGCTTCGAGATTATAACGTTCGAGTTTCCATTATTTTAAAGAAATATTCCAAATACCAGAACTAAAATTTTATTTTAGTTTTGCGATGTCTCAAACACCGACGCCGGTGGAAAAAATTACCCGGTGACCGAGTGAGTAGCCACTATTTTTTATTTAGGTTGCGTGGGTGTTGTGTTTAAACAACGAATTTTTTTTAAGTCTTAACCGATTTTTAAAATTATTTTATTAATATGTCGAAATAAACCCCGGTTAAATTTATAGTTGGTAATAACTAGGCCTTAGGTATATTTAATTTATTTCGCTTGGTTAAATTATATTGATTTTTAATGATTCCACTTTATTCGTAAACATCAAACAATGTAATCAAATATTTATTGTAGTCATAATTTTAAATTAAAATAAGCCAGTAATAAAAAAATGTTTTCGCCACAATATTGTTATGTGGTTCGAATACCGTTAAGTTCCCCGGGGTGACCGAATTAGTAGACATTGACATAATCGAAATTAACATTTGACGTTTCGAATTTGACAACTAATTTTCTCATGCTTTTCTAATTAATGTGTGTGAAATAAGGAACTATGTTCATCGTCGCGTGTAATGTAGTAATTTGCAGAGTTTCGTCCTTATAATTACCTTTTTTTTGGCTTAACAACCGAGTTACGTTTTATTGCGAAAATAATGAGAGAGATGATGAACCACTAACCAAGTGATAAAGTTCATTGTGATAATAATTATGAATAATTTATTATTATTAGGTTTTTCTGTCGAAAGAAATATTAAACTTTTAGTGATGAATTTGATTGTTTTATTAGTTTTAACTAGTGAGAATAAAAAATACGAACTACTAAAATAGTTTACTATTGTTTCTTCAGCCCCAAAAAGTATCACTTTTGCTCCGGTTAAAGCAATATATTAATGTTTATCAAAAATACTCGAATTTACGTGCAGATGATACAAATCACAATCAAAATCGCACACCGTCCGGGTTGCTAAAATGTTTTGTATGGTTTCGTAACGTTTAAGATATAAAATTTATTTTGCTTCTATAAGTAATTATGTAAAGCAGCAGTGTGGCGTAAAGCATACATGAGTAGGCTAGGGAGCGGAAAACCGCGGTTCTACTCGTGGTTGCTCAGTTGTAAAGTAAAAGAGAGAGAAAAAGATTGATCCGTTTTGGAGAATGGATCATGAAGAATTTACAGAGCAGCAAGGCAGCTAATATATTCCAAATGGAAAATTGATTGAAGTAATTATGTGCCACTTTTTTTATAATTAATCATAATATTAATATTATCTAAAATATCTAAGGTAATCTAAATTTTAAATTTATACTTGTGCAATACACAAATTTACTTTGACGTTATTAAAATGTTCGATATTTTATTTGTAATTTTAAAAATTCTCCATTTTATTTTACCTACAGATAAACGCCGATAACAAATTAGACAGCGTATGGAAAAGTGCAATATTTTAAAAATTTAAATACGTAGTACATTATTTTTTAATATTGTTAAATGTCAAGTGAATAAACCTTTGATCATTAGAATGTAAATTCGTTATATAGGTTGTCATTGTTTGGTGGGCTGAATGGCGGCTTGCACTTAGTGAAAGTACAATGGCACCCGTGGTTTCTATCACCCCCAGCCATTTGTATGATCATCTAGATTTTTCCCGCGTTTCTCCTTTCTATATAAAGACGATAACGATTACAAGTAGTATAGCCAATAATTGCAAAAATGACACCGAACATTCGGGTCTTTCATCTCATCTTTTTAGTTAGAAGACAATTTCTTGACACTTTACTTTGAAGCACCTGCTTGATGCTTGAACGATTGTAAAAAGCAGTAAAATAAATTGAGTAAGAAATTATATTGTACAAATAAATTACATATAAATTAATAAAAGCGTAAACGCCGAGAATCAAAATTAAATTGACCTATCTACATTTTGTTTGAAATAAAAGAGTTGATTTTATTCCAAAGCATTCTTGTTAAAAACGAATTAATTGATACTATGCTATAGTTTTTATGATGCATAGTTCTTTTTTTATTAAGAAAAATATTGTAATTTGTACCAAATCGACAACCTTTAAATGTTAACCAATAAAATTGCTTTGAAATTAGACGGTTTAACAATAACGAAATTTTCGCGATTTAAGTGTTATGTGTGTTGCCGAAACTGAACCGGACAGAGTCATAAATAAGAGAGATGTGGACAGAGTTACATTTTACTTTTTTGTGGTGAATATTTAATATTAATACAAGATTAAATGCTATTTAAATTATCTGAAGTTTCTTCTCGGTGTAAATTAAACTTTGCAAACGACGCGTCACCTATATTATTCATATTATCTTGGATCGACTATACATATATAATTTACAGTTGCATTTTTATTTGAATCTTTACTAAACGTAAACGAAACCTACATTTTTCAATTACATATCCGTACTTCTCCGGTGTTCGAGTAAAACAGTCGATACAGCATTCAATGAGATTGAAATATGAAATAGGACAAAACTAGTCATATTGAAAGTTTCCGCTCAGTGATTACGGGAAGTTATAGAGTTCAGTGTTATCCGTTTTATAATAACTTCTACAGTAGGTAGATACGATTACTTTAAATTTTGATGTATAACTAATACCACTTATGCTATAATAAGCTATAAACATAAATGATTGATTGATCGGCTGTACGATTTATAATTTGAACAAGCAGCATGCTCCATTTGCATATTATCGGGTTCCGGTATATATAATAACTTTTATACCTAAACATATGAAACTTAAATAATATGCGTAACGAGCGATTATTTAAGAAGATACCTTGCAAGATATGTCGGATATGTCGCTAGAAGACGGTCACGATCTGTAAATATTTAAAGGTCTAAGAGATGAAATTCCGAAGGCTTCCTTACTTTCAGTCCAAGATGAAAACTTTATGGTTCTTATTTTGCATTTATGTTTAGTTTAAAATGCTGCATCTGTGTTTTTCGTTTTGTAACAAAACCGAAATTCTTATCACAAAGAAAATAATCGACAGGTTTCTCAATATATGTGCTGACGATGACGTAAAATCGAAACCGGTTTATTTTATAATATTATATTAATTTATTACAAGTTAGCTCAAGGGGAAATTTATAATATAGTTTGCACAAATATTTTTATATGGTTGTATTATTTTAAGATACATAGTCCATTTAGGCGTCGTATCGTGCATGTGTTTCTTGAAATGTGGCAACTTTTAATTAACAAACTATGGTGTGAGCGGGTTAATTAGGAACAAATTTAACTCGGTTAAACATTTTAGCTTTATGGTTTAATTCGAAACTTAATGGGCCTGCAAACGATTGTAGCCAAGAGAGTCAAGACGTTTGTTGGTAGTGCTGGCTGTCTGTAGGTATATTATTAAATCAACGCAAGTTAATCAAGTTATATCAAATATATTTTATTTATTTAAGCGTAACTCGGAGCGAAACTAATAATAAAGTTGTCAAAACAAAAAACAATTTAAATTTGTTATTAAAAAGTTTTGTATTTGATAATAAATGTCAAGAGCGATATGGGAACTGCGGTATGTGGGAATTCACTAAATATTTGTACAGAAAATAAGGGATCACACAACCACAGCATTATCGTCGTAAGCCATTCTGTGAAAATTTATATCCAAATTTGCCTTGCGTATACAAAATATCCACACTTTATTACTTATTTAATATTTACTATAATATGCATAGTAGCTATAGGTAAAATGGGTGACGAAAAAGCTTAAAATTTTTACTTCGAGAAAAGTTTGCTTCAAGGAAAACTTACAAGTCTTCTCGATTTGTGAAAATTAAATTTCTTGATACATTTTAGACGCGAAATTTAAATTAATTTACATGCATAAAAACCTGAAACAAAGCAGGCACGTGATAACTTTTACTTGAAATGTTTGAAAAAGATTTAAGAATATCGACAGTAATTAAATGCAGAGGCGTACTAAAAATATGAATACGTTTTCATCTGTGACAGGCTCTATTGACCCGTTGACCTATTCCAGTTTAACCCTTCTTTGCTTTCTCGGTTTGTCCGTGCTTCTTCTACCCGCAGGCTTATATTATTTATGTACTGTAACTTTGCAAGTTGACTTTTCCTTCGTTCGCTTTAAATGTTCTTTCCATCTGCTCATATTATAATTCTCTTGTGTGTTATACCTTTAGCAGCTGTTACTATAAAATTTAACCCATTTCTTCGTTATACATTTTTTTATTCCTGTGTATCCTTTCACAAGTGCATGGTGATGAATTTTTGCATTAAAAAAATTATTATAGTAAAAAGCGGTAATTGATTACCTTGAATTGATACTCTTTTTTTTCTTGTTATACAAATAACTATTTTAAAGAAAAACAGAAGATATAACAAAAGAAAATATAAATAATTAAACTAAACAAATGTTAAAATAATGAATTTTAACTGTTCAGTAAAGAATACGTACTTACATAGAAACATAATATTTAAAAAACACTAAAAAATTACAATAATTCACATTTAACAGGTTAGAACTTAGAATATTTGAATAAACAAGAAATAGAATTCTGAAAAATTACGTTACTATAGAAATGATAAAAATTTAAAATAAAAAGTTTGTAATACAATATAAAGGCCCTTATTTCACAATTATTATTGATCATCAGTCGTATTTAACATAAGGAAAACGTAAAAATAATGAAAAACAAGAGAAAATATACCAAACAAAATTGAAAAAATTAAAAAATTAAGAAATTTATTTTACTTTAAAATGAATGTGGGTGTTTATCAAATAACCAAAGCGTTTTTCTAAAACAAAATATATTTGATCAATCCGGGGTGGGTCAAGTAAATTTTAGGTGGGCTATTGCTCACTCTCTAGCAAAGTTGTTTACTGCACGAAAGGTAAAATATTTGTGTCAATAAAAAGTTTGTCGCATTTGCCAATTGCTTGAATAAGCGGTATACTGCCTTCCGCACTGTGGATATTCTGTCATAATATTATAGTATTAATGTTAACAAAGTTCTCAGGTAAATCGTCAGAAATATGGCTTTAGATTGTAGCGATTTAGATTAACATTATTTTTTATTACATTTTTTTAGCCTTTCTGTGCACCATACAATTTTGAACTAAGAACCAGTTTCTCTACAAAAATGAATTGTAATGTCAATCATTTCGCTGTAAAATAGCATGCAAATTTACATTTAAAGAAAAATTAAAAATTAAACAAAAACCAAAAACTTAATTAGTAACTCAAAAGCAATTGATTGTAGACATTAAAGGGTTAGAATCTAGTTTGTAGATGATTACTTCGTTCGTTATGTTGTGTTATAAGCAGAAAAAGTCTGTATTTTTCTATATTATTAAATTATTTATGTGAATCATTATTTTCAAAAGTTCATACATTACTAATACATAAATATTGGATTACAGGGAATCATGTGCTCTAGCACTGAGAGAACAGAATTTTTTATCATTATAAAGCAATTTTAAAATTTAGAAGAGACACCTGACACTTAATCACTCTTCTGAATATAAAATAAACATTTTTTTTTTTAAATAAACAACTTTATTTTCAAAAAAGTTTCAGTTTAAAATTAAGAATAATTAAAAAAAATTGTAAAACGGCGATGTAATCTTAATAATATAATGGCTTGTGGGTTTTTAACTTTTCTTTAGTTTTTCTTTTAAACACTCGTATTTCCTTACAAATTATTTTATTTTATCAAATATTTAATTTGCTAAAAGCAAATTAACTTAAACGTTCCAAGACCGAAGGAGTTAGAATATTTTCTACATGTAAAAGAGTAGAAAACCTCTGAAATTGAATAGATTGCAACCTTTTTATTTGTGAATATATAATTTGAATCGTATGACTATTATCGATTTGTCTCTCTTTGTACTCGTTTTCTATGTATTTCCACTTTCATTAAAGCTTATTAATTTCCACATAAAAATATCTATAAATTATACATGTATATTAATTATAAATTATATTATCGTCGTTGTTAAATGGTTTTACAAATGTTGGTAGATATTTAATGTACAGAAGATTCGCGTTGGTATGTGCATAATTTGAGTGATCGTAGCTAATAATTTTAATGTAGTATACATAACATTTCAACAACATTTCAACTCGAGCTTTCAACTTGAATAAGATTTAATGTTCATAAATTACTAATTATAATATTAGGTAGCATAACAAATATAACGTCGAAGAACCAACAAGATGCATTTATTTTGGTACTCTATTATATAATATTATGGTAGAAGGAATTAATGACCATTAAACCATTATAGCCATTATATTATCTAAAAGATAAAAAAGCATTTTAAGGTAACTTATTAAAGGTGTGGTTGAATGACAAGAAAAACGAAATTATACTTACTTCAATAATGTGATTTTATTGGGATAAATTTTTGGACATTTAAATAAAGGGAAATTCGATAAGTAATCAATTAGATTTAAAATTGTATTATGCGCATTGGACAGCTAACGAAAAATAATTTTAGATTTAATACAGTTGTTTACGTTACGAAAGTGTAAATATTTATATGCAAATTTAATCCAAAGAAATTATGAAGTTTAAAATTAATTTTTTATGTTGATTCAACTACTTTACAGATTTATCACTTAACTTTGGAACTTTTTTGAATGATATGAGATGATGCTGTTCTAGATCGAGAAATTTATTAATTACTCCAATCAAACTCCACAACACGCAACAAAATGACATTATGGTAGTATGGCTTCGTATATCTACCAGCTACCACAATGTAAACAAAGAATTCAATTTATTACCCGGGAGAATGAAACGACTGCCAAACGTTTATTTATCGATTAATAAATTGTTTCGGCTTCCAAACTTCCGCAGGACATGTTCGGGTCCTAATAACTGTTCTAAATGTTTACAATGTAACTTTGTAAATTTGCAGTTTGGAAGTTTTGATAGCATTATAATTATAATTAAATTCACAAGCTTTCGCCAGTATGTTATTACCTTCTGCGAGCTTTTTTAATTAAATTAATTGCATTTTTAGCTTAATTTAAAACTTGGAATATAATTTTAATTTTACTGTATTTACTTGAAATTTAATTGTTAATCATAAATAATAATTTTCACAAACTAACAAGACTGTAAAATTATAATTACTATATTCATTTTACTTTAGTTAAAACTTCTCTTTATTCGTGCGCACGTTTTCTTTCAAGTTCTTGCTACCATACACCCACGAATGCCATCGAAAAGCATCACCGAGACTTGGTAATTGTAACTCAAGTCTATCTCGACATTTTTGGATCTCTTCGTTATCGATCATCAATGCTATTATATCCTCACTTTAAACTTTATTGACTGTCGCTAGAAAGAGATCCGTCGTTGTCATATTAGAGCCAGAAATCCGTTTTTTTTATCTAGTCTCTCTTAACTATAATAGAACTTGATCCTGGATAATTAATTGGAGTAGTTCCTACATGTGCGGTTGTTTCTCGTTAATTTCCTCGTCTTGATGATTTTAAGAAGTTTCGTTCATTTTCTTAATCTTACTTAAAATATTAGGTATCCGTGTAGTTATCTACACGATCCGTTTCTGTTACTAGTGGTTCTGTCACTGTCACTAAGGATTCACCAAAAAAGTTAACAATTGAAATTGAAATAGTTATTTATGTACCAAGGTTGTAAAGATATCTACAAATTGCAGTTCGCTGACAAAGTTACGTAGATTGAAAACTTTTAATTTAACGTAAGGTGAAATCTTTGGGGGGGGGGGGGGGGCGTGGACATGTTTTTTTATTTTTTGTACTTTTCAATATTTTCGACTAATTTTTTTATATTTTATAATTATGTTTATACTTATAATTTATTTATATTTTCCTTAAAACTTATTTTCGAAGTTTAATTCGTTTCTTTACAAACTCAATAAAAAGTTGTTTACGAAATTAAAATTAAAAGTTTCCACGCGCAAGTTGCTCTGAGGTGCACAAAATTTAAAACATCAATAACTTTGAAAATAATTACATTATAATGATGATTATAAAAGCTCATTGAAGCTCAAACGAAGCTCTAACGTTTGACACCAATTTTACTCAAAAATTCCAATTGGGAGGGGGGCTATTTTGTCATTACCACGATGGCATTTCCCAATTTGGTTTAAGCAGCCGTGATGTCTGAATGCTTAAACCTTTTTCTCAGAGAAATTGGAGAAAACAAAAAAAAAGAAGTTTAATTAAGTCATGTTTAATTTACTATTTTTGTAGTAATCAAAACAGTGAAATGAAATTTCTATAAGATGAAGGCTTTTGCAGCGTTACGATTCAATAAATTTGAAAACGGGTTTATAAAACTGTAATTTATTTTTCTAATTAATAGGTTTAGGTTTGGAAAACCTTTAGTAGGTACTTAAAGTGAAGGAAAATGTAAAAGTGTATGGTTTATAAAATGGATTACAGAACTGCAAGGTATAAAGTGTTCCTTTTACAAAAATTGAATTATGCCATTTTAGAAACTTTTATTTTTGTTAGTTTTCACTCGAAAACTATGAGAAATGTATATTAATTTTTAAGCCGGCACTCAAACTTTCCAATCTTTATTCGTAAATTGAATAATTGTGCGATATTAATAATAAATTATCAACTATAAATAGCTAAAAAATACTACAGAGTATTTTATAAAATAATTTAATTTTTTTACCGGTAAGAAAGCTGTCACAAAGTCATCGGTTCCTCCTATACACAACAATCATAATTTATCGAACTTAACAATAAATTAGATAAACGATGGTTAAATCAATATTTCGTGTTACGTCACAACTGCAACACGTTAATAAAATTATTAACACTTTTTATTTTAGCTTAGCGTAGATATAAATACAGAGAACCTCAACTGTTATCTGAAATCTGCATTATTGATCAACCCTAACCGAGGTTAATGTAATTCTCCTTTCTTGTTGAAACTTAAATCGGTTCAATGTATGCATAATTTCAAACTGGAATTTTTTTGAGTAAAATGGGTTATTTTCTACCTTTGTCTATTAATAATAATTATTATTATAGTTACTTTATTTATAAACTTTTGTTGAGTATACAATTATTTCCAAACACTTAACAAATTATATTATATATCAAAAGGGGGCGGAAGAGCTCTCTATTTGTGAGGTCACACCTGGGGCGTTGATTGATGTTGCTGGGGCTCTGCGCTCCAACGCTCTTGGTCCTGATGGTATCAGTCTTCGTATGTTGAGGCTTGTACTGCCGTTTTGCAGCGAGGTGATCTGCAACTTGTTAAATTTTTCTTTTAGAACCGGAGAGGTGCCATCTATCTGGAGGGCTTCACGTGTCAGACCACTTTCTAAGGTTCCAATGGCCGTAGAGCTTTCTCATCTCCGTCCTATTAGCATTTTATCGCCTTTTGCAAAGATAGCTGAGTCTTTTATTAGGAATGCTTTACGTGATCATTTGGCACTCCACCATATTTTGTCGCCTGCCCAATCAGGTTTTAGACCACACCACAGTACTGTGACCTCTTTGTTGCGGCTCACCTCGGATATTGCTTCATCAATCGATCGTTCTGAAGTCACCTTATTAGTGCTTCTTGACTATTCTAAGGCCTTTGACTCGGTTGTACATGATCGTCTTTTAGCCAAACTACACCATTATGGCTGTGACGAGTTACTCTGTAGGTGGTTGGCGGGTTATTTGCGTGATAGATCCCAGGTAGTTGAGTTAGCGGGAAAGGTGTCTCGGCCGTTGACTATTTTTCGTGGTGTCCCGCAAGGAAGCATTCTTGCCCCACTGTTGTTTATATTATACACGACCGATTTGGAGAGAGTAGTTGATCCGGATTGCTCTCTCGATCTTTATGCCGATGATTCTCGAATACATGTATCATGTCAGCCCTCGAACATTGATACTGCGATAGATATGTTGAATCGTAATCTCGAATCGATACGTGTTTGGTCGTTATTGAATGGTCTGACTCTGAACCCTGCGAAGTCGGAGTTTCTGTTCCTGGGTAGTCCTGGGCTGGTGCGTAGGGCTTTAAGCGTTGCAACATCGTCTGTTGCGATTGATGGTGAAACCGTCAGGGTTGTGGACTGTGCTCGGAGTTTGGGTCTGGTCTTGGACAGTGAGCTCAATTTTCGTCTACATGTGGACCGTAAGCTTAAGGTGTGCTATTACAAGCTTAGATCGCTGTACCAGTTTAAAACCTTATTACCTTCTCATGTGAAGTGGTCAATTGTTAGTACTACGATCTTATCTAACATAGAATACTGTGCAGCGGTATATTACGGTTTTCTCACGCAGGAATATAGGCGCAGGCTCCAGCTCATGCAGAATTCGTGTCTGCGTTTTTGCTTTGATCTGCGTAGATACGACCACGTTACTCCTTTCTATCGGGAACATGGCATACCCAGGATAGAACATCGTTTTTCGGTACTTTTTGGAGTTATAATCTTCAAAATTTTGAAGAGCGGAGAGCCGAGTTATCTTCGACAAATGATTAGGCCCCGTTCAGCTTGCCATGCACGTGTTCTGCGGGATTTGGGAAATTTCGATGTGCCCTCCCATTCCATGGCAGGTTTCGAGCATTGTTTTGCGTGTTTGGCGCCCAGATTTGTGGAGAGACACCGTAGCCTTTTTGACGACTCCACGAGCGTAAGGTCCTTCCGCCGTGATTTGGATGCTGCTATTTATGCAGAAATGTCTGCATAATCTTTTTTTAATATTTGTTGATTATTTGTTTATTGAGCTGAAACGGGTGGCTTGAAAAACTAACCTTGTTAGAAGCCATCCCATTAAGAATTTGTATAAGAATTTGTATAAGAATTTGTATATTTAGTTCTTAATAAATAAGTATTATTATTATTATTATTATTATTATTAAAAAGTATTCACTTAACAAGAATAAATTTACACTGTAAAAATTGAAAGTGTATTTACTCTAAAAATTATGTAGTTTCATGTTTTACCTAAAAAAAATTTAAATTACCCAGAAAACATTTATTCGGCTGTGTACATTTCCACAAGGTTTTACAACTACCATGTAATTCTGTAAAATTTGATGTAAATTTACCTGAAGATGTAAAACTAACCGGTCATTTAACATCTGAAACAATTTTACCTGATGGTAATTTATCGGGGCATGTAAATTCGGCCTATGTATAGCCATATATTCTGTTGTAATGTGTCCCTTAAGAGTCGTGGGTTTAATTTCGTAATTTCTGCTAATTAGCCTTAATGAGGACTTGATTTGTAGCTAGGTGATTATTAAATTGCATTTCAATTAGTTTAATTATTTACTGACGTGGAGTTGATTTTAAGAAGTTTTAATTTTAAAATTTTACATGGAGCTGTGCGGAAAACATTTCGATGACATTTATTACTATTTATTATGTTAAAGTAAACAATAGTTTACAGTGATCGCCCAATATTTGTAAAAGCATTATTAAGTGTGGAAAGCGTAAAATAAATAAAAATACTTAATGAAAATTTTCAAATCTTATGTTTTGAACGCTGGTTCTTTTGATATCTCATCAAGAATAGTATTTTTTATTGTAATTTTTGTAATTTACTATTATAATTTTTTTATTGCTTGTTTTTTTTTTTCACCTTTCAATCATACAACGACCTGACTTTTTTTTAGTCATTTTTAGCCGAATCCTGAAAAATTAATAAATATTTTAATAAAATAACTTTTTCCTATTTAAAATTTTATCGAGTAATTTTACAACAATGTTGAAATTTACCGAATCAGATGGTAATAATTGTACACTGCTGTTTAAAATAATTTTAGCTCTAAAATTGGTGGCAACTCAGTGATCACCAATTTTACGGATAAATTTACACGGAAAGTTTTGACAATGTATTGTATATACAGCACTTACCTCTACATAATATATAAATATGTACATGCATCCCTTGTTTTCCTATTTACTTAAATAATATCTTTACCTACTTTTACTTAGGTAAATATAGTTTTAGAGATTTACTTTGTTAATAAAGTAAACCAGCTTATTCCTAGGACAATATTTTGTATGTATAAATATAGGATGGATGTATTTTTAAATGTCCTTGAAAAATTGATATCTGTAGACTTAATTATTAACATTAGTTATATAAAAATGCTCGAATTCTTTCGTAAAATTCTTAACGATAATAAAAATAAAAGTAGCAGAATGAGAACATTGGCAAATAATACAAAACAAAAAATAATAGATACTCAATGCTTTTAACGTGTTGGCAGGTTAGCTCACGCACCTGCCGTTAAACCCCATTAATATTGCCCCTATAATATATACCCCTATTTAAATTAAAGTGGATAACCAAACCTTAGCAATGTAGTATGTCCCATTCATGCGCGTCAATAATTAACACGATGACGCCCATATTGGTGCAATTTCGTACGACAGACGGACGAACGAACAAGTTTCGCTCGAAACCATAGTATAAATTTAATGTAACAGTAGTTTATGTTAAGCTTTTAAATTTTATAGAAAGCCAGCGCGACAAGCATAATATAACTTTAGAATAAACTAAATTTTGTAATGCTTATCGAGCTCTATCTATTTATCTCTAACTTTCAAGTGGAACATTTATAAATGAAGCGGCTTTCTGCTACTGCAGATGTCAGTTTTCATCCTTTATATTTTCACGAAATGGTCAACATTTATTAGGCAAATTGTATGTCAAGTTTTCCATTTTTTTGCAGAAATAATACTTAAAAGAATATTTTGCTGTCTTTGTGAGTTTTCTTTTTTTCTAACGTATGTAGGTTAAATTAATACACCTACTACTCAACTACAAGTAGCGAGTGTACCTACTCAAACTGCTTTCTTTGGAAAAATCATTACCTTTGTGAATAAATTAACGAATTTCATTAACAAAAAGATTTGGTTTGACAATCAAATTTCTTTCTGCTTTTTTCGACGCATCATTATTACACCGATAATCCGAACGTCTCGAAAGCAGTATATTAGAATTAATTTAATAATGGCCGTGAATTTGTGTTAAAGGAAAACCACTAATCTCGTAGCGTGTTTTAACTGTTCAATTTTCATAAGTTTACTACTACACCGGATTTGAAATTTGTATCTTAACAGACATAAAGCTATTCCGGCATGCATCATGTAGCTATCATTAACAAAAATTAATTTCGATTTTGTAATAATTCACTCGAGGTTTAATTGTTACATAAATGAATAAACTTGCGTAAAAAAGGATTAGAAAATTTTAGTCACGTTTTGGCGAACGACGTCGGGTAATGGAATTTTTTAAAGTAGTATAACTAAAACTCGAAGCTTTTTATGTTTGAATATTTAATTTTTAGGTAATCTAAAAAAATCTCCAGTTCGATATGTTTGTATTTCTACATTTTACTTTTTTGAGCAGATCCTGGCGCCTAGCGGTGGTGCTTCGAATTTCCACTTTCCAAGTTTCTATTTTGTTTCGAGTAGAATTTTACGACCCAAGTAGAGTGCGTTTGTTGTTGCTCTGGGCCGATCCCGACTTGCCACACAAATTTTGAACTTGATTCGAAAATTTCTTCTTCCATTCAAACATAAAATACATAAAATATTTCCAGATGAAATTTTACTATATTATTTACGCGCAATCGCTTTTAAATTTAAAGAAACCTTGCCAATTTATTAGTCTAATAAATAATAAAAAATAAAATAAATAGCAGTTGTACTACTATAAAGTATTTGAAAAAATAACTTTCCGGGCAATGGTATGTTATTCGTACAAAGAAAAAGCGTAACCGTAAACAAAACAATAGTTTAGTTAATAATAATTTTGCGGTCGTCTGGGCAGTCGGGATCTAATAATATTCTGTTTTGTGACAGGTTGAGAAGAAGCTACTCGTTGGCACCGCTTTAGCAAATTCTCCGATCATGTCTGTCGTGCTCTAGAAATGTCCTGGTGTTCCTAAGCAGTACCTACATTTTCTAAACAAGCTAACATTTCGATACAGTTAATTTTATACAATGCGAAATAGTGGCACACGCGTTTTAATTTCTAATTAAGTAGATAATACCATACCGATGTGTAACAGTGGTAATAAACAAGTTGAAATAAAATATTTTGAATTGCGCGCACTATCAGGTTGCCGAAAAATGGGTATAAATTCGTAATTTATTTTTTGTTATTTAATAATTGTGAACGCAAAACGTATTGATGTGTGGCAGTATGACATGGCACACTTCAGCACATCCCATCAACACCATCAGCGCCAAATTCCTGGTACACCGCCCCCCGTTAGCGGTCTTGGCAGAAGGTAGGACAGGTAATGCCTTATTATCGTCAATAAAAGTAACAAATTTTTAATAAAATAAAACTAGATAGAAAAATCAACAGTTAAGTGCTTTTTAAAAGAAAATTTTGCTTAGCCCCCCAGTAGACCGGAACAGTACGCACCTACTCCGAGTAGGTACTATATAATAGGCATTACGAAACTTAATTGCCAAAAAAGGAGAAAGAATCGTTTCGTATGGACTTCCGAGATCTTCATGTCGACTAACAGTTAATTAAAAATAGTAACCACAAGCTATGCATGTAGATGTAGATGGCCAAGTGTAAGCTAAAAATTTAATATACCTACTATTTATATATAAGTTTTTTAATTATATATAAAAAATACGCTTTGCTTTCTTGCAATTTGAAACATTTCGCACAGAAATCATGCTAAAATTCGTATGGTGTCAGCGCCGTAACTACAAAATTTGGGCCCGTGTTCAAAGTTCGCCATGGGGCTCCTTTCTTAAGCGTTAAAAAAATTATTGCGCCATACAAAAACGCTTATAATTATTATAAGTATCTACTATTTATATTTTACTATACGATACACATTATTTAAGCAAAATTTTGAATTATATTAAAATATTAAAATTACAAATTAAAAATTATTTAAAGCAGTGTTTCCTAAATAGTGGTCTACGGACCCCCGGGGGTCCGCGAATCCACGACACAAAAAGAAAAAAAACTTGGAAATACATAGAACAAGTTATCAATGTTATTATTTTGCAATTGCAAAATAGTAACCAAGTGGTAAGCAATACGAAGTCCAAACCCACCAAACACATGGAACACTGGTAGTTACGGCGCTGTATGGTGTTGTCTGCATTTAAAAGTTTCAAACTGCTGCAGAAACGATGCTATAGATGAAAATAACTAAAATTAAAATTCTTTAATATTATTTTAATTTTTAAACTAAATTTTGTATTAGAATTTTATAAACTTGCCCGCATTATTATCATTCTGGATTATTTTCAATTTTACTTTAATATTATTCGGCAAATTTAGATCTTCGGAAATAAAATAACCTGCAAGAAAATTGAAAATAAATTTGTTGCTTTATCTCTAGTTTTGTTCACTGACTATATGCAATAACGAGAAACGGTTCGGGATCGTTAGCACTTCCACATGTATCATTTCGATCATTATAACTGTCAAAGTTATTAATCTGTGAGGAGAATTCTCTCCCAGCCATTAACGGCGTGCTAACGTACCTATATACGTCGCATATTTCCAACCGTGTTTTAAATGCAATTAAACAATTAAAGTTTGTGAGATTCAATTGTTTATTCTGGTTTTTCAAGTAATTTTTCTATTTAATACCTGGCAACAGAGTTGCAATTGTTTTATAAGTTTTCAGTTTTTTTACTCCGAATCTACAAGATTCGTTTATTTGACACTTATCTTCTTTATTTAGATTGGCACTACAATAATTGACCAGAGGTGGGTTACACAAATCATATTATAGAGTTTTGTATATTGCAGGCCCGTATCCAGGAGCATGTACCCCCCCCCCCCCTAAATGTTTAAAAGAAAACATTATTTGAAAGTAAAAAATTTGAATTTCTAAAATCAAATAAGTATATTTTAAAGAGGAGGTATACCCAGCAGTTCTTGAAGAAGAATTCGATTTCTAGAAACAAAAATAGTTAAATGTGAACGATTTGTCAAAGAATTTGTTAGATACATTGACAAAATGCTCTGAAGAATTTTTTTCCAATGTCAGAACAATATTAAAAATATTTGCAATATTACCAGTGACTGCAGCAACTGTCGAGAGAAATTTTTACAGTTTAAAACGAATAAAACATATTTAAGAAATTCTACTGGTGAAGAAAGGCTAAACGGTCTTGAATAAAAATTTTGATTCCGTTATAATAATAAATAATTGGGATCTATCAGTCAAACCACCTAACAATTTTAACTTTTTCCTATTGACTATTGGAAAGAGGACACTTTTCTAAGCATACTAGAACAACAACTTTGTAGGATTAGGCATCAATTTTCGAAAAATTCAAATTAATAGAAATATAGTTGAGTTAGAGGTCAATAATAAAACAATAAAATTGTCCGACGTTTCGAGTTTTTATTGACCCATTTTCAAGGCTTTATACGAGATAAATGGAGGTAAGAAGACCACCATATTTCAAAAAAATTTTTCTATTTCATCGTTTCGATTAGGATGTTAGTTTGTTTACAATTCCAAAACGAAGGATTTTGGAAAAAGAACGTTAATTTTTTGAAATATGGTGGTCTTCTTACCTCCATTTACCTCGTATAAAGCCTTGAAAATGGGTCAATAAAAACTCGAAACGTCGGACAATTTTATTGTTTTATTACTGACCCCTAACTCAGCTATATTTCTACTAATTAATTATAGAGGGTCGATGATATAACTACACTATTAAAAATTAAAAATTTTAAATAAAGAAATTTTCGTTTTAATATGGATTCACGATAGGCCGTGGTTGAGTTTGTCAAAACAAATCTTCAGAACGCCTTCGGCGCTTTTCGGGCCGCATTTTGACAAACACATAACAAATTTAAAAATATGTTTGTAGAATGACAGAACTCGCTAACGGTGGAACTCGAAGATAAAGAACTCGTCCGGGTATCGACTGCAACTGACAGCGAACAGTAAGAGTATATCACAGCACACGTACCGTCAACAGAAAACCTGATCGCTCGGAGCGAGGAAGCTTTATAGTCGTTACCCCTAGCGCGATACGGTGTCGCGTTGTACAAGTCCCTGCTTTTCAAATTTCTAATCCTCAAAAAGATTTGTTGCAATATGCTTAGAAAATTCTATTCTTTTCTATAGTCAATAGAAAAATCAAATCGTTGGGTGATTTGATTGACAGTAACCAATAAATAAATAAATTACTTTTGCAAATAAAAATTTAATAAATTTAGAAAAATAAAATATTGAAAAACTTTGTAATAATAAAAATTCACGGAAGAGAAACCCCCAAAAATTTTACTTTTTACAAGTGACCTCTCCGAAATAAAACCCTGGCTATGGTCCTGATATATTGTATGTTATTCTTACTTTTTTGTACAAAGCTTGCAAAATCTTGATCCTTAGAATATTAACCTTCATACAATTTATTATCTTTTTATTATTCACGGTTGTGAATTTGAATATATTCGGAAAATTTATTTTGCTGTTATTTGAGCTGAAACGTCACATCTTTTAATTTAAATTTAATTATTCAATTACTTAAAAATGAGTTGCGTCAGAAAAAATCCGAGCATGTTACATGGTCAAAAACATTCTGATAATTTAATTTTAACAAATTTTTTCCATTCTCCAACCCGGTGCAGACACAGCCTGGAACTAACGGAAAGAGGCATTTCACTGCGTCATTGCAGTAAGAGAACACCGCGATTAAGTAGGTGTAATGTATTGCAGTGAAAAAGCGTCAAAAATTTGACGCAGTATTTTTCAACAAAAATATAGCTAATAGCCCCCGTATACGATTTCTAAATTAAGTAGGTATGGACTTGGCTCAACTTATTAAAATGCAATTAAGCATTTCTCAGCCGAAATAGAAACATGGTTGTGTAAATTATTATTGAAAGTTTCTAATTATTTTGTTTTATAGTAAGTTTTTGCATCTTACATCTTCACCGTATGATTTTTTATTAATTTTAGAAAACGTGAAGTGCGATGTCTCAAAATGGCCAAGGAATATACAAATTGCATAAGAACATACTAAGAACTAAATCGGTCAGTAAATACTTAAGGATAACACAAAGTCAAATACCATCAATTTTTGGTTAACAGCCAAAACTACAAAGTGTTTTATCTTTTTTTAATTTGAGTGTGTATTTTTGTGTTATTTACCCTGCATTGCAAATAAGATAAAATAAAGACGCGACTTGGGAATGTTGAATTAAAATTTAGCCCCAAGTAGAAATTTCGAAATTATTAATTCAAAATAAACGAATAAAAGGATACGCTTATTTTTTGCAATATTTTTTAAAGTGAGATTTATTTATACTACCGGAAAATTTAAATATTGAAGTAAATAAGAGCATTATTTCATTCAAACCTCATGGTTTAATAACCATGGTGATACTTGCAAAAACTGTTTCCAATAGATCAGATCTGACAGTTATTATTGTTCGACAGATGCCGAATGTGACAGTTGTTTGACAGGTCGGAAACAGTTTAACTGAAATTGTGGAAATCTTTTACAATCGACATTAATTTGAACACTTATTGTAAATTAATCGTACGAATTATGATATTAACGAATCGAGCAATTAAATATTCATCGAACTGAACAGACACAATATGCGATAGTTGCGTGCATTTTCTATTGTTAATAATCAGTAGTAGGCGCTTGCCATTGTCAAATTTGTTAAACAAATGAATTTTAAATACATTACGATTAATAATAATAATAATAATAACTTATCGTTATTAAATTAACGATCGAAATTGCGTCGAAAGGAAATTAATAACAATTGACAGCCGCATTAATTGATAAACAAGGATTTGCGTCGTCGAGGACATTATAATATGTAAAGATATCGAGATGTAATATTAATAGTAATTATTATTATTATTACGGTAGTACAGGTCTCTAAGATTGTCAACTTGGGATAGGCGTTAAAAGGCGTCGGTGGCTGCGCATAGAAGTTCTCGTTGTGGGGTAGGTTAAGGGGGTGGCGTTGTGATCGATGGGTTGGGAGCGGCAGTGTGTGGTGGTCGTTCGGGCCGATGGGAGGCCCGGCCGACATGCCAAGAGCCCGTGTCACCCTTATCGAAGCCGAAGCCAACAATCCACGTCGTAGACGTCTTCGTCGCAGGTATCGACGACAGCACAGCATCCCCCAGCACGGCCTCGCCTAAAAAGTCGCTTCTTGCTGCTGTCAGTGTTTTACCTATTTTGCAAAAAAAAATTACTCGATCAATGCTTCAATTTTGCAAATTTGGTGAAATGTGAATAAAGGTGCAGCCATTTTACCATCCAAATTATATTATGCTTATTATACGTTTTTTTTCCAAAAAAATTTAACACAAAGCTTCTTGCGCGTACTTTGCATTGGTTTTTGTGTGCTTTTGAAAATGAAAGTTGCTGAATGTGCAGTCCCTTGTTTGAGATGCTTTATACAATTGTAAGACTTATGCATTCAATGCAATAAGGAAGCTTAGCTTAATAAGAAAACCTTATGTTACGTAATACAAAAGACATAAGTCCGCAAAAGTTAATAGAATTTGCTCCTAATCATATTATATCTATGCCAAATAATGAGCACACGATATTAAAATATTAATTTGAGTAAATTCGAAAATAGCACCGCAAGAAAATTTTGTTGGTGTAATATTCGATAAGCTACAGGGGCGTAGTCCGAACAAGCATTTTCACGAAAGAAAAAATCAAGTACCTACCCCTAATTGAAATTAAGGTAGAAAATACGAAATTACGTATCCGAAATATTTAAACGCAAAGACTTTGGGCATTCGATATAACCTATTATGTCAAGTTCGATTACTGGACACACTGATTGCCTTGGGATTTATTTATTCCAGTTCTTGCACTCTAAATCCAGCTTTCTTTGACTTTTTTTGTTTCTTCCTCCATTTTCTGTAGGGTGAAAGGTAGGAACAAACAGGGCCGTATTTAGACTAAATTTTCAGGAAGGATTTTAAAAATATTAAAAAATAAATAACTAATTTATTAAAATACAAAGGAAACTAAAATTCTAAACAAAAAATTAAAAAAACTACAATAAAAAACAAATATAAAATTAAAAATAGAAAAAACTCGATAAATAAACAAATGAACCTTGGTAATTTTTTTAAATTTAAATTTTGTTATATTAATTTTTTAAATGTAATGTTTGCAGAAAAATGAGTAGAGGGAGATTTTTTTGCCAAGACGACGGGCGCCTACATTTTGCTCCGCTGATCTTTTGAGTATAATTTTGTGCAAGTATTTTTGCAATAAGATTTTATTTTTGAGTGACCGCAAAAAAGTTGAAATTTTGTGAGTTTTTATTTAATTAAAGTGATTATTTTTTTGAGCAATTTTTCTTCATTTGAGTTTGATATTCGATATTTTTGTAAACTTTATTTAATGGTTGAAAATAATTTGTCGAGGGAGAGACAAATTTTGTTGGTACCATTTTAAAAGTTTTGTTTACTATGATATTTTTAATAAGTTTAAACTTATTCATATTTTAATTTTAAACTCTCTTGTAAAAATCCGTTTTTCAATAAAATTTTTTAATTTTAAAATTTGAATAAAAATCACAAACTAAATACTTATTTTACCGATGGCGATGGTAAAATAATGTTGTCAAAACGAAGAACTAAATTAAACTGAAAGAAAATTTTACAAATCTTAAGCTAATGTCCATATTTTCAAATAAAATTCACACCAAAATATAAGACAATTTATGGGTTTACAATGTCCACTCTAATTTATTGCGGAAGTGTTATTTTAAGCTATGCTGCCGATGATGGTCATAAAATTTATTTTCCTTTTAAAATTTTTGATTCAAACAATTTATAGCAATTTAAAATTTTTACCATAATAGTGAGAATTAAGATAAAATACCGATTTCATTTATTTCAATATAATTATTTTTTAAAAAATCGAAAATTAATTAATAGGAGTAATAGCTAACAATTAATTAAGTGACCGCAGATTTTTACACAGTACTGTAAATATATAGGGCCTTTTTATAATCTTCATCGTCAGTTGTGTTATTTAAACACTTCAAGTTTAATATTTTTGTTATTAGTTGTAAAGATTGCTTTTGTTTTTTCTGATTTTTTTTACGATTGTAGTCAGACTTCCAGTACTTTATTAATTGATAAATAATTTGGGGGGGGGGGGCATATTGAAATATGCCCAAGGTACTTACTACGTAGTTTAACCATAGTGTCCCTCGTCAGTGCCGAATGTGTAACATGTATTCATTTTTTTTTATTATACACCAGCTTTCGTACCTGGCTTCGCCCGTAGGAAACAATAAAACATCAAACCATTTAAACAATATTCATTTAATTCTTTTTTATGCAGAATTTTACAACTTGTAAAGAACGGCAAAATTATCAATTCAATTTAAAAAAAATAAAACAAACTTAAAACTCAAAATAAAAAAATTTAATTTATTATTTAATTTATATTTATTTGAAAATTATTAAAATTTTAAATATTAAAATTAATGAATTGATAAGATGTGACCGACTGTTCGGTCAGATACGCCCAATTAAAAAAACTTCAGCTTATTCATTCGGAGTGGTAAATTCTACATGAGATCCTGGCAAACAATAATTAACAATGGGTTTTAGCTTCTTATGCAAGATCAAGTTATAATAACATAGAAAAAGATGTATCCTGGCGAAATAAATTTTTATTTGACAAGAGTATAACCCTTTCCTGTACTATTGTAACAATTAAAAAATAATTTATTAAAATTAAATAATCGAAAAGATATTCAAAATGTACGTTTAATTTTTCCAAATATTTTTTTACAAAAGTTATATTTAAAACAAAATTCAATTTGAAAATGTTATTTTGGCAAAGTTTTAACAAGAAAATTGTAATTCGTTGTATCCATTTACTTAAAAGTTGCAGCAAGTTTAAAGTTGTAAATTTGGCAATTTATCGAAAAATTTCTCATGTAACCCACTACATTCTTATGATGGCTGTAAAGAGAAAAAATTTACCTAACATGACCTAAATAGTTAAATCATTTTAGTTTTTGCTTTCCGAAAGTTGTGAATTATTACTTCTGACATTGCTTTTAACTTTGGGAAAGATTCGCAACCTTTAGGAATCGTGTCGTGATTTATCAGAAAAAATGAATTGCGTTACCTATATTATAAATCTTATATCGTTGAGTGATAAGCTTATCAATAAGCACAATCTGATTAAATGAATGCTTCCAAAAAAATGGCGTTCGAGGCTATCATTTACATATGTACGAGAAGAGTAAATCTATGTACCTACCTATTTATTTTGGGAGTTTATTTTGACAAATCTTTGAAATATAGAAGTCGCACGTGACAAATTATGAATGACGATTTTAAAGATTTAAATTAGTCGACATTGCCGTAATATTTTCAAATTCAAATATTTGACTTATTCCTGGTTTCAGAATCTCGTCTACGTGATTGAACAAAATAGAACGTCATATGTATGTGTCGTTTTATTAACTCTTCGGATGGGTATAATATTTAAATAATTATGATTAAAATTCAATGTTTTATCTTCAAAGCTGTTACAACGAACTGTTTTTTTTTAATTAGAATTAGAAATAGAACAACTTGCAACCTTTCATTTGAAACAAAATTAGTTCAATTTGGTCAAAAATTAATCGAGATATGATATTTTAATGATGTTGCCATTTTCAACCCCTTGTAAATCTAAAAATTTAAATTAAATTTTCATATTCTCTTCATATCGATTTTCTTAGATCTTATTATCTCTGTAACGTGAAGATATTATTTATTGTAAATATTGGTTCGTTTTATTAAAAAAAAGAAAAAAAATGTTTAATCAAATCGGTGTTCTGTTAGTAGTTATTACAATCTTGGTAGTTGTAGAAAGTTGTGAAAAAAGTTCAGATAAGAAACTAATTCGATAAATTGAGAATATTATTTTTTTGAAAAAATTCATCGAGCACTTGGATTTTATTTTATAAAATTATCTACACAATTTTATATTAAATTCAATTTTTCAGCATCAGTTTTTTATTCATTTTGATAAATCTTTTTTAATTGATTACATAACAGAATGTATCTTAGAGCAAAAACATTTGAAGCTCATTAAAAACCTGAAATTTTATTATTATAAAAAATAATGAAAAACAATAGACGGCTGCCGTTGAAAAAATCTATGACGTTAGTACTGAAAAACAAAGAACGGTAAAAAATTAAATTTAATATAAAAATGTATATTTCTATCAAATTGAATTGTTGAAGGAATATTTCCCAAAAACAATTTATTTCATATTATTGACCTTATTTCTTACTCTAGGCTGTCTCCGTATGTAATTGTTATTAATTTGGTCGAAAATTCTTCTTCGTCCTATAGAAAAGTTGTTTTGTATGTAACATTTTTGCGCAGAATGGCAATCAATTATTTTAAAAGAAGTAGTTGGTTTTTGTAACGACACAGTTATTCATCAAAATAGGTAAAAAAAGTAATTTACTTTATGTTCTTAAATTTTGGCACAAATTTTTGGCGCCAGAAAGACTGGAACTGTTGTATTGGAGTTGGGCCGATATTGCGAGTGCGCAAATTTATCATGGATACTGGGGATGCTTCGAGCAGGTCCAGCAGTCGCTTCTTCCGAGCGCGCTCCGTTCTGCCGTCCACAGTGCCGTTTTAATTTCCTGTTATTAATAAAAATAGGCCGATTTTATTATCTGCATAATTAATTTCACATTCCACCTAGTGTCGTAGGCTTCGAAGCAGTTGAAAATTTTCATTTCCTACATGAAATGTACATTAAAACGCCCTTGCTTACTTTTTTTTATAACCAAAAACCAAAAGATAATAAATCGTATTGTTATGTTTTTGCATAGCTTCCTCTTAAAAACCACCGTCTCAAGTCTCTTTTATCGCCATCAAAATAAGAAATAAATTAATGATTAAAGAGGATAACCTCAAATTTTGCCATTATAAAATAAGGAAGACTTTATAACGATATTATTACCAATTATTATAGTCCATAAATATTTTTGTATGACGGTTCATTTTTTAAAATAATGTGCACAAAAACAATTACATCACAGCCAGCAATACTTCCTTCGATTCTTGTGGGAGTGAGACGGGGCACCCGGAATTTATTCCGGGTGCTCTGAAGAATTTGATAAATTTTTTGATTTTCAAGAGCGCTATGAAACTCGACAAAAATGACGATGTTTGCAATGACCGAATACTTTGGGGAGTTTGCCCTTCCAAGGTAAATTAAAGTTATAATAATGCAGTAACAACTTTATAAAAACAAGTGTCCCGGTGTTTCCCAAACCTGAAGCTCTCGAAGGACCCTCCTGCTTAAGCTATCGGTGATTCGAGTCATTTAAACTATCGCGTGGGTCCTCGAGGTTGCCGAACCTCACTTTGGGAAACACTGAACCGTTCTAAAGAACCATAAATTTAATAATATAGGTTGTGGCCTATTTTATTGTAGATTGTGACAACTTTTGATCAAACAAATGATTTTATCCAAGTGTCTGTTCATTAATTTGACAAACATTTTCCCAGGTCAAATTAAGCCGATTAAAGAGAGAACGTGTAAGTTACCGAAGAGTACTCGACGTGAATACACAATAAAAGCAGAAGCTGTGACAAATTTAAACTGTTCTTAGCAAAATTCGCGAAGGTAAATTGCTAAAAACTAGACCAGTTTTTGATTTACCCTATAAGAAACGAAAAATTCTTCTTAAATTTACCATTAAAATTTATTTTAATTTTATATATGTACAAAATTCCCGTACCCCCTTAAGAGACTTCCTGCCTACCGATAACCTGATGCTTGTAACAATTCAATAATTGCAATAAAATTAATCTAAACTCTTATGATTTAAAGCAATGATTAAGCTTTAAAATGGTAATTTATGAAACTTGTTCAGAAACCGTCGACTATTACGCACTAGACAAGAACGACCAAATGAACAAGAAACCAAGTTTCAAAATCTGTTGCCGATTACTGCCAATATTGAAATAACTAAAAACATAGAATGGTGAAAATGTAACATAACTACAAATTTCACGACCAGCTGATGTTAAAGTTCATGGTCATTGTCGGACGTTTATTATTGCGAATGAAAATTATTGAAACCAAATCAAAACTATTAAAAATAAATTACAGAAAGTATCGGTTTGTTATTTATCTTCTTGCAGAGGTGTCAAGTAACAAAATTTTATAAACGTTAAAATTGGTTTCAAAACTCACCGCAGTCGGTAGCGTTCGCTTAAGAAAGTAATATGTAATGACAACAAATTCGCATTTGACTTCAACAATATATTGCCCCAATTGCGTTTCGTAACCTAGATTGAAATTTGTTAAACAACGCTAAATCGTAAGCTGTCAAAAATGAAGGAATTACATTTTTGGCAATATAACCGCAGTATGGCAGTTTTGTTGACCTCTGTCGTTACAACTGCGAAAAATTTTAGGAAAATAAATTATTGGAGTTTATATGTTTGACATAATATTACGTCCCAGTTAGAATTGGCACGCAGACCCGTTCCAAAATCTAGCGCCGATCAATTTAGAACTTCGGTCAAGTCACACATAAATAATGTAAAAATTATTATCTCTTTACGTATTAAATACGTACGGAGAAACTGCATACTGCAGTATCTGGGTTATCCCAACTCCTATTAACAGAATTCATCGCCGATCAGCCGAAATTGCAACCCGGATGCCCAATGACGATGACGCATCTCAATATTCTCAAATAAGTCAATATGATAGTATGTTCTCTGTTCAACCAATTGAAGTACTTTATTTCCCATTCATTTTCGAGCGAATTAGCTAAGATACCAGCTTCAATTTTTAACAAAACATCGTTTTGATTTATTGCTCTAAATTTTAACTCAACTATGAAATCAAAATTTTCAAATTTTGTGACTTCCTGATGAGTTTATCTACTAACAGAATCATAAAAACAAAACAGCAAAAGGGGGGGGGGAAGAAGAATATTTTAAGAAGAACTGTAAAGATTGGCGTAGAAGCTTTCGCACAATTTTTTTTCGTAATACAAATGTTTTAGTATACATCTTAGACTTCTTTTGTTTTGATAGATTTTATTTTTAAAGATAGCGAGCCAAAAATTATGTAATCCTAAGAAGATTTATTGAACTTCTCTGTCTGACTTCCAGCCACCCAACTGTATAAACATAAATAAAATTCTAATGAAAGGGCGACTGAGGGTAGCATCGATGGTTAGAGGGCTAAGATGGTTAAAATCATCTTTTTTGATTAAGGGACTATAAATTTTGCAATTTTTATTGCAAATCTTTTTTTTGCTTTTGCACTTTCTCTTCTTTATCACTTTACCACGATTCTATTGGTGATAATTTTTTAAATACATTTTGATTGTTTTGAATTTTATTTAATAACAGAGATTCTTGCCTTTCTACACCAGTGGCTGCTTAGATTCGTTGTTTTTTAGACTGATCACTGTCAGTGCCATCTCCAAAATCACAAGGTTGAAACCCATTGAATATCTTGAGAACTAAATAAATATTGCGATGCAGTTAATGGTAAGTTTCAAGTTATCAATGGGAATTTAGTATTTAGGGACTGGCGGCAGTTATAATTTTACTGAATATTATATTTTTTGTGACAATGTCGTAATTATTGTGTTTGCGAGTGTCTTCAATCTTCTTTAAATATATGCTTTAAATTTTTAATTATTTTTTAAAACAACCTTAAGAATTATAAGCCAAAAAATCGTGCAGTCTAACGTGGAACCTTAACCATGGCACAAATAATGTAAAAGTAACTCAAATAAACAACCGATAATAAGTCCGCAGTTCCGCTATTTCCACCACCAAACTACTTGGTTAAAATATTAAAGATTTTTCGACACATTATTGAAATTTCGTACATTATTACTCGTAATTTAATATTTTTTTCGAATAAGAGCGGCAATTAAGAATAATTTTTCGTGCAAAATTTGCAACCGAGGTAATATGAGTCAAATGTGAACCCGAAGGCTGATATATTATGAACAAAAGGGTAGACAAATACATGATAACTATCGTAACGTTGTTGATTAATTTAAAATAAGTTATAGGTAGCCGAAGCTATAAATTTATAAGTTTATAAGTAGGTAACTAAGGATGCACGTGATGCTGCAATGCGGAACAGGATGTAGTATTTTCGTGTTTATCAATTTTAGTATAATATGGTGCATGCTTCCCACTTTTCCAAAAGATTTTCCTGCGTTACACCAATAAAAACTTTAATTTTCAGTTTCCCAAAAAATAAAATTTTTTAACTCTAAGTATTCTACCCTTCAACAGTAATAATAATAATGATGTGATTTTTTTGATTATATTTTTTTGGCTAAATCAAAAAATTTGAATTCCCACTTCTTTTTAATTCCACGCAAAAATCAACTTTTTGAAATAATGCTTATGATATAATATTATGAAAAATATCGCCAATTTAAGCGAGCATGGACAGTGGCGCCTCGATGTCTGCAGCGGCGCGTCTGGATATACCAGTAGATGGCAATACATGGTTTCCTGCTTGTCAGGTCGATAGCAAATTTCCGCTTTAATCAATTACGATACAGTTTTATAAGCCATGTTTTTCTTTCGTCCTCTTTCTTGGTTTGGTCAGTTTGGTGTGCCTACGATATAGTGGCAGCTTCAATTATTGTTATTGCGGACTCCTGAAGCATTTAAAAAATCAATGCCGGCAATATTATTTGCTAAGCAAATGAAGATTACGGAAATTTTTATATTGGCCGATTCCCTCTCGCTCGAAAGAACAGCTTCTACTTCTCTTTTATTTTTGTAGCAATTGTAACATAAGAAAGCAAACAAAACCTACACTCGAGATTAGAATCTCGGATAATTAGGTTACCATGCGCCGCTTTGCCCACAGCGCTATGGAAGTATTTAAATTAATTTGGCTTCTCTTCAAACTCCATGATCATACTACAACCTGTGATCGGTGTCTATTTTTATCTGATTTTCCAACATTTAACTTCAATATTTACATCTCTTATTAGATTGTTTACTCGTCTTTGATTTTATTTTGATTGTGCTAGGCACAAGTCTTAAATTAAATTAAATTTAAAGGTAAACCATTTAACATTCGGAGTAAACTCGCAAGACGGAATCACAAGTCGATATTTGACTAAACGTAAATGTTTTAATATCGATAATCGATCAGACTCAATAGCACAGAAAAGTTCGGTTACGAATCACCGAAAGTCACACACAAAGACTCCCACCGGATAACGTAGCTTTACTAATTTGCCTACGATCGAATAATTTTAAACGCTCCATTGGAGATTTCGATAAAAATTATCTTTATTCAAATAATTGAAATTATTGGTGTAAAAAAACAGATTTAGTTTTAGCAAACAACGCAGTTAATTTCTTTTTTATTGAAGTCGACCGAATAAAAATTTATTAATATTTGTGAAAAAGTATTTGAAATGGAATAAATTTGGCATTGTGTAAATTTACACAACAACAAAATAGTCTTTCCTTTGTTTGCTTAGGCTAGCAAATTCATTTTTCTCGGTGTACTATTTATATAAATGTACCTCGATTTGGAATATTTCTAAAAATAATAAATATTTCCTTACAACTCTAGTCGAGAAAATTAAATGAAAATTTCTAAAAACAAGAAATGTTAAACAAACAGCAATTAACAAACAGAACGCTGGGATATAATATGCATTTACTAGTTGCCTGCATTGGAGGAAAAGCGTCATGTTAACAGATAGTGTAGTGTACCTATCGATTTTATGCTGGAAACTGATATACAAAACTTGGCAGCATGAAGGTTAATATGAATAATCCATAATTAGTCACTCTCAATAATTAATGTTCTTCATCAAGCTTACAATGTTCTAAACAAAAGATTTTTAAGCAAGTTTATTTTTATCCTGCCAAAACGTATACATAGGTCTTTCCATTTTCAAATAGTCTCTAGAAATTATAAAATTAGTTTGCGAATTTTGTTATGTCTTGATTACAGCTTAACTTATAACAAAACTTGTCTAAGCTGAAGTTTTTGTAGCACAAAAAGAAATACACAGCCCATGTGAAAATTAACATGAAATTGTGTGATGCAGATGATATTATTAGTCGGAGGGTGAGTTAATGAGATTATTTTTATTTCGTGTTTACAATTAAAATCATAAAATTAATCCTTTCATTTTTTGCCACTTTTAAATTTAGAAACAGACATAGTAGGTATATGCAAATTAACTCAAAAATTTAGGACGAGCGATTTTTTTGAAATTTTATGTTTGTTTGAATGTTTTCGTAAACGGAACCTTGCCTGCATAAGTGAGCACTTGACCCGTTTTGCTCCAAACAGGGTCGATGGTCCTTAGGTAAAGACTATAAAAAGTTCAACGACCGTTGAATTTTTTTTTCTACGGCATAATAAATTGAGAGTTGGTAACTTAGATTACTGTAAGCAAATATTAAGTAGTAATTTCAATTTTAAATGTTGTCTCTAATTTTAAAAATAACTAAAATCAACACTATTGCTCTTGCCAAATCATAAATGTTATTATTGATAAAAAACTTTTACAAAATTTAGAGTAACCCGATCTTGCTAAAATGATATTCGTTTTCAAAATTCATAAGGACAATATTAATAGAACTGAGCTCATTGTACATATTTTGATTTTTCTATTTAATTTTAACAAAACTTAGTCTAGTTTATTAATATAATTAAATTTTTAACACACCCAAGTTGTTCCTCCAATTATTATTTCTGTTAAAATATGATACGTATATATTACTTTTCTCATAAAATGCATCCTCGCGAAGATAAACTATAACGACGCTTGAAGATTCAACCCCTAACCATTCCTTCTAACAAAGATTATTGACAGAATTTGTTCATCGACAATCTGGCATCAAAGTTTGAGTGCAAGGCGGTCCTTCGTAACAATAACTTCTAGCAAATTAAACAGTTTAATAATAATAAATAAAATTTACATTAATCTACAATTATTGGAGTGGCTCGATGTGACCACTGGTTGAGCTGCAGAGCGGGAATTTTGAGTTTGGAGATGAGTTTGGAAACTGAGCTCTAATAGAGTAGATGTCTAAAATTAGTAGGTTTTTAATCTGTGAAATTTAAATTAAAATTACGTAGTTTTGATTGGAAAAATATAATAATATAAGAAATAAATGAAAACAAAATAACAATACGGTAAGCAAAAAGCCTTATAAAAAAAGGTTTGAATTTTCCATTGTACAAAATGAATTTATTCTGGATGCAATAATTAAAATAATTCTTTATTGTTTCATTAATCTATTAATTAATTTATTATTATTCATCAATAGCCGGCACCGATTGTGAATGATTTTATGAGATTCCCTAATAAATCAATAACAGTGAAAATAAAAAAACTAAAAATGCACTCAGTGCACCAAATTTTGAAATTTTATTTTGTTTTGAATAATTTGATGCTTTAAGAAATGTAAAAAAATCCTTTTTCGAAAGTAATATTTATTTCGAATATTTTTAAATGATAACTAATAAAATTATTATGCTCCACAAGAAATCGACATAAATCTAAAAAGTTAACGTAAACGGGTCGGTTTTTCAAAGAAGTTTACAGAACTAAAGTCGTGCTCGTTAAATTTAGAATAATTTCCGTTAATTTTTTTTGAAAAGCGTTTTGTTAAAAAGTTACATTTTTCAAAAAAGAACTTGGATTTTACAACACCTTTTTACTTAATTTAAAAATTATTCTCTTTAGAACAGTACAAAACTATTTACACTAAAAAATGTATAGCTTTTGCCATTCGAAAGTAAATATTAAAAAAGTTTCTTTTAAGAAGTCTGCATCTAAGACACAAAATTTCAAAGAGCAACAATAAAATTACAATATTTCTACTGGTTCCTTCGTATGATACTTAAAATTTGATTGGTCAAAATTTGGAAATTCTTTAATAAAGTTAAGGCCAGATAGTTATCCTGCTCTATTACGTAAAAATATGCGCAATTCGATTTTTCCAAAAAAGTTTTCAAATTTTACCAATTATTATATAACAATTACAGTTTCATTATTCAGATTTCAATAGAATGCAGAAAAAAAACTGAAAATAATTTTACGTAAATAATACTCTACCTATCTAGTAACGGAAGTTATCTTATATAATATAACAAAAATTTATTAAGTATCGCACAATATAATTAAAAATTTCAGTCAATGTTACTTTGCATAAACTGGCAAAATTGGAATAGCGACTTTTTGAAATTTTTGAATTATATAAATATACATTATGTATACAAGTACATATATCAAGAGATTATTGAAACTCATAAAAGAATTTTAAAATTTTGCTCTTGATTTCTATTTATTCTATTTTATTCAAAAATGATTAAATTAGTTTTTGTGAAGAGATTATTTCTGAGTTTGTTCTATTACTATGTAGTATGTAAAAATATGCAGATACATATTACATGTAATTATAAATAAAATTTACTTTTTACGTTCTCAAAAACTACCTCCTTACTGTTTTAATTTTATTTTTAGTGCATTTGCTGTGTAATTTGAGCATAATATTCTTAGTTACAAAATTTTATTTTGGAAACCATCCTTTTTTGCAATAGGGAATTTTTTTTAGTTTATTCCCAAGTTTAATATAATATGTATATTTACAATGTTCCAGAATTTTTCAGAAAAAATTTTTTGCTAATATTTTTTTTTAGTTTTGTAACAAATATTTAGAGCAAGTATAGAGATTCTTAGGTTTAAAAGTTGGAACGACGACGCCTAAAAAATAACTAAATTATGTACTACAAAATATCTAGAAACCTAGGTGGCAGATGGTGGCAGCTAAAACTGTTCACTTGCCATCAAATAACGTAAAAAAAGATCTTGGTACACAAGTAAACTTAAGCAAAGTTGTAGCTCAAGATTAGGTAATTTGTTTTTATTATAAAGTACATAGTACCTTGCTCTTTAATATATTAAATATTCGCGTTAACAAATAATCACTCAAGAATCTGAAACAGAAAGTATTATGCACAGTGGTATAAGTAAGATGCAGACATGGAATGGACATTTAATCATTGATTAAAGACCATAGATTAATCTGATAAATTTCAATGCCTAGATACTACCTATATGTTTTAAATAAAAAATGTAAATTGTAGGATACACAAAACACACATTTAAATTTCTCTTTGAAACTCCTGTATTATAAATTCAATAGTTTATTATTTAAAAAGAAAATATCACGCGCTGCACTAAAGGACGCGTTTTCGCGTTTTCTCCCTATCTCTTACGCCTTGTTTTCCTTGCTGGTCATTTTTTGCCCATAAAAATAATACCAAAATAACAAAAAATCTGTTTATCTGTAAATCTTTTATTGGGAATATATAAACAAAAAACAAAGCTATTTATTGGGGACCAGAAAAAATGTCACAACCTACACTAAAGTGGATAGATTTACAATAACAATTTTTGGTTTTGAAGTGAGAAAAAAAAAATGAAGGAGTAAAAAATCCACTAATTTTCCTGTTTCGTGTGGTAGAACATAAGCAAATAAAAATTTTATGATTATCCTTTTCTCTTTAGGAGATATTCCATTTTGCGTAGAACTCTGAATTTTGTTTCGAAAATCCTTTAAGATTATTTTTTCACTTAAAATAAACACTTGGTAGCTTTGTTCATTTTTTAAAATTATTCCTGACATATTGATGTATACATAAGAAAATTTCATCTGGATTGGTTGGTAACTAAGAAAGATATAATTTAATTTTCATCGGAAGACAAATATAGTTTTCTGTTGCTGAACGATAAAAATCGAAACCCTTAAAAATAGTGCAAAAAATTTGCCAAGTTTCATCAAAATCTGAGATGGTGAGTGTCAAAAACATTAATTTTTGGTTTATTTGATACCCCCAAAAAGACCGGCTTAAGCAAAATTGTCTACATTCTCCACATTGCTAATCCATCGTTCCCGAATTTGTTCAAAAATTCTAATCGGTGTTATCGGATTCAGGAAGACAGAAAGTTGTGAAGAGGTAAATTACAAATTTTCAGTTGCATTATATGTGCATATTATTTTTGTTGTTGCAACCACGGTGTCCTTTGAGAATGTCTATTAATTTAGTTATTTCTTAGCTTACGTACGTAACTGTTTGTACAATCTTACGCAATAAATTTTTAATTAAGCATAATTTTTTATTGTACTACAGGTGAGTAGTTCGCTTTTATCCGGAAACGATCGGCACCACACGTTACCCCTTTTACTAACTAAATAACGACATTGTATCAGCACCCTTTTAATATATTATTACTATCGGTGTGTTTCTTTTATCCTTAAGTCTGCAAGTTCGCGAAAGTGTTCCTCATACGGGACTGCATATATGTGTGTACGGGGTGCTACTGGGGCGTTTTAAACCATTCGCCGATTGATATTTACATTATCGGATTTATTTTTAAAACTTATATTTTTGTATATAGTTAAACAAAATCGATTTGTTAGCTTAAAATAGTTACTAAGAAGTTGCTTATCGATTCCGGTAATTTTATCTACATATACAACTGCGGCATTTTCTATTATCCAAACAGCATTTTAGTTGTATTTTTCATTATTAGAGTAATTAAAAAATTATTTTTTCAATTTATACCCACAACTGTAAGTACATACATATAATATTTATGTGTATAGCACAACCACCAATCAATTTATGTGTTGTAGATACATCAAATATTTTACCTGCGTATAACTTTCTTCTTTGTATCATATAAAACGGAAAATTATCCCAAAATAAACTCGGCGGTGTAACTTACAGAATTTAATTAACGCTACGAAATAATTTTGTGGATACGCACACTCAAAAACTGCTTTGAAATTCACAATACATAACAAAATTTTTTCGAATTTCGAAAACCGCCCGCTCAATTCGCCGTTACAAAACTTTAATTTAAGCTTTCTTATTTATTTTTATAATATTATATAAACGGAAAATTAAAACTGAATAGATCAAAGTAACCTAATTCTTAAAAATAACAAATTTTAATAACCTTGAACTTCGTTTGAGAATTTTAAGCATCCAAAAATGTTTTTCCAAATAAAACAATGTCCGGTTTTTCCGATGTTTATTATTATTTTTTATTCGATTTTTATTTGTTTAAAAATATTTCATTTGTTTAATGGAAAAGTTTAAATATCATGTTGAAAATTTGATTGCAATCGTTGGATGCAGTGTTTAGTTACGAATTTAAAAGCGGAAATTCAAAATTACACGTTCACATGTTTTCGTTGTAGCGATATTTTTACCTGATACGAGCGCAATTTTCTTCCATTTTAACACCTAATTTTTAGATAAAGAACTTGTTGCATTTGAGCACAATCTCAAGTTTTCGTTTTTAAAATTTTAATAATTTATTCCCCATCTATAATATTTACATATGCGAGAGCTCCTGGTGCTACACTTTTACACTTTTGTGATATCTACGCTATATTTTCTATTGATTTTTCGTTTACACAATATATGCATTATAAATACAATACTATCTTGCAATAATTTCCAATACTGCAGTTATTTTTAGATTTTCATGTTTTCATGTTAATTAATATAAAAACCATAATTTTAATTTTGAAAATTTTTCGGTTTGAAAACTGCTGGAATGCCCCACCAATAAGATAACCAATACATATTTTTCCATGTTTCGACATTTCGGTAGAAAATTCATGGTTTCAAACTTTTTTTAAATTCAAATTAATTAGGTACCTTGTGCAGATTTTGATTTTGTATTGAAAATAATTAAAAAGCTACGTATGGAAAATTTTCAATATCTTTAAATTATAATCTTACAACTGATGTGTACGGTGTGTACAGTATATAATTTTTTGTTAAATATTTATTGCTCGCCAGGACTAAATATTAATTGTTATTAAAGCCCTACGTAAAAATGTATTTTTACTTCTTAAGAGAAAATGCCGCAGTTATTTAAGTACAACTAAATCTATAGGTTCGGCTAAATAATAAAATATTAAAAAAAACGTAATGAAGTGTGGTGGCGTCGAATCGTGCAACCAAATATTCAATAACGACTCGACCTTTTTGTAGTTAGCTTTTATAAAGCATTGTGATGTGATACGCGTGGTAAACCGTGTCCATGATTAAATAGTATGGTGTCATGATTTTTAAAATAAATTATGGTACCAAAGATGAACACCAATCATCCCTTACCTAGGGATATCCATGGCAGCGGTCGCTGGACTCTACGGTTTGGGAGATGAAGCTCGCTTACCTAGGTTTGTCGTGAAATCATTTTTATTTAATAGGCAATTATATAATCGAAAATTTAAATTTATAACCAATGTTGAACTAAAAACGAAAAGTTTGAAGACTCCTGACATAAACATTGCCTTCAATAATTTGAATATTATCATACTTTATTTCTAAAGTAATTATAATTCTATTTGGTTAGCCTAAAGCTTCTAAAAATAGAGTAAAATATGGCAATCCTACTTATATTTAATTCTTACCTACTATATTGATTTATATTTACTGTAACAAATTTAAATTTTGTGTAGGTACTAATATCATCCTTAAATTAACGTCGAATTTCTCGAATTAAATTGGTAATCAATAGTGTCATTTTTGGTCCGAATTGAAGGTCGTAAAGTGTCACTTTTTTGCTACAGATAAGATACTTTTGAGCCTATATTTTTATAAAAATACTGTTATATGTAGGAGCAATCTTAAAATCTCAGAAAAACACAATTAATTATTTTTAAACATTTTTTAATGCCTCAAAGATGTTGTCAGCACTTTGTCAGATAGACCCTGCCGTGAAAATTTTGGTATAAAATTAAAGTTGCCATTTAACAGGTTGTTATCACGTTTACACGGGTTCTGTTGAACAAATTTTGATTATCCGTTTATTTTTCACATTATATATTTTGTACTTAAGCGACTAAAGCAAGATTAAAAAATCTTTCTATCTCTTTCTGATGATTGGAAACAAATCGTATACAGAAGAGGATCGATAATTGAATGTGCTATGAATTATATCAATTCAAAGAACGACGACTTTTATAAATGTATACCAGGGAACACGCCTTACATCTAAACAAATTAAGGAAATAATATCATATAAATCAGATATTTTTTAAAGATTCCTACTTCCTATTGTAGGCAACTGATAAAGAATCTTAATTGCATCTATCGAAAGAGCATCTTTTCCGCGTCCGGAGATATCCAAACTCATCGATATTTTATGTTGGTATATATAATTATATTAAAAAAGTGTTTATATAATTTTCAAATTACTTCGAGAGCATAAAATAAAACATTTGCTTCACTAAGTTTTTAAAAACCATTAGAAGGACACTACCCTCTATGTTATCTAAAACAAGATCGCAAATTTTAAATTTAGTAGCTGAATAAGCGGACAATACAAAAATATTGTACAAATAGCGTAAATAATTTAAAACATTGCTAATAGCTATACATAATATCAATTTGCTGGTCGATAAAATGTACGAGGCTTCCAAGTTATTGTGATAAAACACGTGGACTTGATTCGGTTGTATTTATTTATTACTTTTATCGTGCTTATTTATTTTAACATAACTAATTGCAAAAATATACAAGGCGTGTAAATATCATTGCTTTTGCAAACAAAATACTTACTAAAATTTAATAGGTAAACATCTCTCGAGCCAATTTTTTTATTCAAAGCTACACGTAAACAGATTGGGTATAACTTTTAACCAAACAATAAAATATTTGAATATTAATTGAAGTGCAGATACATAAACATGACGTACATTATTTTTTGTTTTTATTTAAATAAACATTTTTCATTCGAACGCATAGAAGGTAGTACTTTTATGCCCATTAGAATGTAAAATAAAACTAAACTTCGTAACAGGCGGAAAAGTAAAACAAAAGAAAGTTCTATAATATTGTGATTTTTTTAATAATTCAAAATTATTGTCAAATATTAATTTAACATTTTTTATTTATTTTTATATATTCATTAAATCCAACTAACAATAACTGATGAGTAGTAACTATAAAATGACGATATATTTAATTATCTAATAACTACAGCATTTCAATTTATTTAATTACAATAGAACTGGATTGGTTGCCATAATACTTTTTTAGGCTAGTAAGTAAAATAAACTCGAATAATCAGAGCTCTTTCAGACTGGGAAAGAATTAAAATTCTAATGTTACAGGGTGTCCCGTATAGATGGTGATAGAGGACACTTTTCTAAAAAAAATATTCAACAAAAATTTTAACTCTCGAGTTAGACTTTTTTAAATAATTTTTTTAATTTCCACCTTCACATGGCCATAGCGTCGAAAATATTGATTTTTTAGTAAAAATTATTGAGTGATTTTTTAAAGAGTGTGATGTAATCTACAAACTAGATTCAAACCTTTTATTATCTAAAATCAACGGCTTTCAAGTTATGAATTAAAGTAAATAAAAAAATGTTGAAAATTCTAGCTTTTTTTCACAACGCTGTATCTTTTAAACCAAACATTTTACAAAAAATCCGACGTTCCATTTCGAATAGGAAATTTAATGGACTACAACTTTTGTCTAGTGTAACTTTTTGAAAAACCAATTCATTTCACAAAAAATAATATACACGAAACAAAACTCTCGAGGGTTTGAATTTAGAAGAAAAAATTTGTTAAATATCACAAAATCTTAAATTGGTCGTTTCCTCTACATTCTATACTCAAAATAGATCTCTTCATAATTAAAGTAAATGAAATTATACGAAATTATATTCTTGCTCAAAAAAACGAAGTTTTCAGTTTTCGATGTAGTTTTTCTTTTGTTCAACTGACGCCAAAGTACTCAACAGATAAGTGAAACTAAACTCAATTATCTATAAATCTATGTATTGGACAACTTAGTAGTTATATGTGATAGGGCCTTAGCTATAAGCTTTCTAACGTGATCTCTTTTGACCTTTTTCAGATATTGATTAAATTTCGTATTTCGAATTTTTATATTGTACAATTTATTTTTAATTAAGGTAGTAAACGTATAAAAAATACGTTAAATTAGCAAAATTTAAAAATAAATTTTGGTGAAATAAAGTTAAATTTTATTTAGATGTGACTGGTACATTTGTGCCGGGGCGTGAAAGAACTCGAGAGTTGCCTGTGATATTTATTTAAGAAGTCCTTAGATCACACTTGCACTTAATTAAAATATCGTATTTTTTTGATGTGCAATTTATTTTTAAATAAATTTACGTAATTTTAAACATATTAGTTTTTCTTCATTATGTGAACTTAATGTTTGCGGCACATTTTTGACGTTAATAACTACAATAATAGAACCGCTTTATTTAATTTTGTCTAATCATGCCATTAATATTCTAGAGGGAAAATCTTATTTGCACCCAAATAAAAATGTATAGACTAAATCCATTTAAAATGATGCAGGCTGGGTGGAGCTCATGGTCCAGTTTTCGCTGAAATATGTTGTTGTTTATATAAAATGAGACCCGTATTTTTTTCATCTCTGACCTCTGACGTTTTTTCTGACGCTCGATAGGGGCATTTTAAAATTTCGAAATAAATAATGTTATTCTGAATAATAAGAAATATCGCTGCCAGTTTGGTAATTTTATACCTTTTCTCTCGTACGTAAAACATTATACTTGATTTTAAAAATATAAAAGTCCCAAAGATTTTCAAGAAGACCAAAAATACTGCAATGTTTCTAAAAAATATATTTATATTTTCTTCTGAAAATATAACAATAATATGTAATTTGGAGAATACTTCCAATTTCATTATTGATTATATTTATTATCTTCGGAGATATTAATTTTTAAACTTTTAAAAATTTGTAGCTGTATTTAACGATGATAAATCTCATATTGTAAAACATGAAAAATTATTTAGAATGAAGTTGACTAGAAAGAATAAAAAAGATTTTCAAAATGCTTCAAATTACCGAATTGGCAGTGATTTTTCTTTTGTTATGCGCCGAATTTTTAAGAATTTATAACATTATTTATTTCGAAATCTTAAAATGCCAATATCTAACCTATCGAGCGTCAAGGCTTTTTAAACTGAAAAAATATGAGTCTCCTTATTTTGTTTAAACAACATATTTCAACGAAAACGAATTCTGGAACATGAACTCCACCCAGTCTGTATGATTTGAAATAGATTTCAGTCTATAACATTCTCGTTTGACATTTCAATAAATTTAAACGTCAAAAAATAATAGTTTGTTAAAAAACGTTATTTCTTAAAACTATTCTGGAATTACCAGTTTTACCGGCATACATAGTTATTTTAGCTAAATTTAAAAGCTGTAAACATTGTAAATGCACACACAACCGTCAGTTGTTCAATTTTTTTAATAAATTATTTTTTTGCCACTGGTTGCCATGGTTACCCGTCAGCACAATTACGAAACTCAAATTTTCTAAAATGCCTTCGGCGCAACAGCGATGTTACCACAATCACAGCCAAGGTTTATCACTGTCGCTAGATGCTCGTGTTACTTTTCTTATTCCATAACTCACAACCCGTTAATTTCAGACACTAAAGAGTTAGAAACTTATTTGAATAGTACTTACTGGTTTGCACTAAAATCAATAGTTTCGGTACTGTGAGCATTTTAAGATAAAAACTCAAAACAAAATTATTATGCATAAGTGTTATTTAAATGTTTCGTTTCATTTGATCTTTTTAAAAAATCAGAAACGTATGTTTTGGTATCCTAACTTAAAAGCCAAGAAAAAGTTCGGTACATTTGAGAAGAACGATAATAAGTTAATGTTTTCGATAATCTTATACAATAAACTTGGATGTTATTCAATAGAGCGGATATTTTCAAAGATATAAAAGTTATGTCAATCGAGGGTCTGAAAAACGCTATCTCAAAAAATCACAACTTTTTATTTTTGTATCCCATGGTAGACACAAAGTTTGTGTAGTTGTGGTGCATAGGAAATTGATCTTTGAACTGCAGAGTTATGTAATGTAGATTTAATTTCCAGTTGTAGAGAATTCCAGTAGTCCGGAATTAGTAGGTAATGTAATTCGATCTTGCGGGCTTATGTCGATTGTAAAATGGTTAATCCCTTTTCTTAAGCCTTGTGATTGTTTATAATTTAAATCTAACGTCATTATTGTAGTCTGCTATGATAAGGGAAGGGAGAGGGGGCGACCACTAAGAGGCGACCACAAAACTTTTAGTCTTTAACCTATAAACTGAAAAAGCGTATAAAAAATATTATTCAGAATTGGCAATAATTATTATTCTGATGTGCGAGGATGCTTTTATATTTTTATTTACCAATAATCCCATGGTGCTAACCATTTGCGCTTAATAACAATAATCATTTTGATTTCCAACTGACGAACCCAATTACGAAATAATTCTTTACTATTGGGAATTTCCTATATCTCCCACGTGAACCTCTTACGCAGATGAGTAGGTGTTCGTCAGATGTAGCGAAAGCCAGCCGTAAGAATTAAGTCGTAACGTAATTTTCATTAATTACTAAGAAAAATTCTGTATAAAAGACAATAAAATTATTAAACTTATTACGTAATTATAAAGTGTAGAGAAAAGTCTAAAGCGAGATAATTGCTTAAAAATAGAACCTATTCTATTGGTTAACGTGAATTTTAAACCACGGCACAAGTGTATGATTGTAGCCTAATAATTATAGATCGGACAATTTACAATTTATTTGGGTCTAGAAAATTTTCCATTCGAGATTCGAAAGTGAAGCTGGATACACATGTTAACTTCGTCTTTCGAAAAGAATTGTAAAATAAGAATCCATTAAAATAGTTAATTATTTATAATAAGTCAATTTCAGTAATAATTATCTGCTAATTGCAGTAATTAACAGGTCATAATCTACTACACGCTTTTAAAAGAACGGTCACGATTAATTAATATTATAATATCATTATTGCGATGAATTATTTTTAATTAATTATACAAGTGGTTCTTTTTATTTTGCTTAAACTTGACAATCAAATTCGTGGTTGGAAAGGAAAGTCGGGTGCGTGTGA
Organism: Cantharis rustica; assembly: GCA_911387805.1. Classification (NCBI taxonomy): domain Eukaryota; kingdom Metazoa; phylum Arthropoda; class Insecta; order Coleoptera; family Cantharidae; genus Cantharis; species Cantharis rustica. Next base: position 364,566 of record OU426880.1, read on the forward strand.
AAAATAATTTAGCTGGGTACTTTAATAAGTGAGTTTAGCTTTCCGAACATCAATCAAAGGTTTCTTGAATTATTAGTTCCATGTTATTATCAATAAGATGATTCCTGATTAATTAATGGTTTGTTGGTAGCATTGCATTCCTGCGGTGGCTATCCTGCGATCAGCTGTTGCAGTGCGGGAGTTGGCTATTGATCGTTCCTGCAGCTTCAGGCGCTCCTCTTCTAATCGATGATTACTAACAGGACTATCCCTACTCCTTATAACAATTCATGGCTGCCAACTTACTGCAGATAATTTACTATTAAAATTCACACTCTGCGATTTCCTCAAGATGCTAGAATCTCGGGCAACAATTTTTAAAATGTTACAGTTTATCAACTAGCGTCGACTTAAAATTTAAAATAATATTTTATTATAGTGCATTCGCCGTTGTACGTATTTATCGTAATAGTTTATTGTTATTATTTTGCAAATCGTACGAAATTTATTTTGATATTATTTAAAAATCGATTTGGTCGTGTAGATTTAAGCTTTTCGTGTGCTGTGTAATATAACAATTAAAACGGTATAGGATTTTAAAAAGATTTTCGACTTGGCATGCTGAAAAAATTTAGCATTTATGGTGTAATGTGGTTATACGTCATGTTGGTAATCTTGATGCAGGCGTCGGGACGGCGACGGCGCTGAAGAAGCTAGTGCCCCGCCGGGCGCAGTCTGTGTATGATCGCGGCGGAGTGCGAGTGTAGGCCCTATTCGTCCGGCATGGGGCCCGAGGGGGGAGGTGCGGCTCCCCTCTCGTGATCCGCCAACATTTCCCGCTTTGAGCTCGTGGAGAAATGGGGGCTGACCCCTGTCCTCAAGCCGAGGCAGGACCCACGGCCTCCCGATGGTGCCAGGTAGGACCACTCCCGAATAATTCGGATGCTGCGGCCCCCCTAGCTGTTAGGTTCATCTTAAAAAATAATTCAAAACATACGCCCCCTTATCGAGCATACGTTTGGTAGAAAACAAATTTTGAAATCGACTACAATAAAAAGCATCTCTGAAAAATAATTGTCGCGAGTCAGATGAATCACCGTGTGAAAATGTTATTGAGTCTAACACAAAATTTTATCTGTAAAAATAGAAATCCCATTTACTTATAATAGTTGTGCAGAGGTATAATAATAATACGTATTATTTGTCTGCTTTCTTTTATCTCTGCCCATTTGACCGCATCATTATTTCACGTCTGATCACCATCGCGCTTAATTTATTTTCGCCAACTTTTAACGAATTTTATAAATTACCTCGGACTAAATAAATAAATTATCTAAAATGAAATGCGTAAATCGGTAAATTTGTTCTGTTTAATTTATCGCAAATTGCTAATTATTAGATACTTTTTTGCTTTACACTCGAGTCGGTGTTAAAATGGCGTCCAAAATTGCAACACATATTCATTCGAAAAATTTTTAACTCTCGAGATGCGAAAAATGATACTCTAATTTTTACGACATGCTTTTGGGCATTTTTGCTATCGTTTCGATAGACGAGAAGCATGATTACGATAGCGCACCCAGCACGATCAAAATTTTTATTAATTAATAATGATAAAATTTTAAATTGGATGGATTTTTCAAATCGTTGCAATAACTCAAATATTGGTAAGAAACTCACGTTTTAACAGTGCAACAATCGATTTTAACTTTTATTGCGATATACTTGAAAATTTACCGTTTACACTCTAATTTTAAATACTTCATTTTACAAGAGAGTTTGATTTCTATTATGGGTATGTAGCTGATCAATGTTTCCCTTTTAGTCTCACGTGATCCAATTATAGACTTCTCTTTTAGCGAAACCATTGAAGATGAAAATAAATTTGTATTATCCTTAAAGCGTTCATATTTTTAAAGATTATCGAATCTATTTTGATAAATAACACGAGTTGTGTGTGTATATATTTTATGTCTTTAAATTTCAGAAAGCAAAAATTAAGTACTTCACTTGAAATTGTTTATATTGCAGAAGAATCTTTTGGCGTGCTTCCAAGCTCCGCAGTGCCGTTCTAACACTTCGTTATATTGTCGTATTGCACCACCTACCCGTTTATTTAAATAGTAATAACCCTTATTTTATCGCTAGATGAATTTTAAAATAAACCACATTTTCATTCTTATATAACTTCATTATTATTTTCATTTTTTTATTTCTTAATTTTGAATTAATTATTATCTTCTTTTCAACTTAAAATCAATAAAAAACAGGAAGAATATCAAAAATTAAAATTAGAAAACTTTTTAATGTAGGCAATAATGAAAATAAATTGAAAATTCAAATTTTAATTTTTTCCTTTTCAAAATACTACCTCTAACAATTATTGTATATTTTGCTTAAATTTACATGTATTACTTAAATTTCATCTTTTCAGTCAAATTTTTTTATAAAAATTGAAATCATTTTATGTATGCGAAAAACAACAAATTATCACAAAAAAAATAATGCACTAATTCAGTTCTTTCGCTTGCCATCACAAAATCGCATTGTCCTTTTTTCTTCATGCCTGTTTTGAAATATAATTAAGAATATATCGTACTCTGGAACCTAAGGGCATAGCAATTTTTATCTTTCATTGTAAAATGAAAATCAATAAGGGGATTGGCTAGTTTTCGTGTACATTTCCGAATTTTGTTTATTTGTGACTTCATTTGACGATTTTAGATAGATAAATGTTATAATAATCTAAATTGAAAACCATTAGGTTTCGATAAATCAATAGTTACGGAAAATTTTTAAATAATTAAGTGTGCGTTTATCTCGATCAATTTTTTGCCATGAAAAAGTTTTGGTGTTTGACTCCTGGTTGAAGTAACAACTTTGCTATTGTTTATAAAATATTAGCAATTATTGTATGCTTGTAGTTCGGTCATTAGGTGCTTGCGCATGGAAATAACACCAAAACGAAATTGTTTTTTGTTTAAACTCTTGACTTTAGTATCAGAAAACAGATCTTAAGTTTTCTACAACAGATTCTAGATAGTCTGGTAATTTAAGATTTTATGAACTAAAGGGTTTATGCAAAAAAAAATTATTTCCACGCAGACCTCTTTTTTACTACGTAATGACTGGAATTAGCAATCTTTAGATTATACTAGTTAGGTACATGCAGCAAAAAATCAATCAAAGTTGAGTGAGGAAATGTTGCTTTTATTTAAAAAATCGCAACATATTAGTAAGAACGAATTTCTCAATTTTTTTCCACCGAACTGATTGAAATCTCATTCGACTTTGGTTATTGCTCTCTCTAAAGATTGACGTTTCGCTTTTCTTCAATCGAAAAATTACTGGTAAGACAATTTCTTTTAATAGAAATTAATTTAAAACAAAAATTCAAAGAAAGATGTGCTAATGTGAAACTAAACAAAACGCTAAGAATATTAGCTTCGTGGTTCGCTTCATTTCTGCACATCAACTTTCTTAGCAATTTTTTAAAAATTATTTTAAAAAATGTACTATTTTCATGATTCCACTTTCATAATTTTAATTTACGTTTTTGAAGGTTTTTTCATTATTATTATTACCTATTCTCTATTTTCGATTATATTCCTATATCTTACAAAAAAAAAACACCTTAAAATCCGTTCGATTTCTCGTAAATTCTACGGAAAATTCCGATGACCTTTATTTTAGCTTATCTAGTTTTTACTTCTTACCTCCCATTCTATGTTTCCAAAATTGTGTAAGTTTACTAATTTTACTCTTTCACAAAAATTTGTCCCCCACAAATGCATTATTAAATGCCAAAAATTTCTATAAATTCCGGAAAAACAACAATTCTTCAGATGTAATACAGAAATACCAAAGTAAATTAAGCAAAAGAAAGCCGGAAGTCAAAAGTTTACTTGATTTTTTTGTTAAAATATGTATGGTAAACGCGATTTTATTTACAAATCTCGATCTCTTGCCCGCATGCCGCACATTCTTGTCTTGGACAATCGTATTTACATAACTGGAATCAATTCACAAAAATTCGAGAAGCAAATATATAAAAAAAAATTAAAAAAAAGGACGTTAACAATAAGTGAAAACGATTGCGAGATTAAATTATAAATTAAAAAAGGCCTTGCCAAATCCGTACCAAATTCGAATTAACCCTAGCCCTAAAAAGTATACTTTGTAAATTGCGCTTAGTAATTTTTTCGATTTCTGTAGAAATTACAAAATTAATAGGGACGACACCGGCATCCTTCGATTTATAAAACATTAAAATCTGAGCTTATTTAATAAATAGAACACTTTACGTAATGTTACCCTTAAGATAGCATTTTCAACAATGCCCCCATTTGCTACACCGTCACCAGATATATTAAATAAATTAACATTTTCGAAATTATTCAAAGAGAATTTTTAAACAGAGTAGCAGGAAAGCAAATATAAATTTACATACCTACATTACTTAATTAGGAAATGGGGAAAAATTATCTACCGTTTTATAACAATTATTATTATTATTATTTCAATTTTTAAGATTTTTTTTAGATAAATGTTATTTTAATTATGATTTCTTTTTTATTTTTCAAGATCCTTGATTAATCTTGCCCGATGAGATCTTATTAGATCGAAACAATAGTAAGTTATCGTTTTCCATTTATAATTAATTTTCATTCATATCTTCATTTATTCTAATTTCCATATTAATTTCAGAAATGCTTCTAGTCCTCCATAATTTTTCTATGCCCTAATCTTTAGAACATAATTTCTGCGTATGATCCAAGACAACAAAAGTAGGATTTAGAAAATAGAAATTTTCAATTGGTTTTTGAACAGAATCTCGTTAATCTTTTCACGAACGAAACCAAAAAATTCGACAATGTACAGAAAAAAGGACTTGCTTGTATGTTTTTCCCAGAGCAGGATCAAACTTGGAAGGTGATTTTAAGCAAAATTTAAAAAACAAAAAGGAAAGAATACAAGATTAATTATTTATTGTTCATGAAACTGTAATTTGTAAAAATTACAATTTATAATTTTTAACTAAAAGAATCTCACGTATTTTGTGTACATGATAAAAATTAAACAAGATATTCTAATGAGCTAAGAAAAACAAACAAAGCATCATAGATATCCCCCAGAAACAAACGAATTGGCCAGATAACCAGAAGTCTTGAAAATAAACCATTAATATAATTGATTCTTGAGCTCTCTTTAGGTCGCATTCGGTCTGGCAGGCGCCTGAAGTGCTTTGAAAGCGTACACATTTTCCGTTCGGTTTGTAAAAATATGCGCTTATGCTCGTTTCAAACTAAGCGGTTGTTCTGTGCTATTTTTAAATACAAAATTTCTTTCTTAATTCTGCCTTATATAAAAATTTAATTTCTATTTTTAATCTAAAAATTCGAATTTTAAATTAAAGATGAGTAGCAAGTTTGGTTCTAATCTAATAGCGTGACAAATAGTTGAATCTTCAATTGTACAATAATTTTATAATGGCGATGCCGCTTCTAGGTCATATTTAAAAATATTCTACCGCCTTGACAAAATTGTTCATTTAATGTCTTACTACCTCAAACAAATTTTATTTGTACACTAGACTTTTTTTTGAATGGCAAAACGTTCAAACGTTCAGCGGCGTTTAAGAGTGACGGCTGAGTAACTTTTGAAAATGTAATTTTTCTTGCAATGTTTAGAGAAACAAAGACATAAAATTGTTCACTCTCGCATAGTTGGCTTCGAATGTTGGAATGTGTTAGTCTTAAAATTTTCAAAATATATTTCTGGGAAGAAATAATTATTGTTAGGTGCTACAAAACGCAGTGCTTAGAAGAATTAGAAAAAATGTACTTTTTTCGAAAATCTGTTAGTTTAGCCTATAATTAGGTGAATCGTAAAACCTGTCCGGTTTTTAAAAGTTTGCAAAAGTTATTCCCGCAAAGTTTATTCAAATTTGGCGATTCATAAATTTCTAAGGTTATAAATTTTATTTTGTGTTTATACAAAGTTCTATGTATAAGCATTTCAGAACCACGTGTATCGTATCGATTATTTTAAACGTATACTATTTTGATTTGTTTTCCTGTCGAAGAGTTGAAACTTTACTATTCGAAATTGCGATGATAATTATTGCTGTCGTCACACACAATAATCGTGTACCCAGTGGCGTAGCAAGGCAACTACGGGCCTGTGTTTCCGACTCAAATCGGGCCCCTAAATAGATATTAAAAAACTTTAGTCTATAGAACCAGTATAAATCTAATCATGTACTGTAACAAACTGCAATGTGATGTAAATAAAAATCAAAATATACCCTGCACTGTTAAAGGATTTTTTCGGAATCTGTTAAGTGCTAAGGATGACAGTTTATTTTTTTATTACCTACTGTATTGCTACCAGATGCGAAATTTTACTTTTACGGTCCGTTTCATCTTTATTCATGCTGGCTTAAAGTTCAATTTAATGAAAGCCGAAACAGACAGTAAATATGCTTTATATTTTAAATAGGTAAAATATATGAGAAATGTGGCAGTAACCTTATTTCAAAAATGTGCCGTATACTTTCTGGTTTTATCGATGTTTTTACTGTTTAGTGCTAAAAATCACAAAAATTTGAATTTTCATAAAATCATTAAATTATTTTATTATTGTTCGATCAAACACATCGAACACTGGTAGTTACGCCACTGCGTGTACCATTGATTATAAATTGTCGAAACGAAGCGTAACCTCCGATAAGTTGTCACATCTATTTGTTATATTTACGTATTTAATAGTAGATGCTCTTTAGACCGGCGTTTACACGGTCAGCTAACCCGAAAGCAGGTTGCGCATCTTTCCGAAATGAAAATAAATGGTTTTCCTTATAAATTATTATTACTGTTGCCCATTGTATATTTTACTACGGTAAACATAGAAAAACCCTCGACACCACGTGAAATTATCCACGTGAGTACCATTGACTTGGACTGGGCGATCAATAAATATAGGACGGCTTTCCTTTAGTGAAGTCACAAAAAGTAAATGAATGTGCAACAAAAATGAAATTCTGTACATATTTTTTGGATGACGTCGCTAATATTATTAACCGTGCTTAATGAACTAGAAGAGAGTGTGTTATTTTTAAATTATATGATGATGAGGTATACGTACGCTCTCCAAAAGAAAGTTATTTTTGTCACACCTATCTACTACCTACTACGTAAATACAGAAATAAAATCGACCTTGAGATAGGCCTTTGGTTTTTCGGCAAGGTCTCCACATGTTTTTCGTTCTCAATTTTTCTGTGTTACTTTGCCAATTTCAACATTTACATCATCAACTATATTTCTTCTTCGATAAACTCAATTTTTCTAAATAGCCAACGCGTCAGTTCTTATGCAATCCTCATCTCACGAACAAAAACTTGCAAACTTAAAACAAATGTTAGGTTATGTCAAAATTTCATGTTAACTCTGGTGCATTTATATAAAATAAATATATCCGATGGATCTGTGATTTGAAGAAGTATAACCGTCGATCCGAGATCCAAATATAAACCGAATGTTTTTGATTCGGTGCAGAGGGATTTGACCATTGGTTCCGCAATATTACAGTATTGCATTTGCAATTTCTTGAGCAGACCTATTTATAGGAACTGCCAATTATATTTTTTCGCACAAATCAATTTATAAAAGTAATATCGATGTGGCGACCGAAAAAACAGGACCATAAAAATGTAAGTGCATAAGCTGATAGTTCCATTATATTAAATGTATTTTGTTGCCGACGATGCCAAAAACGAAGCTTAGGAAATTAGTTTTCGGAAATTTCGACAATGAAATTACGAAAACATCAGATTTTTCGCGTTGATAAATTATTATGACGTCAATTTTGTATCCCGTTCATCCCAGGAGTGTGATGCAATCGAATCGTGGATACGGTGACGTCAACTGCGGAAGTAGGTCGGTTGTCAGGACAGAGACCCCAAAGCTTCTTCCTCTTCCATATATCACGAGAACCTTTCTATATCGCAATTATTATTATTATTATTAATACTGGATATATTTAGTTTCAAAATCGAGTGTAGAGATGCGTTTCCAACTGACAAACTATAAATAGAAATGTATGGCTTTCTTCAGAGAAACAATGTTGAACCAGTTTTCTATTATATCAATTCGAGAGACAATAGCATTGTGTTCTATTTAAAAATATAGGCTCTCCATTATAATTTGACAGCTTTAAATTATTATAGGTGTAATAATTTTTGAATAAATTGACCAAATGTTGGCCGGAATTGACATTTATATTTGAAAACATGGCAATTTTTTCTCGCGATATACCACAAACTTGGAATTAAAATTAAACTTATCGGTATTTCGATATTTCTCTCGTAATTTCTTTTGCAAACTTTTCCGTCTCTCAGATCTGTGCCAAAAGTGAACTTTTTATTATACCTTTTTTAGTTTACTTCCAATGCGGGTGTTCCCATTCTCATATCCGCTATGTTGACGAAAATCTGCGTCAGCGGTTGAAAATATTATAACGATGTATAAAATTTTGTCAACAGGATGAATCGATACCGTGGACTTGTTTGATAGCTTCTTACCCTCCAGATTATCTTCTTCAAATGCACAGCCTAAAATTATTCTCAATTCTACTTGATTTCTTTGACAATCTATCCATTTAAATAATTAACTATTTTTTATGTTAATATTGACGTGCTTTTTTATATGCACCTACGTATAAAATGTTTTCAGTTCACGTGCGCTGGTTTTAAAGCCAACCATTTTGGATAATTAATTGTATTGTTGGTTGCAAGTAATTTACTGATTGTAAAATAATTTGATAAAAGTAATTATTACAAATGAAACATAAAAATTCGTAAATACGATATTAACAAATTTGATAAGTAAAATGAAATAAATTTTAAATCAATTAAAAATTTTAATTTTGTGACGACCCCAATTTATAAGGGTATTAGCATTAAATTATAATGTTCGTTAATTTCAAGTGATATTATACCTAAAACGCAGTATATTTTCTTTAATTTTTATTGAACGGAATTAAATTAAAAATAATTTAATTCCAAAACCAACTTGAAATTGATTACGTGCTTGAAAAATGTTAAGAATCTTACCAGTATAGCGTTTAGAATTCAAATATAACAATTCTGATATATGAGATATGACTAATAATTAAAAATATAGCGTGTTCTATTCTATACTTCCATAGCTTTTAATTTACAAAATGTAAGCATTATTTTAAAAACCAATAAATTTATGTTTTTATACCTTTGGAAAATTCTAAAGTTTAAAAAATATAGTGTTCCAAAAAACCAGCTAAATCTTTAATAATAGACACCCTGCATAATAACAAGTATACACTCATATTTTATTAACTTGAAAAGATATAAAAAATTTAAAAAATAATTTCGGAAACAAATTTAAATTGGGATATTAATTTTGAAACCAATTTTGAATACAAAAACCAATTACAGAGGGTGGGTTTAATATAAACTGCCCTTACGTATTTCAAAACATTGAAAATATATTTATTAATTAAATAACATAGGCGGCGGTTATTGGCCTAGTAGTTAGCGCGATCAACTGGTAACCGGTTCAAATTCGAGGACAGACTAAATTGACAAGAAGTTTTCTATTAATAAATTTATTTATGTCTGTCGGCCATTTCTTGGCAAAAAGCAAATCTTCCTCCGCTAGTTGGCGCTAAGTCAAATTAAAATGCGACGACTGCAATATTTATAATTAAATTAAAATTTTCAAAATTAAACAAAAATAAAAATGTTTCTTGACAAATAAAAGAACACGACACTGCGTTGCTTTGGGCTAAGCTGAGGGTGTTGCTTCTGCTTTAACATCGCGTTACTTTCTGGATATGTATTGTGGAAGTAGTATCTTTCTTTTGATAGATTTTACGATTGAAAACGCACTTTGTGGTTAATATTATATGTTAACCCACTACTACAATCTCTCAGGCTAAATTCAAAATAGTAATACACAGTTTATCGCAACACAAAATCTTGAGCTTTTAGCTTCAGAGACTTGCTTTAAAGCTAAACTAAATTTAAAAAAATTAAATTAAACACAATAAAATTGCCTTCTTCGGATATTTGGATAACGTTTGGTCGATAATAATCCTACGTGGAGTAACCGGATAAAATTAATAATGCAATATTAAAAATTTCAGGTCGCTGCCCAAGCTCAGCAGCCAGGACGAGGACGGGCACACCCCCCACTCCCAGTTCACTGGTGTGGCCCATTTTGAGCCCATCCCGCACGACCACGACTTTTGTGAAAGGGTTGTTATAAACGTAAGTAGTAATCGCGCGGTGGTGCGCATTGGGGTAATTTAAAATATGCTTTTCAGGTAAGCGGCCTCCGGTTCGAGACGCAGCTTAGAACATTAAACCAATTTCCGGATACATTATTAGGCGATCCGGCCCGCCGTATTCGTTATTTCGATCCGTTGAGGAACGAATATTTTTTTGATCGCAATAGGCCTTGTTTCGACGCCATTCTGTATTATTACCAGAGCGGCGGCCGATTACGAAGGCCGGTCAACGTGCCATTAGATGTATTTTCTGAAGAAATTAAGTTTTACGAATTGGGTGAGCTGGCTATTAATAAATTTCGAGAAGATGAAGGCTTTATTAAAGAAGAAGAAAAACCGTTACCGTCTCACGAATTTCAGCGCAACGTATGGTTATTATTTGAGTATCCCGAGTCTTCTCAAGCAGCGCGCGTGGTCGCTATCATATCCGTATTTGTTATTTTACTGTCCATCGTCATATTTTGTCTGGAAACGTTGCCCGAATTTAAACATTACAAAGTGTTCAACACAACGGCTAACCGCACAAAAATCGAAGAGGACGAAGTGCCCGACATCACGGATCCATTCTTTCTCATCGAGACCATATGCATTATTTGGTTTACGTTCGAGCTGACCGTGCGCTTTCTCGCGTGTCCAAATAAACTCAACTTCTTCCGAGACGTAATGAATATGATAGATATCATCGCCATCATTCCTTATTTCATCACGTTGGCTACGGTGGTAGCGGAGGAGGAGGACACGTTAAATCTACCGCGAGCTCCTGTCTCTCCACAAGACAAAAGTACGAACCAGGCTATGTCGTTGGCCATCCTCCGTGTAATTAGGCTCGTCCGCGTCTTCCGAATATTTAAACTCAGCCGACACAGTAAAGGACTACAAATTCTCGGACGCACGCTCAAGGCTAGTATGCGCGAATTGGGCCTACTGATATTCTTCCTTTTCATCGGTAAGTTTCTGTACCAATCATCTCGAGCACATAGTATACATAGTACATACATATTTTTTGTTTTTTATTTTATTACTCTAATACTTATTTGATTGGCGAATAATCGTCAAAGTTGATACCGTCAGCATTCCACAAGATTGCGGCAACGATCTACACGACATCTTATTATTATTATTATTATTATTATTATTGTTGTTGTTGTTGTTGTTTTAAGTTGTCGTACCTATGCCGTAAGCGATACGCCAACTCGACCCGATTACGAAAATAATTATTATTATCCGTCTTCCTAATTTCATTTTCTTTTTTGTTTACGTCATTAACATTGCATCGTAATGTGTAATTAATTATTAGTTATTGTTGGGTCCTAAACCAAGGTCATTCCTGTGACTCAGCCGCGAGTATGTCGTATGTTACAGGAGTCGTGCTCTTCTCCAGTACCGTATACTTTGCCGAGGCCGGATCCGAGCAATCTTTCTTCAAGTCAATCCCCGATGCATTTTGGTGGGCTGTAGTCACAATGACCACCGTGGGCTACGGCGATATGAGGTACGATGTCCATAATCCGACCACTCACCCCTCCTCCTCCTTGCAGGTGTCGTGCTGTTCTCGAGCGCCGTCTACTTCGCCGAGGCGGGCTCCGAGCAGTCCTTCTTTAAATCCATCCCAGACGCGTTCTGGTGGGCCGTGGTCACCATGACAACCGTGGGCTACGGCGACATGACGTATGATGTACACACATAATTCAGATTTAGTTGCCTCCACCGTAGCTTACACGTAGAGAGCGGGATTGCCGCTGCCGCCACCAGAAAATTCTTTGATCCGGGGTCTGCTCGCCTTTGTCGACAACTGCGCTCCGACACCTTAATTGTCACTGTGCCGCTATGTCGTGCCCCTCGATGTTGCTGCTTGTCACTGTTCTACTTTTACCGAGCTAAGGAACAAAGAATTTTCTAATAGAATGCCGAAAGCTTTAACCTTTTCTTGCATGCATTACCCTTATCAGTTGTTGTGTGCCGAAGCAATTTTTCTAATTCCACACCCATCCCGCTAACTTATGCTTTATTTGCTGCTTGTGTTTGTGTTGCTTCTTTGCAATGATTGCATGGTGACCGCGAAGGCAAGTTCGTTTAATTAATTCAAGTTATTCGTAGGCCCGTTGGAGTATGGGGAAAGATCGTCGGGTCGTTGTGCGCTATCGCCGGTGTGCTGACCATTGCCTTACCTGTGCCCGTCATCGTTTCGAATTTCAACTATTTTTACCATCGAGAAACGGATCAAGAAGAAATGCAATCGCAAAACTTTAATCATGTTACGAGCTGCCCATACTTGCCAGGCACGCTTGGGCAGCACATGAAGAAGAGTTCGTTGAGCGAGTCATCGTCTGACCTCGTAGAACTTGAAGAGGGTTTACTTGTTACCCGCGATCAATTGGCGCGAAAACAAAATTGCAATCCACGCCATAATAACAACATTAACGCCATGAGCATCGAGACTGACGTCTGACTACGAGGTACCTACCATAACCACATACTACTTACCACTTCTTGTTGTTTTCATGTTTTATATTTATTTTTAATAAATTTTATATTTTCGCGATTATGATCTTCATTATTTACGTAATATCTATTATATTATCGTTATTATACATGCCGAAGACTTCAAACTTACGATTAGGATGTCAGAAAAGATGTAAAGGTCAAGGCATAAAGAACAGACGGCCTGGCGTCGTTCCCGGGTTACTATGGCGACGCATACCGTTACGTCCTTCCCTGCACTGTTCTTGCTGGCGTTCGATATACGAGATAAACCCTCCCTGACCCTGGACCATACTGCGTCACACTACTATTCCACCCCATCATGTATATTAAAATGCATTTCGTTTTCCGACACTCATTTTATATTCCCTAATACAAAACATCAAAAAACCACTTCGACTATACAATATTATTATGTACACAGACGTCGGTTATTATAAAATCGACCTCTTTTCATATTTATACCTCCAAACAACCAACGTTTTATTAAAATCCCCCCTTTCGTGGGATGTCAAAGTTTACCAAACAAATGCGCGATATATCTAATAGCCAGCTACCTACTTATTTCGATATTAAATAAATTAATTTTTTAACTTGTGAAATATAATTAAATAATCTTAGAATAAACAACTTAATTGCCCTCACGTATTGGTGTTAAGTTTTTCCTACCTTGAAGGAAACTCGCTGCAGGTTGTTTCTTATCACACAATAACATATTTTAGATCATAGATTGTTCAAATGACAATACGTTATTATTCGGTTTCCATATAAACATATAAACATTGTTGTAAAATATTCTGATGAAGACGTTCACCAACGTTAAAAGCTTAACAATAAAAACATAATTAAAAATCGTTTAATTAACTTGTTCATTCTAAGATTATTTAATTATTTCGATATTATCATAATTTAAATCGACTTTTGTTTCCGAGACAAACACCAAAAATTTCTTCCGATCTCATAATTCAAAAACTATTATACCCATACATTTAATTCCTCGCCTTCATTTGTCAATCAATATAAACAAGCTCGACGCCGACAGTGCCATTTTGATCGTTCATTTAAATCATAAAATATTACGGTAGTCAAATCAGCCGACGAAAGTCTTTAAAATAAAACTGGCCATTTTCGATGGACAGCGTCTCCACCGGCAGCACCGCCTTCCGCTTTAACCCGAAGACGGTAATAATTTTCTAAATTATAAGTTAAATAAATCTAACTATGATCGATACTTTTATCGAAGAAATATTGTGCATTTTAGTTCCGAAACCGTTACCTCCGTTACTATAAATCATTGATTATTTAAACTAGATGTGAGTTGTTGTAAGAATAGACAAAAACGTACGAGAACAAGTTGTCTTATTAAAGTTTTTCTGTTTGCCTCTCATAAACCAACTCGGCTATAAAATAAAATTTTCGTACTGTATTTCCCCATGGAATACGCCACCGTTGATTATAAATTTGGGAAAAAACGCTACCTCGCGAGTCGTGATAAATTTTATGTCATAATTTATTCAAAAATTAAATGATCTTGTTAATTTGGCCTTTCCTACTGATTAGACTGCTCTGCGAAAATTTACGTATCTTTCCCAAATTTAAAACCGACAATAAATTACATTTAGTGCAGCAAGATCAGAAACTATAAATTGCGCTCTAGTCAAGTATTCAGCTTGAGTGCAGAGTTAATAAAAAATACATTTTATACTAGATAGCTCTATGAAATGGTTCATGATGCTTTGGTAGTTGAATTTTTTGAAATAGAACAAAGTTTAACTTAAGTTGCGCATCTTTTTTGAATTATATAATCAATGGTATTATTAAAAGTTTTCGTAAATACATTTTTGTGATCTGAGGTTGGACTTCCGACCCATTGTTTGTTTTTTTATTTTTTTGTGTTTTATTGGCTACGAGTATTTTCGCTAGAATTGAATGTATTTGGCGAAACTTTTAAAAATACTTTGACTTTTGGCCAATCTTGACGTTTGTCCGTTCGTCCAGAAATTTCAAAGTACTCTTGAAAAGTTGTATCATGAACCACTTCACTACAGCTCACCAGAATTTTGTAATTAAATTTAATTAATTTCGAGATTCGAAATTAATAGTTTCCTGTAATAAGATAAGATTGCGTAAATATTTCAAATGTGCCTATACTTCGCTAAATTCTTATAAACTTTCAATGATGATACCTATTACATCAGGTGCGTACTTCTACTTGTAATATTTAAATTTATATATTTAAATATTTTTTTATTCCATGTACTGGATGGACCTACAAAATATATTTACTTGTTTTAGTTTCGTAGTCGTCTGTACAGGGTGGGCAAAGTTTAGTTATTAAATTTAAAAATAGTGTACTATCTTTTTTTTGAACAGATTCGGGTTATCATTTTTTGTTACCAATTTGTGCGCTATAATTTAATATTTTTACTCCTAAACTTGATATTTATTTTTCAAGTGTTGCTACTGCAAGTTAACGAATTTTAAATATTTTTCAGCATAGCAACATCAATCAAATAAGTAGGCGTTAAAACAGTTAGTTACAAAACAACTGAAAAAACAATTAAAATGATTAAACAAATATGAAACAAAATTTTAAAAATACACATACAAAATTAATTCTAGCGCGTGTTTCGATCTTATTAGATCTCTTCAGTTGCATATAGAAAAAATTCCCGACTTTATTATTGTTATTTACTACACTGTGAAAAATTTTTTTCGTAGTTATATCCTCAATATAGTGATTTTGCTGCTAATTGAATTAATTATAAATATTATGCTTTTTATGCTGCCATACAAAAATTTTTTTGAACGAAAAATCTTTAGTAGGGCAACTAAAATTTGTTGTAGTAGCAAAAAACTGTGTCAAAGGCTAATAAAATTTTGTCAGGGCGACAAATCTCTTTTCTCACTATATATTAATATAATATTTATTAAACCCCGATAGACAGACAGACATAGGTTGGATATTTAGATTGGCTCAAGTCGAAGTCTAAGAAGAAACATGTATTGTCAAAATTATTGTGAGATTTAAAAATTCTCAGCAACCGGTCGCTGTTTTAGTGCACTCCAGCTTCCCCTTCGCAATTAAAGGCTCCTCGAGTTAATCTCGATACCACTTGTGTCTATCGGCTTGTTAACCTTTTCCATTGTTCATTTTGATGTCGATGTACTTGGCAATTAATAGTAAACATAAAAGATAAATAAATAAAGGTTAGATTTGAAAAAAATAAAAATAATAGTATATTGCATACGGAGGGAGTAAGGTCGTTAATCGAAAGATGATAACCCAAAACTAAATAATAATGTAGTTGGCCTGAAAAAAGTAGAACTAAACTTGCCCATCCCGATGTCGCATAGCTGATTGTTAGTGATTAGCAAAAAATGCAACTAGGTATTATTATAGTATTCGGCATGTTGACGCTAATTGATTTAAAACTATAGTTGTGTTGTATTTACTTTAGATTAAATTAATAAAATTTATTAATCAAGGAATATGATGTGCAGTAGTAACTAAAATGTATTTTTTGTTTTAGTGACGGATGCGCTGCGCCCATCTCGGCCGCCCTGTCGTCGTCATCGCGCTCCACCGTCCCTAATGCCAAAGTGTGTGCGCGCAGTGCTCCGAACGCTCTCCGAACTGCTGCGATATTATCCAATTTACAGTACTTTCTTTTCTACTACGGTTGTTTTTGGGTGAGATATCCTGCCAAAAAACCATCGCACGATAGCGATGAACGAATGCTGTGTAGTGCTCACACCGAACTTTCTTAGTTCAGCACTGTTTTAAGTGCTTGTATTTTTGGGCTGTGTGAAGCTTACCTAGAGTTGGATTAGCTTTAGCCCTTGTTACTACGTATCCACCCACCGTTATGCCGCGTGCGACCGCCGCGTCCCGACCCCGCTGCTTCCGGCTTGTAGCTCCTTCGTTCGACATATCATATAGGCAAGCGATCGTGGCCAATTATCTGCGATGTTCGGGACATTTTCACCGGCCGGGCCCGCAACTAGCCACGACCGGCATACGCAATATTTAAAAATATACATCTACTTAAATAAATCGAATTTGAAGCTACGTACTAAAATAATAATCATTACTGTGTAGATAAATCAATAATCAAAAGCCACACACACCGGACAGTGATTTGTTTATTTGTATCAAGCCGGCATTAATCGTGTACGTTAATGTTATTGTTGTTTGGTTCGCGGGGCTTCGGGCAGCGTGGGGTCCGGCCCCCCTCGCACCCTTGCCCCACCCTACACCACTGTGCGTATCCAACGCCGCTCATTGTCATTTATTTGTGAAATCAGTATGAATCTAGTCATGTTTGTTACAATTTAAAATATTTTATAAATGTTGATTAATATACGACATTCCTATTTCACTTGATTTATTGCTACAGTTATTTCCTTTCAGCAACTACTACTTATTATTATTGTTCTTATCGTTTTCCTTTCTTTGTCCTTATTATTATTTAAGATGTCGTTTAAATGTTAAACTTATTCAGGCATTTTGAGATGCAAAGGTGTCAAATTTATTAAAAATAAAATAAATTTATAATTAAGTTTTAATACGAATTTATAAATTCATTCAAAATGTCTAAAAACTAGCACGCTGCCGATGTAGTGAAATCAAATGAACTTGTATAGATTTTTGTTATGTAATTTTTGTTATATAAAATTTATTAAAAACTTTAAACCAATTTGTGCCATATTTAACTTTCAAACGATCGTGTCGATTTGTTCGTCGACTATTATACTGCGTCTCTCGTTGTCTTTTATTTATTTACGTGCAACTTTGCCGCATTAAAAAGGCTCCCAATTTTACTCTTATATTCGACACTTTTGCATTTCAAAACGGATCTCGCCAAAGACTGCAACCGCACTTTTGTTTTGGAGTAGCGTACTTGCGCCATCTGGTTTTCGATTATTTAATTTAATCTCTCGCACCTCTCTTTTATTTGTCTTTATACAGGGCACTCCGTTTTCGATGGTTACGTATTACGTCTTGGGAGAGAAAAAATAAATTTTTTTTATGCAAATTTTTAAACAATCGAGATAACAAATCACAAACAACTTTTTATTGGTTTACTTCTTGCTGTCCCGTTCGACCGTGCCTACTCTATTTTTAATTGCACCAAAACAAAAATTCTCAAAAATTTAAATTTGCTGATTGCTACTTAAATATTTATTCGTTTAAAAAACAATATGTATGTACATATTTTTACTCAAATTTATAGGGTAACTGGAAAGCCTGGATAATTTAAAAATTTATTCAACGTTTCGTTTTGCAGAAGTTCCCAACACGGTAGGTTCTATAAGTTAAAAATTTTTATACAACTGCCTGTTTAATAATTTCAGCGATATATAACTAACACGAACAACCTGACATTAAAATTTTAGTGCGGAAAATAACTGGAAGAAAATTACGTCCCGCAATAGAAAAATAAATAAGACGATTACAATTTTCGTTTAGATTAAACTCAAATACAAGATTAATTACAACATTCTATTTTGGAATTAAAAGTGGCTATATTAATTTTTAATTAATCGCTTAAAATTTAAAGAAGCTTCGTGGCAGTAGCACGTTAACCCGGCCCACAAATTTAAATATTTCCAAAAGCAATTATGGTAGTTCGTTGTGTAATTTATAAATATAAAAATTAAATTTTATGGATTATTCAAAAATACGCCTAAAAAATGGTCAAAAATCTCTACAGGGCGACCAAACTAGAAAATTACGGACCTAGAAAGGCACAGATTTCCGAGTACAACAAATTATTAAAAATAATTAAAAAGTAATAGGTATTCAAATTTGTTCCCGTATTAAAAGTAAAAGTAATAAAAAATTTATAAAATTAACAAATTAACCATAAATCATGTAAATTTAAATTTTTATTGGGACAGGCAAAACTTCTCAGGAAGCAAAATAATGAAGTACCTACATATATCGCAAAAACTTCTAAAAACACTGTATTTTTAAGTAAAAATAATGGAAAACATAAAAATCCAATATGTCGACCGTAATATGAAAATGCAAATTTAATGATCAAAGTATAATAGATATTACATTGAAGTTTTATATAATATTTTGTTATTTTTAGTAAATATTGGAAACTAGAATGTATTACAATAAATTTATTTACTATTTTTGTACAATTATTTATGCATTGTGTATATTATAAAAATTATATCGTTGCCCCTAGCAAAACGGAACCGGTATATGAATTTATATAGAATAATAATTATGTAGTTTGTTTATCTATTCTCACAAAACTTCGGAACCGCATCAGTTTTGATACGGTTTTCACCAAATTAATATTATTCCATAGCAGGTTTTAGTAATAAAACTCTTTTGCCGAGATTTCTATTTATCATATGTAACCTGGTCTACGAAAAGGGGATTTACGTTCGAAAAACAGTTTTCGAGAAAACAGCGGTTAAAGATAAATAACTCATTTCGTTAGTTTTTCTCTTTTCCCTGCGTCGCCCGATGTTTTACTATTTTCAACAAAGTCAAGTGTTGATTCTGTTCAGAATATTATAGTAGTTAATCGCGTAAGTTGCTAATATCGGATTTCTAATCAAAAAACACTGAAGAAATGAGTTTATTAATGTTATCACTTTGTCCGTTCTTTTTCCGTTAGTCTTTCACATCACAAAAAATAAAAAATGAGTGTTGATGAGAAGTTCAGTGCCGTCTACAGACAATATTTTCGAAAACCGATGAAGACAACGTCCAGGACAATGACAGGTTCGACGATGATGTTAATTCGAATGATGATGATGAACTACATTTCTCTCCGGCAGAATATGATGTCCTTAATTTCAGATACAAGTAAAGCAGATCATGTTTTTTATCTCATAATTCGTAAAATTTTTCTTATTCCAAATTTTTTTGTACTCTTCTTTCTCTTCATTTTTAGTGAACTTTTAAACAAGTTATGACTTTTTGGTTTTCACCATATGAAAGAGCATCCCAAACTCAATCCGAATCGACAAAAAAGTGGAAAATGAGTTTTTGACACCTAAGCCTCCTTTTCGTAGACCAAGTCACATATGAAATTTACTAATAGCAGCCATTATCAAGGATAAATTTTAAATAAAAAATTGCACAATAGATCAAGTTGGCTGAGATTATCACTAAGAAACTCTATAGAACTACAACATACAATTTTCTCTTCAAACGTAAAATATAATTATTATTTTTTTATGACGAGCGACACTAAAGTCCTTGACAACAAGATGCAAGTGAAATATAAAACGTTGTATGCATCATGAGGATTACTCGATGTTTATGCTCTTGAGCAACTTAGAAACTCTTGGGCCTGGCGGTTGCTCTCGACATAAACATCTTCATAATGCCCTTGATACATAAATAACTATTCTTGCACAAACAAGAGAATCTTAAAAACAGTTCGACAATAATAATTAGTAACGATTGAATGACTAAGAAAAAATAATTTTTTTAATATTTACCAAAAATTTAAAGTCCTTTGGAAAGCTGTATTTCCAAAATATATAGGTAACAACAATTTAATTTTTTCATTTTTAAATGAAATGTTAAATTGTTATCTAGTTGGGGTTTATTGTTCACTTTACACTTGGGTATCTGCAAAGATGCTACGTTGCAAAAAAAATTAAAATAATTATCAGTTAAAAAACTCACTATACAACCCATTAGAGTTTGAAGGTAGATACGTGGGAATTTACAAAAACTCGAGTTTAAATTGGTGATCCCAAGGAATCGCCTGGATTCTGGCCCAAGACTATTGTAAAATACTCGAGACTTTTTTTTAAGCAAAAATACCTAAGTAACAACTGGACTATTTTTAAAGTCAGAACAAGAAACGTTCAACATTAATACGTCAAAGAGAAATCTGATTACCATAATTTCCTCATAAACACTTACGTTTAATAAAAATGAATTCCAATTTAAACTTGAAAGTAATTTAATCAATTCACATGAAACCAAATATAACTCACAACACCTGAATGGCATAATACAACAAATTTTAAGTTCTTAACTTAATAATTTTAATCTCCAACAAATTACTTAAATATGGTGATACGTATCATTTAATAATAATTAAAACTTAAACTAATTCAATAGTAAAAACTTCCTGAAGACTAACCCCGGGCTTTCTTATGGTGAGGAATCTATTTTCTCCATCGTAAGAAGTTTTTAATTTTACAGTTCCTAATTCTGTAATAGAATAATTTTTAAAAAACGCTTAGCTATGACAAAGATGTGTTACTTACTTTTACTAGTTAATTTGGCCCCGGTGATATCACTTGGAGGTGCCACTATGACGACTCTTTCAAGCCAAGCTTTCGTTGGATAACTTGCTCCCTCATCGATAAAACTAAAAAAAATTAAAAGCTTTAAAATTAAGAAAAAGAGAAAGAAGATTAACTTACCTGCTTGTGAGTTTACCGTTCTGCATTTCAAACTGAATGTAGAGATAATTTTGGTTTTTATAACTGAAACTTTCATAATCATCAATGTATAAAGTTCCCTTTGCAGATTTCTACAAGAATAAATATTAATGTAACATCAAATAATAATAATCGAGTAGACTCACGATATCATCTAAAATTACATATAAGGTGAAGGGATCGTCGTGTGTTAATGTGGAAGCACGACGAGGACGATCTTTTCGACTTATTATGCTGCCGCTACGGTAATACACTGGTACCTAAAAGTATTTGGTTACTTTTCTTTTTCAAAACTTTCTAAATAGAACTGTGATTATTTAAGTTAGTTTTAAAAAAATGATTTGGTTCCTGCATATTCAACGATTCTTTATTAGTAATGTAGATGTACCTTATCTATAGTAACTGGAATGTTGACACTTCCAACTCCGGGGTATGCTTTAAAATCGTCAACATCGTACCAAATTTCTTTGGCACCTCCTGGGAAGTGCACATTGACATAAGATACTTTGGTTTCAGTCACAGGGTGCACCAATATAGACGATCCTAAAATAATTGTGTTAATCATCTTACTCAAGATGTATTGTCAGAAACATTACCCACTAAAATTTGATCATCAACATCTAACACATTCAAATCGTTTGGATACTGATAAAACAGCGGTCTAATCACCGGATCTCCCGTAATTGAATGCTCCCAAAATAAGGTGTACCACATTGGCAAATGAGCATAACGTTGTTTCAAAACAGTCTTTATACGGTTTTTAATGTCGGTATTGTATAAATAAGGTTCGCGTCTTCTGGTGTCAATATGAGCATGAGCTCTAAAGAAAGGTAACCATGCACCTGTCTGATACCATCTCTGCAGCAATTCTTCATCAGGATTATTGAAAAATCCACCTACATCGGCACCACAGAAACTTATTCCGGCAATGGCTTCGCTAAGACACATGGGCAAACTTATTGCTAAATGCGACCATTCGGCAGCGTTATCTCCAGTCCATATAGCTGCATATCGTTGTGATCCGGCAAAATGAGCTCTAGTCAAAATAAATGGCCTCAATTTATTTCCAGATCTGCTCAATAAGCCTTCGTAGGTTGCAATTGTCTGTGAACAATCATTGATAAGCAAAATTTTATAAAATAATTCAAAAACCCACATAAAACAGTCCATAAATATTATGTACATGTCGATGCTCCCAATCTCCATAATGAATACATTCCTTGGGCATAGTAACTTCGGGACCATTAAACACCGAAGGTTCGTTCATGTCGTTCCAAATGTAAACATCATTAGTTGTTCCTTTAAATTTATCCAAAGCATATAAACCTGAATAATAATCTCGAACCTTAGGATCAAAAAAGTCTAAATACGAACTAGAACCGGGCCAACACCAGCCTGAAAACAAATATGCATTAGGGTATTAACAAATTTCACATTTATTTCTTTTTTTATTTATTAACTAACATCTGCAATTCTTAATTCTTAAAAATTCTATTCAAATTATGTGTTGGAAATTCACAACCAATATTTTTTGTAATTTTTTGAATCCCTTTCTGCTTAACTTTTATGAAGTAGTTTTTATGCGTGATTTGGTGGAAGGGGATTATGCGTATATGGGGCAGGTGTTTTGAGAAGAAGTGCATGAACAACCACTATGAATTAAGACTTGCTCTTGTGTGTTGAATAGAGTTAAGTTAAGTTCCAGCGGGGAACACAATTATGCGGTATATTAAGCAAAATTTATAATTTTTAAAGTATTATTTACATTAAATGCGCCTTTTAAGTTTTGTAATATAGAAATTTAGTATTACCAACAAATTTTTTATTTTCACTTTATTCGCCAAAAATAAACTAATTAAAATAATTTTACAATCCGTTTCAATTTAATTTTTTAACTCTAATGTTGAAGTGGCAACATTATGTAGATTGCCTTTTATGGATTTGTTTAACTTGTGTTTTACCACAGTAATATTTTTTAATGTAGAAACAGTTGTTCTAATAACTCAAATAAATAGACAAGTTATTAATCTTGTGTGACCAATCACTTATTTTGCCATCATCCAAGAAATTTATAAACTTCCCTTGCAATGTATGAGATGGCCGGGTGCACCATGCCAACACCAGTCAACAACGATCGAAAATGTATAAAACATGTATTGCTGTTACCCATCATCGTTATTAAATTAGTTTCAATAAGCAATGTTTTATTGAAGATTTAAAACACAGCATTCCTTATTATTACCAATAGTAGGTACGTTAATGCTTACCTTCATAGACACTTCCATCTTTATTTTTGACATAATAACCATTAGCGAGAGCATCTTCATGTAAAAAGTATCCTCCTTCCCTCTTGATGTGAGGATCGATGATTATAACTAACTTACGTCCAGTTGAGGTGAGATTTTGTACCATTTCGGTTGGATGTTGAAATTTAATGCTATCCCAAGTGAAATACTTCTTTCCATCGGTATACTCAATATCCAGCCACATTACATCCAAGGGTATATCGTGAAGATCAAAATTGTCCACCACATTTCGCACATCATCTTCATCGTTGTAATTCCACCTACTTTGATGGTAGGCCAGAGTGAAATATTGAGGCAAAGGAGCGTTGCCGGTTAAGCGGGAATATTGACGAATAGCTTTCTGAGGTGTTGGCCCCAAAAAGACAAACAAATCAGCCACACCACTTTCGCTCATAAAGCGAGCATCGACACGTGTTTCAGTGCGTTGACCCGATACCAAATTAACCAGAGATGAAACGACGTTGGTATCTTTACTATTGGAAATATCTACCCAAGTTTCAGCTGCATTGTGCCAAAAAACACCAACCGTACGTTCCGGACTAAACATTTCAAAATAAAAGATGAGCAAATAAACATTTATGTGTCGCAGAAATTACACCAACCTGTGAGCATATAAAACAGGAACCGCACCATAAATGGCCATAGTTGAATCGACTTCGTATTCAAAGACATCTAAATTGAAGAGACGATAAGGGTCTGTACTGGTTCCGTATGTTGTTTTTAATGGAAGTCGATCTGCGTGTTCTGGTAATCCATATGCTCTGTGAGCATTCGGAAATGTTATATCCATGGCAATTGCTTCGGGACCTCTAGGTTTTGAATCATGATGAGATTTAAAATTTTCTTCCCAAGCACCTGGATCTTCCTAAATTTACAAAAATTTAATTTCCCATTTGTCTACTAAAAAAACATGTAATATATTATTGCATACCTGTGGTGCTTGTTCTCCCAAGTCGGTGTCGCCTTCTCTAAAAACGCAAAAATTGATTCATCAAAAACTTGAAAACTTAAAAAAAAAGTTAACTTACTGATTAACAACTTTTGAACGTAAATGTTCAAAGGAAAAGAGTCCTCTTCCGTTGACAACCACGGCCAAACTGTCATCGCCTTCATAAAACTCCACCTTAAACGGATCGGCTTTTATCACAACTTTATTGCCCCCCGATTTTATGGTAATTTCTTCCTTGGAACGGCTAACAACTTCCAGTCTAAAAAAAGGAACAATAACAAAACAAGTTCAAACCATTTATTCAAAATACTCACTTATTTTGGAGAGGTTCTCCAACTAATGCACCTTCGACTTCATATCTAGGATGAAGTGGCTTAATTTCGTTTACAAACAAACGAAATGTGCTGTCGGCAAGTGTGGTTAGCACAAACTTAAGAGCAACATCTGCATCTCTGTTGTAAAGTTCAGTTTCGACTGAAGTTTCTAAAATTTGTAGCTTATCAAAGTTTAACGCATAATGAGCATCTTCAGGTTTAAGAGGACGCAAACGCCTAAAAGATAAACATCATTTAATAATTATTTATATGGTCATTTTGATGTGGAACTACGAAATAACATCGAGAGTACAAATGCAAAAAAACATGTCACACTTTAAATACTTACAGCTTTAAAGCTAAAAATCATCAAGTTATAAATAATACATTATAGTAAGTAAAGTTTTATTATGGTCCCATTTATAACAAATCAAGTTTTAACAGTTCAATACAGTTGCGTTAGACAATAGAGAATAGGAACAATGCTAATATCGTAAGCTTCATAAAAAAATATGTTTGTTTAATGTTTTAGAAAATTAATTCCACTTATGCTCATCCACTTCAGCAGTTTAAGTAGTACTTAATTTTATTTTTTTATATTTCACAAGTTAAAAATCAATACATTTATTACTTTTGAGATCAAAGCATTAGAGATTAGAGCATTTACTTTCTATTATATCGTGCAGGTTTTGGAAATAATTTTATGCATAGCTTGCGATATTATCTTTACCACCAATGCAACTAGTAGCATTTACGGTGTGGAAAACGTGAATATTTTAAAAGTGACGGTACACTAGTCGAACTTGAAGAACGATCGCAGCCGATTGAAAATATAATAAATTAATCAAATAAAAATGTAGGATATGATTTATTCAATACTTCCTCTAGACGGTCTGTTTCAGGATAAACAGAAAAAACAAATAACCACTTGTTTCGTACTATTAAACTAATTTATGCATAAAATGTACCGAGGATGTTTAAACTTACCTGCAAAAACTGCTTTGTTCACATGTTTTAAAATTACTGTGATCTACTGCAAAATTTACGGTAAGTAAACAAAAACCGAATATGAGTAATCTGAAAGAAGAAAAGAGTTAGGTTAGTAATGCCGGTGTTTATCTTATAAAAGAAACCTTTTGTATTTCGATTTATTAAAGCCAACAGTATAATTAATTAAATACGCATGAAATATTCAATTGGTTAACAAAATTGCTAATAATTATAAAATTTATAAATTTTTGTTACCTTAGTGACATCACCTCCATCTTAGCACCACGCTGTCACTTCTAACTAGTTGTCAATATCGCAATTTATGTATAATGAAACTTGAAAAAAATATTACTTTAGTAGATAATTGTTATTATCTCACGATTATTTGATATCAATTTTAAAAAATGTTATTTATAGAAAAAATATAAAATCGATTAAAATTTTCCGCGGTTGACAACTTGCGCAGCTGATTATTAAGTGTTATTTTATGATTTGTGAATTGTAGTGGATGCACATTTATTCCTTTTAAGCTATAACTTTTATTATGTAGGATTGGATGAGTAAAATAATAACCTTGTGTTATTATTTTGCAGTTTAAGAAGAATAAGCCGTAACAGCTTGTACTATTTCTTACAATGACGACCAGGGTATCTTTCTTTCAAACGATCCTATTGTTATCGTTAAAGAAGTTTAGAAACTAGAACAGGACCAAGCCCTTAGTAAATGGCGGAAAATGGGCCTTTCCCCCTTTGAATTGTAAAAACTTAAATTTAATTGACAGTACGAGAAGTAAATATCCCCATTTTATTATAAAAAAAAAGCGACGAATTGAAGTTTAAAATTAGAATAATTGTCTTAAATTAAAAGCACGCAGAATAAATTTTCAACTTTAATAAAATCGTTGGTAGGAATTGCTTATTTTCTGTTAAGCAGAAACTTAATTAACATAATGAACAATGTAGTAGCATTTAAATAAACGTCTCAAAAATTTAAAAATATAAATGCACAACCTTTTTGTGTTAAATAAATTTATCTATCTAATTGTGGTTTAAACTTAAACAACTGGTGCTGGATTTTGTTGTGTCTTTTCTGGCTGAACTTGATTGATGGATTGATCAACTTGTTTGGGTTTTACATTAGGAGGATTATTTGGTTCAGCCACTTGTTTAGGTGGTGATGGTACGTTTTGTTGCTGATTGACTGGCACGTTTTGTTGTTGGGGCTGATTATTGGAAATGGTTTGTTGTTGAACTCCTTGCACTGGATTTTGCTGTTGTCCTTGATTTACTTGCTGATTTGTTTGGTAATACTGATCGCCTTGATTTTGGTGAGGTGGCTGCTGTTGCTGATAGCCTTGATTGGGATTATTGTTAGTTCGCTGTCCTTGATGCTGTGGAATTTGATTAGGATGCTGTCCCTGCTGATATTGTGGATTCTGATTGGGATGTTGTCCTTGATATTGTGGAATTTGATTAGGGTATTGCCCTGGATATTGCGGAATTTGATTAGGATGCTGTCCGGGATATTGTGGGCCTTGATTAGGATGATAACCTGCATCAGGTGGATAATGACCGGGTGGATAATGACCACTTGGTGGATAATAACCCGGCGGTGGCGATTGCATCTAAAACAAAAAATGTTATATTAGAATCGGTGGGTTTCACATTTAAAATTCGTACCTGTTGATGTCTTATGTAAGCTTCCAACTCCTCGTTTGAGTAGGGTTTCTGTTCGTCTAAACCTTTCCAACCGTGATCCTGTTGAAAGTCTTGTTTCTTCGTTTGACTTAAAAATTCATGAAAGTCAATGAAATTATCTTTATTTAAATCGACTTCTTGGAACACTTGCTCTCGCATTCGTTCCATTTCTTCTACCCGCTCTCTCATGTCGTCTTCGGGTGCGCCAGCTGCATACATTTTATCCAGTTCTTTAACAAATAGCGCCTTTACTTCGGCCTCGTCCCAATAACCGTTTGAATCCAAGTCGTGCATCATAAAGAAAGTTTTAGGATCGAATTCTTGTTGCATATGATCCTGTTCTTCCCACACTTCCTCTAACTGCGCCTTGTGTCCAGGTTCGTGCAGAGGTTGATGCTTCTTATGTTTATTCTCCAATTCCTCGTATTCCTTTTCCAGTTTCTGCCTTTCGTCGCCGTTAGTATGATTAAGTTTATTGAACTTATCGTATTCTTTTTGCAACTCATATTGTTTAAATTCTTCGCGTCGTTTACGATCCGCCTCCGACAAATCTTCGGTAGTTTTCTTTATCAACTTTTTCAAATCTTCAATTTCGAACGTATGCGGATTGACTTGATCCAAGTGTCCGTGGTTGGGATCATCGAGAACCTCGTTTGCATTCAGTTGTTCCGTCAAAGTTCTCAACCTATCAAGTTCTTGCCGTTTTAATTCGTCCAGTCTGCTTCTGACGTGGTGAGCCACAAATTCTAACTGGTTGGCGATTTTTCCGGACCTGATGTCGGCCTCGTCGGCAGCCTCCAATTTTTTCTTGAAATCGACATCCGATTCCAATGTACCGACCACTTCCTTAAGATAACGATGGTAGTGCATGATTTCCTGAAGGTACTCGCCATGTGAATCATCTTCTTTTTCTTCTTTCTTTTCTTTAGTAATCGGGGGCGCAACGCAACACTGCAATATTACACAAAAGCATAACAAAACCAACAACCCAACTTTCATTTTATTTTTTGAGCAAACCTCGACAACTTGAATTAGATGGAACAAAAAATAATGATAAACACTTTTCGATACTATAAATTTAATAACATATTTTTTATTCAAGTGTTATTGACGTGTTTTGCGATAATTGGATTGACAGTTGAACCCACCACTTACCACTGACAGCGGATATATAGCAAGCTGCGCAATCGTAATGGGAAAATTTAAAAATTAAATTTTTTAGACTCGCGGCTCTTTTGACCTAATATTCCTGATCTATGATTCTATGATTTCGTCAAAGCGGTGATTTTGAGGAGTTCACGTGATACGAAATGAATCTATTAAATAAACAAATAAAATATTATTAAGAGGGCCATGACTATTACTCGAGCGTATGTTTCCTAACCTAGTAATTTAACCTGTACTTCAAAACGTAGTCACAATAATTAAAATTTATTATAAAATTAAATAAATTGAATTAGTTCATATTTGGTAGATTTTACAGATTTCGATAATAAAGGAATCGGCAACCGATTTAGTAAGTACCTATGTAAATTTGATAATATTTTTATAGAAAGATAATAATTTTTAGATATTTTAGGCAGAATGTAGAAGCTATGTTTCTACTAAGAAAGTTTTCTGAGGCTCAAACGACACAGAAGCTTATTCGATCCTTTGGAATAGTAAATTGTCTTTAAAACAACGACTCTTACTTTAGTCTCGACAGTCTCGAAAAAAAGTGGGGTAATTTAAGCGATAACGACGTGAAAGTCAAGGGCGAAATAGAAACTGATCAGGCAAATCAGTTCAGTTCAGTCCATAGTTCAGTCGCTAAGGGAAAAAATTTGGAACTGCTATGTACAAACGAGGCTCTTAACAATACCAACGTTTTTTATCATGTTATATGATCATGATTTTTCAATTAGACAAAACTAGAGAAACAACTCTTTATAGCAAATATGGTATTACACGGATATTATTTTAGCTTTCAATGTCTTACGACTGCAATGCTGGACTTAACGATTTCATAACCCATATTTAAATGGGGTATATAATATGGATTTGTTAGGTTTTCATCTTTTGTTGGGATGCCTTTATTAATAGAAAACGTTTTCTTGCCAGTAATTATGTGTTTTCTGGTATGATAATATAAAAGTGTAACAATACAAATGTCATACTTACATGATTTCTCACCTGTATGCAAAATTAAATAAATTTTTTCTGAGAACATTTATAATCGCAAAGTGATTAAAAATATGGCCACACTATGCTCGTTCAACAAGATTGCTGGTAAAAATCGGGGTCATAAAATATTTAAAAGCTAAAACATGCTTAACACGAAAAGTCAATTTAATCCTTCTTAATTCTCTCTAAATCAATTGCTCTTAATAGTTCTAAATAAATACATGAACGCATGTATTTATAGAAAATCATAAAAATATGCTGATTTTAAGGAAATAATTTCTACATTTAGTAAATCCCTACAGCATGATAGGTTCGTCACATAATTATTTACTGCAACAGAAAGTGGCATACTTCTTATTTCTCTTTTCCTAATATTTTACAAGCTAATAAGCACAAATAATTTATTTTTTAACAGGAAAACATAAACTGCAGGAGAAACTAATAACTCTTCTGATTTCTGCTTTCCTAATACCTTTGAAACAAAAATTCACAAATAATTCAATGTTTTTCACCCTCTTGTAACAGGAGAACATAAATTGAAGGAGAAATTTTGAATAAATTCAGAATTTTTTTTTTTAACAAGAATTCGGTGAGATTTTAAAAGTTTTCCACTTTTCTGTAACAGGCAAACATAAACTGAAAGAGATTTTCTAATAATATTTCTTATTTCAGTTTTCTTAATACTTTCTAAACAAATTCACTAAAAATTTTAAGTTTATCGATATTTCTGTAACAGGGGAATATTACATGAAAAAAATTTTATAATAATTTTTGTTTTTACTGTTTTTCTAATACATTTCAAACAAGAATTCTCTATAATTTAAAAATTTTTGAGCCTTCTGTAATAGGAGAACATAAACTGAAGGAAAAATACTAATAATTTTTATTATATTTGCTTTACTCATAATCTTTAAACAATAATTCGCTAGAAATTTTAAGTTTTTCACATTTCTGTAACAGTAAAACAAACTGAAGGTGATATTCTAATATTTTTTCTTATTTCTGCTTTCCTCATACTTTTCAAACAAAAATTCGCTAAAAATTTTAAGTTTTTTACCTTTCTGTAACAGGTAAACATAAACTGAAGGAGAAATTCTACTAATTTATCTAATTTCTGCATTCCTAATACTTTTCAAAAATTTGCTAAAAATTTTAAGTTTTTCACCTTTCTGTAACAGGTGAACACAAACCGAAGGCGAAATTCTAATAATTTTTCTTATATCTGCTTTCCTAAAACTTATTTCTTTACTAATTACTCTTTTGATTTATGCGCTCCTAATACTTTGAGAGCAAAAATTGACTTAAAATTTAAGATTTTTGAACTTTTTATAGCAGGAAAACATAAACCGCGGGAGAAATTGTAATTACTCTTTTGATTTATGCGCTCCTAATACTTTGAGAGCAAAAATTGACTTAAAATTTAAGATTTTTGAACTTTTTATAGCAGGAAAACATAAACCGCGGGAGAAATTGTAATTACTCTTTTGATTTATGCGCTCCTAATACTTTGAGAGCAAAAATTGACTTAAAATTTAAGATTTTTGAACTTTTTATAGCAGGAAAACATAAACCGCGGGAGAAATTGTAATTACTCTTTTGATTTATGCGCTCCTAATACTTTGAGAGCAAAACTTGACTTAAAATTTAAGATTTTTGAACTTTTTATAGCAGGAAAACATAAACCGCGGGAGAAATTGTAATTACTTTTTTGATTTATGCGCTCCTAATACTTTGAGAGCAAAAATTGACTTAAAATTTTAGATATTTGAACTTTTTATAGCAGGAAAACATAAACCGCGGGAGAAATTGTAATTACTCTTTTGATTTATGCGCTCCTAATACTTTGAGAGCAAAAATTGACTTAAAATTTAAGATTTTTGAACTTTTTATAGCAGGAAAACATAAACCGCGGGAGAAATTGTAATTACTCTTTTGATTTATGCGCTCCTAATACTTTGAGAGCAAAACTTGACTTAAAATTTAAGATTTTTGAATTTTTATAGCAGGAAAACAAACCGCGGGAGAAATTGTAATTACTCTTTTGATTGATGCGCTCCTAATACTTTGAGAGCAAAAATTGACTTAAAATTTAAGATTTTTTCACTTTTTATAGCAGGAAAACATAAACCGCGGGAGAAATTGTAATTACTTTTTTGATTTATGCGCTCCTAATACTTTGAGAGCAAAAATTGACTTAAAATTTAAGATTTTTGAACTTTTTATAGCAGGAAAACATAAACCGCGGGAGAAATTGTAATTACTCTTTTGATTTATGCGCTCGTAATACTTTGAGAGCAAAAATTCACTTAAAATTTAAGATTTTTGAACTTTTTATAGCAGGAAAACATAAACCGCGGGAGAAATTGTAATTACTCTTTTGATTTATGCGCTCCTAATACTTTGAGAGCAAAAAATGACTTAAAATTTAAGATTTTTGAACTTTTTATAGCAGGAAAACATAAACCGCGGGAGAAATTGTAATTACTCTTTTGATTTATGCGCTCCTAATACTTTGAGAGCAAAACTTGTCTTAAATTTTTGAATTTTTATAGCAGGAAAACAAACCGCGGGAGAAATTGTAATTACTCTTTTGATTTATGCGCTCCTAATACTTTGAGAGCAAAAATTGACTTAAAATTTAAGATTTTTTCACTTTTTATAGCAGGAAAACATAAACCGCGGGAGAAATTGTAATTACTTTTTTGATTTATGCGCTCCTAATACTTTGAGAGCAAAAATTGACTTAAAATTTAAGATTTTTGAACTTTTTATAGCAGGAAAACATAAACCGCGGGAGAAATTGTAATTACTCTTTTGATTTATGCGCTCCTAATACTTTGAGAGCAAAAATTGACTTAAAATTTAAGATTTTTGAACTTTTTATAGCAGGAAAAGATAAACCGCGGGAGAAATTGTAATTACTCTTTTGATTTATGCGCTCCTAATACTTTGAGAGCAAAAATTGACTTAAAATTTAAGATTTTTTCACTTTTTATAGCAGGAAAACATAAACCGCGGGAGAAATTGTAATTACTTTTTTGATTTATGCGCTCCTAATACTTTGAGAGCAAAAATTGACTTAAAATTTAAGATTTTTGAACTTTTTATAGCAGGAAAACATAAACCGCGGGAATAATTGTAATTACTCTTTTGATTTATGCGCTCCTAATACTTTGAGAGCAAAAATTGACTTAAAGTTTAAGATTTTTGAACTTTTTATAGCAGGAAAACATAAACCGCGGGAGAAATTGTAATTACTTTTTTGATTTATGCGCTCCTAATACTTTGAGAGCAAAACTTGACTTAAAATTTAAGATTTTTGAACTTTTTATAGCAGGAAAACATAAACCGCGGGAGAAATTGTAATTACTCTTTTGATTTATGCGCTCCTAATACTTTGAGAGCAAAAATTGACTTAAAATTTTAGATATTTGAACTTTTTATAGCAGGAAAACATAAACCGCGGGAGAAATTGTAATTACTCTTTTGATTTATGCGCTCCTAATACTTTGAGAGCAAAAATTGACTTAAAATTTTAGATATTTGAAATTTTTATAGCAGGAAAACATAAACCGCGGGAGAAATT
Organism: Cantharis rustica; assembly: GCA_911387805.1. NCBI lineage: Eukaryota > Metazoa > Arthropoda > Insecta > Coleoptera > Cantharidae > Cantharis > Cantharis rustica. The sequence goes on from OU426880.1 coordinate 397,794, forward strand.
GTAATTACTCTTTTGATTGATGCGCTCCTAATACTTTGAGAGCAAAAATTGACTTAAAATTTAAGATTTTTGAACTTTTTATAGCAGGAAAACATAAACCGCGGGAGAAATTGTAATTACTCTTTTGATTTATGCGCTCCTAATACTTTGAGAGCAAAAATTGACTTAAAATTTAAGATTTTTGAACTTTTTATAGCAGGAAAACATAAACCGCGGGAGAAATTGTAATTACTCTTTTGATTTATGCGCTCCTAATACTTTGAAAGCAAAAATTGACTTAAAATTTAAGATTTTTGAACTTTTTATAGCAGGAAAACATAAACCGCGGGAGAAATTGTAATTACTCTTTTGATTTATGCGCTCCTAATACTTTGAGAGCAAAACTTGACTTAAAATTTAAGATTTTTGAACTTTTTATAGCAGGAAAACATAAACCGCGGGAGAAATTGTAATTACTCTTTTGATTTATGCGCTCCTAATACTTTGAGAGCAAAAATTGACTTAAAATTTAAGATTTTTGAACTTTTTATAGCAGGAAAACATAAACCGCGGGAGAAATTGTAATTACTCTTTTGATTTATGCGCTCCTAATACTTTGAGAGCAAAACTTGACTTAAAATTTAAGATTTTTGAATTTTTATAGCAGGAAAACAAACCGCGGGAGAAATTGTAATTACTCTTTTGATTGATGCGCTCCTAATACTTTGAGAGCAAAAATTGACTTAAAATTTAAGATTTTTTCACTTTTTATAGCAGGAAAACATAAACCGCGGGAGAAATTGTAATTACTTTTTTGATTTATGCGCTCCTAATACTTTGAGAGCAAAAATTGACCTAAAATTTAAGATTTTTGAACTTTTTATAGCAGGAAAACATAAACCGCGGGAGAAATTGTAATTACTCTTTTGATTTATGCGCTCCTAATACTTTGAGAGCAAAAATTCACTTAAAATTTAAGATTTTTGAACTTTTTATAGCAGGAAAACATAAACCGCGGGAGTAATTGTAATTACTCTTTTGATTTATGCGCTCCTAATACTTTGAGAGCAAAAATTGACTTAAAATTTTAGATATTTGAACTTTTTATAGCAGGAAAACATAAACCGCGGGAGAAATTGTAATTACTCTTTTGATTTATGCGCTCCTAATACTTTGAGAGCAAAAATTGACTTAAAATTTAAGATTTTTGAACTTTTTATAGCAGGAAAACCTAAACCGCGGGAGAAATTGTAATTACTCTTTTGATTTATGCGCTCCTAATACTTTGAGAGCAAAAATTGACTTAAAATTTTAGATATTTGAACTTTTTATAGCAGGAAAACATAAACCGCGGGAGAAATTGTAATTACTCTTTTGATTTATGCGCTCCTAATACTTTGAGAGCAAAAATTGACTTAAAATTTAAGATATTTGAACTTTTTATAGCAGGAAAACATAAACCGCGGGAGAAATTGTAATTACTCTTTTGATTTATGCGCTCCTAATACTTTGAGAGCAAAAATTGACTTAAAATTTAAGATTTTTGAACTTTTTATAGCAGGAAAACACAAACCGCGGGAGAAATTGTAATTACTCTTTTGATTTATGCGCTCCTAATACTTTGAGAGCAAAAATTGACTTAAAATTTTAGATATTTGAACTTTTTATAGCAGGAAAACATAAACCGCGGGAGAAATTGTAATTACTCTTTTGATTTATGCGCTCCTAATACTTTGAGAGCAAAACTTGACTTAAAATTTAAGATTTTTGAACTTTTTATAGCAGGAAAACACAAACCGCGGGAGAAATTGTAATTACTCTTTTGATTTATGCGCTCCTAATACTTTGAGAGCAAAAATTGACTTAAAATTTAAGATTTTTTCACTTTTTATAGCAGGAAAACATAAACCGCGGGAGAAATTGTAATTACTTTTTTGATTTATGCGCTCCTAATACTTTGAGAGCAAAAATTGACTTAAAATTTAAGATTTTTGAACTTTTTATAGCAGGAAAACATAAACCGCGGGAGAAATTGTAATTACTCTTTTGATTTATGCGCTCCTAATACTTTGAGAGCAAAAATTGACTTAAAATTTAAGATTTTTGAACTTTTTATAGCAGGAAAAGATAAACCGCGGGAGAAATTGTAATTACTCTTTTGATTTATGCGCTCCTAATACTTTGAGAGCAAAAATTGACTTAAAATTTAAGATTTTTGAACTTTTTATAGCAGGAAAACATAAACCGCGGGAGTAATTGTAATTACTCTTTTGATTTATGCGCTCTTAATACTTTGAGAGCAAAAATTGACTTAAAATTTTAAATATTTGAACTTTTTATAGCAGGAAAACATAAACCGCGGGAGAAATTGTAATTACTCTTTTGATTTATGCGCTCCTAATACTTTGAGAGCAAAACTTGACTTAAAATTTAAGATTTTTGAACTTTTTATAGCAGGAAAACATAAACCGCGGGAGAAATTGTAATTACTTTTTTGATTTATGCGCTCCTAATACTTTGAGAGCAAAAATTGACTTAAAATTTTAAATATTTGAACTTTTTATAGCAGGAAAACATAAACCGCGGGAGAAATTGTAATTACTCTTTTGATTTATGCGCTCCTAATACTTTGAGAGCAAAACTTGACTTAAAATTTAAGATTTTTGAACTTTTTATAGCAGGAAAACATAAACCGCGGGAGAAATTGTAATTACTTTTTTGATTTATGCGCTCCTAATACTTTGAGAGCAAAAATTGACTTAAAATTTTAAATATTTGAACTTTTTATAGCAGGAAAACATAAACCGCGGGAGAAATTGTAATTACTCTTTTGATTTATGCGCTCCTAATACTTTGAGAGCAAAACTTGACTTAAAATTTAAGATTTTTGAATTTTTATAGCAGGAAAACAAACCGCGGGAGAAATTGTAATTACTCTTTTGATTTATGCGCTCCTAATACTTTGAGAGCAAAAATTGACTTAAAATTTAAGATTTTTTCACTTTTTATAGCAGGAAAACATAAACCGCGGGAGAAATTGTAATTACTTTTTTGATTTATGCGCTCCTAATACTTTGAGAGCAAAAATTGACCTAAAATTTAAGATTTTTGAACTTTTTATAGCAGGAAAACATAAACCGCGGGAGAAATTGTAATTACTCTTTTGATTTATGCGCTCGTAATACTTTGAGAGCAAAAATTCACTTAAAATTTAAGATTTTTGAACTTTTTATAGCAGGAAAACATAAACCGCGGGAGAAATTGTAATTACTCTTTTGATTTATGCGCTCCTAATACTTTGAGAGCAAAAAATGACTTAAAATTTAAGATTTTTGAACTTTTTATAGCAGGAAAAGATAAACCGCGGGAGAAATTGTAATTACTCTTTTGATTTATGCGCTCCTAATACTTTGAGAGCAAAAATTCACTTAAAATTAAAGATTTTTGAACTTTTTATAGCAGGAAAACATAAACCGCGGGAGTAATTGTAATTACTCTTTTGATTTATGCGCTCCTAATACTTTGAGAGCAAAAATTGACTTAAAATTTTAGATATTTGAACTTTTTATAGCAGGAAAACATAAACCGCGGGAGAAATTGTAATTACTCTTTTGATTTATGCGCTCCTAATACTTTGAGAGCAAAAATTGACTTAAAATTTAAGATTTTTGAACTTTTTATAGCAGGAAAACATAAACCGCGGGAGAAATTGTAATTACTCTTTTGATTTATGCGCTCCTAATACTTTGAGAGCAAAACTTGACTTAAAATTTAAGATTTTTGAACTTTTTATAGCAGGAAAACATAAACCGCGGGAGAAATTGTAATTACTTTTTTGATTTATGCGCTCCTAATACTTTGAGAGCAAAAATTGACTTAAAATTTTAAATATTTGAACTTTTTATAGCAGGAAAACATAAACCGCGGGAGAAATTGTAATTACTCTTTTGATTTATGCGCTCCTAATACTTTGAGAGCAAAAATTGACTTAAAATTTAAGATTTTTGAACTTTTTATAGCAGGAAAACATAAACCGCGGGAGAAATTGTAATTACTCTTTTGATTTATGCGCTCCTAATACTTTGAGAGCAAAACTTGACTTAAAATTTAAGATTTTTGAATTTTTATAGCAGGAAAACAAACCGCGGGAGAAATTGTAATTACTCTTTTGATTGATGCGCTCCTAATACTTTGAGAGCAAAAATTGACTTAAAATTTAAGATTTTTTCACTTTTTATAGCAGGAAAACATAAACCGCGGGAGAAATTGTAATTACTTTTTTGATTTATGCGCTCCTAATACTTTGAGAGCAAAAATTGACTTAAAATTTAAGATTTTTGAACTTTTTATAGCAGGAAAACATAAACCGCGGGAGAAATTGTAATTACTCTTTTGATTTATGCGCTCGTAATACTTTGAGAGCAAAAATTCACTTAAAATTTAAGATTTTTGAACTTTTTATAGCAGGAAAACATAAACCGCGGGAGAAATTGTAATTACTCTTTTGATTTATGCGCTCCTAATACTTTGAGAGCAAAAAATGACTTAAAATTTAAGATTTTTGAACTTTTTATAGCAGGAAAACATAAACCGCGGAAGAAATTGTAATTACTCTTTTGATTTATGCGCTCCTAATACTTTGAGAGCAAAACTTGACTTAAATTTTTGAATTTTTATAGCAGGAAAACAAACCGCGGGAGAAATTGTAATTACTCTTTTGATTTATGCGCTCCTAATACTTTGAGAGCAAAAATTGACTTAAAATTTAAGATTTTTGAACTTTTTATAGCAGGAAAACATAAACCGCGGGAGAAATTGTAATTACTTTTTTGATTTATGCGCTCCTAATACTTTGAGAGCAAAAATTGACTTAAAATTTAAGATTTTTGAACTTTTTATAGCAGGAAAACATAAACCGCGGGAGAAATTGTAATTACTCTTTTGATTTATGCGCTCCTAATACTTTGAGAGCAAAAATTGACTTAAAATTTAAGATTTTTGAACTTTTTATAGCAGGAAAAGATAAACCGCGGGAGAAATTGTAATTACTCTTTTGATTTATGCGCTCCTAATACGTTGAGAGCAAAAATTGACTTAAAATTTAAGATTTTTGAACTTTTTATAGCAGGAAAACATAAACCGCGGGAGTAATTGTAATTACTCTTTTGATTTATGCGCTCTTAATACTTTGAGAGCAAAAATTGACTTAAAATTTTAAATATTTGAACTTTTTATAGCAGGAAAACATAAACCGCGGGAGAAATTGTAATTACTCTTTTGATTTATGCGCTCCTAATACTTTGAGAGCAAAACTTGACTTAAAATTTAAGATTTTTGAACTTTTTATAGCAGGAAAACATAAACTGCGGGAGAAATTGTAATTACTTTTTTGATTTATGCGCTCCTAATACTTTGAGAGCAAAAATTGACTTAAAATTTTAAATATTTGAACTTTTTATAGCAGGAAAACATAAACCGCGGGAGAAATTGTAATTACTCTTTTGATTTATGCGCTCCTAATACTTTGAGAGCAAAACTTGACTTAAAATTTAAGATTTTTGAAATTTTTATAGCAGGAAAACATAAACCGCGGGAGAAATTGTAATTACTTTTTTGATTTATGCGCTCCTAATACTTTGAGAGCAAAAATTGACTTAAAATTTTAAATATTTGAACTTTTTATAGCAGGAAAACATAAACCGCGGGAGAAATTGTAATTACTCTTTTGATTTATGCGCTCCTAATACTTTGAGAGCAAAACTTGACTTAAAATTTAAGATTTTTGAATTTTTATAGCAGGAAAACAAACCGCGGGAGAAATTGTAATTACTCTTTTGATTGATGCGCTCCTAATACTTTGAGAGCAAAAATTGACTTAAAATTTAAGATTTTTTCACTTTTTATAGCAGGAAAACATAAACCGCGGGAGAAATTGTAATTACTTTTTTGATTTATGCGCTCCTAATACTTTGAGAGCAAAAATTGACCTAAAATTTAAGATTTTTGAACTTTTTATAGCAGGAAAACATAAACCGCGGGAGAAATTGTAATTACTCTTTTGATTTATGCGCTCGTAATATTTTTAGAGCAAAAATTCACTTAAAATTTAAGATTTTTGAACTTTTTATAGCAGGAAAACATAAACCGCGGGAGAAATTGTAATTACTCTTTTGATTTATGCGCTCCTAATACTTTGAGAGCAAAAAATGACTTAAAATTTAAGATTTTTGAACTTTTTATAGCAGGAAAAGATAAACCGCGGGAGAAATTGTAATTACTCTTTTGATTTATGCGCTCCTAATACTTTGAGAGCAAAAATTCACTTAAAATTAAAGATTTTTGAACTTTTTATAGCAGGAAAACATAAACCGCGGGAGTAATTGTAATTACTCTTTTGATTTATGCGCTCCTAATACTTTGAGAGCAAAAATTGACTTAAAATTTTAGATATTTGAACTTTTTATAGCAGGAAAACATAAACCGCGGGAGAAATTGTAATTACTCTTTTGATTTATGCGCTCCTAATACTTTGAGAGCAAAAATTGACTTAAAATTTAAGATTTTTGAACTTTTTATAGCAGGAAAACGTAAACCGCGGGAGAAATTGTAATTACTCTTTTGATTTATGCGCTCCTAATACTTTGAGAGCAAAAATTGACTTAAAATTTTAGATATTTGAACTTTTTATAGCAGGAAAACATAAACCGCGGGAGAAATTGTAATTACTCTTTTGATTTATGCGCTCCTAATACTTTGAGAGCAAAAATTGACTTAAAATTTAAGATTTTTGAACTTTTTATAGCAGGAAAACATAAACCGCGGGAGAAATTGTAATTACTCTTTTGATTTATGCGCTCCTAATACTTTGAAAGCAAAAATTGACTTAAAATTTAAGATTTTTGAACTTTTTATAGCAGGAAAACATAAACCGCGGGAGAAATTGTAATTACTCTTTTGATTTATGCGCTCCTAATACTTTGAGAGCAAAACTTGACTTAAAATTTAAGATTTTTGAACTTTTTATAGCAGGAAAACATAAACCGCGGGAGAAATTGTAATTACTTTTTTGATTTATGCGCTCCTAATACTTTGAGAGCAAAAATTGACTTAAAATTTTAAATATTTGAACTTTTTATAGCAGGAAAACATAAACCGCGGGAGAAATTGTAATTACTCTTTTGATTTATGCGCTCCTAATACTTTGAGAGCAAAAATTGACTTAAAATTTAAGATTTTTGAACTTTTTATAGCAGGAAAACATAAACCGCGGGAGAAATTGTAATTACTCTTTTGATTTATGCGCTCCTAATACTTTGAGAGCAAAACTTGACTTAAAATTTAAGATTTTTGAATTTTTATAGCAGGAAAACAAACCGCGGGAGAAATTGTAATTACTCTTTTGATTGATGCGCTCCTAATACTTTGAGAGCAAAAATTGACTTAAAATTTAAGATTTTTTCACTTTTTATAGCAGGAAAACATAAACCGCGGGAGAAATTGTAATTACTTTTTTGATTTATGCGCTCCTAATACTTTGAGAGCAAAAATTAACTTAAAATTTAAGATTTTTGAACTTTTTATAGCAGGAAAACATAAACCGCGGGAGAAATTGTAATTACTCTTTTGATTTATGCGCTCGTAATACTTTGAGAGCAAAAATTCACTTAAAATTTAAGATTTTTGAACTTTTTATAGCAGGAAAACATAAACCGCGGGAGAAATTGTAATTACTCTTTTGATTTATGCGCTCCTAATACTTTGAGAGCAAAAAATGACTTAAAATTTAAGATTTTTGAACTTTTTATAGCAGGAAAACATAAACCGCGGAAGAAATTGTGATTACTCTTTTGATTTATGCGCTCCTAATACTTTGAGAGCAAAACTTGACTTAAATTTTTGAATTTTTATAGCAGGAAAACAAACCGCGGGAGAAATTGTAATTACTCTTTTGATTTATGCGCTCCTAATACTTTGAGAGCAAAAATTGACTTAAAATTTAAGATTTTTTCACTTTTTATAGCAGGAAAACATAAACCGCGGGAGAAATTGTAATTACTTTTTTGATTTATGCGCTCCTAATACTTTGAGAGCAAAAATTGACTTAAAATTTAAGATTTTTGAACTTTTTATAGCAGGAAAACATAAACCGCGGGAGAAATTGTAATTACTCTTTTGATTTATGCGCTCCTAATACTTTGAGAGCAAAAATTGACTTAAAATTTAAGATTTTTGAACTTTTTATAGCAGGAAAAGATAAACCGCGGGAGAAATTGTAATTACTCTTTTGATTTATGCGCTCTTAATACTTTGAGAGCAAAAATTGACTTAAAATTTAAGATTTTTGAACTTTTTATAGCAGGAAAACATAAACCGCGGGAGTAATTGTAATTACTCTTTTGATTTATGCGCTCCTAATACTTTGAGAGCAAAAATTGACTTAAAATTTTAGATATTTGAACTTTTTATAGCAGGAAAACATAAACCGCGGGAGAAATTGTAATTACTCTTTTGATTTATGCGCTCCTAATACTTTGAGAGCAAAAATTGACTTAAAATTTAAGATTTTTGAACTTTTTATAGCAGGAAAACGTAAACCGCGGGAGAAATTGTAATTACTCTTTTGATTTATGCGCTCCTAATACTTTGAGAGCAAAAATTGACTTAAAATTTTAGATATTTGAACTTTTTATAGCAGGAAAACATAAACCGCGGGAGAAATTGTAATTACTCTTTTGATTTATGCGCTCCTAATACTTTGAGAGCAAAACTTGACTTAAAATTTAAGATTTTTGAACTTTTTATAGCAGGAAAACATAAACCGCGGGAGAATTTGTAATTACTCTTTTGATTTATGCGCTCCTAATACTTTGAGAGCAAAACTTGACTTAAAATTTAAGATTTTTGAACTTTTTATAGCAGGAAAACATAAACCGCGGGAGAAATTGTAATTACTCTTTTGATTTATGCGCTCCTAATACTTTGAGAGCAAAAATTGACTTAAAATTTAAGATTTTTGAACTTTTTATAGCAGGAAAACATAAACCGCGGGAGAAATTGTAATTACTCTTTTGATTTATGCGCTCCTAATACTTTGAGTGCAAAACTTGACTTAAAATTTAAGATTTTTGAACTTTTTTAGCAGGAAAACATAAACCGCGGGAGAAATTGTAATTACTCTTTTGATTTATGCGCTCCTAATACTTTGAGAGCAAAAATTGACTTAAAATTTTAGATATTTGAACTTTTTATAGCAGGAAAACATAAACCGCGGGAGAAATTGTAATTACTCTTTTGATTTATGCGCTCCTAATACTTTGAGAGCAAAACTTGACTTAAAATTTAAGATTTTTGAATTTTTATAGTAGGAAAACAAACCGCGGGAGAAATTGTAATTTCTCTTTTGATTTATGCGCTCCTAATACTTTGAGAGCAAAAATTGACTTAAAAATTAAGATTTTTGAACTTTTTATAGCAGGAAAACATAAACCGCGGGAGAAATTGTAATTACTTTTTTGATTTAAGCGCTCCTAATACTTTGAGAGCAAAAATTGACTTAAAATTTAAGATTTTTGAACTTTTTATAGCAGGAAAACATAAACCGCGGGAGAAATTGTAATTACTCTTTTGATTTATGCGCTCCTAATACTTTGAGAGCAAAAATTGACTTAAAATTTTAGATTTTTGAACTTTTTATAGCAGGAAAACATAAACCGCGGGAGAAATTGTAATTACTCTTTTGATTTATGCGCTCCTAATACTTTGAGAGCAAAGATTGACTTAAAATTTAAGATTTTTGAACTTTTTATAGCAGGAAAACATAAACCGCGGGAGAAATTGTAATTACTCTTTTGATTTATGCGCTCCTAATACTTTGAGAGCAAAAATTGACTTAAAATTTAAAATTTTTGAACTTTTTATAGCAGGAAAACATAAACCGCGGGAGAAATTGTAATTACTCTTTTTATTTATGCGCTCCTAATACTTTGAGAGCAAAACTTGACTTAAAATTTAAGATTTTTGAACTTTTTATAGCAGGAAAACATAAACCGCGGGAGAAATTGTAATTACTCTTTTGATTTATGCGCTCCTAATACTTTGAGAGCAAAAATTGACTTAAAATTTAAGATTTTTGAACTTTTTATAGCAGGAAAACATAAACCGCGGGAGAAATTGTAATTACTCTTTTGATTTATGCGCTCCTAATACTTTGAGAGCAAAAATTGACTTAAAATTTAAGATTTTTGAATTTTTATAGCAGGAAAACAAACCGCGGTAGAAATTGTAATTACTCTTTTGATTTATGCGCTCCTAATACTTTGAGAGCAAAAATTGACTTAAAATTTTAGATATTTGAACTTTTTATAGCAGGAAAACATAAACCGCGGGAGAAATTGTAATTACTCTTTTGATTTATGCGCTCCTAATACTTTGAGAGCAAAACTTGACTTAAAATTTAAGATTTTTGAATTTTTATAGTAGGAAAACAAACCGCGGGAGAAATTGTAATTTCTCTTTTGATTTATGCGCTCCTAATACTTTGAGAGCAAAAATTGACTTAAAAATTAAGATTTTTGAACTTTTTATAGCAGGAAAACATAAACCGCGGGAGAAATTGTAATTACTTTTTTGATTTAAGCGCTCCTAATACTTTGAGAGCAAAAATTGACTTAAAATTTAAGATTTTTGAACTTTTTATAGCAGGAAAACATAAACCGCGGGAGAAATTGTAATTACTCTTTTGATTTATGCGCTCCTAATACTTTGAGAGCAAAAATTGACTTAAAATTTTAGATTTTTGAACTTTTTATAGCAGGAAAACATAAACCGCGGGAGAAATTGTAATTACTCTTTTGATTTATGCGCTCCTAATACTTTGAGAGCAAAGATTGACTTAAAATTTAAGATTTTTGAACTTTTTATAGCAGGAAAACATAAACCGCGGGAGAAATTGTAATTACTCTTTTGATTTATGCGCTCCTAATACTTTGAGAGCAAAACTTGACTTAAAATTTAAAATTTTTGAACTTTTTATAGCAGGAAAACATAAACCGCGGGAGAAATTGTAATTACTCTTTTTATTTATGCGCTCCTAATACTTTGAGAGCAAAACTTGACTTAAAATTTAAGATTTTTGAACTTTTTATAGCAGGAAAACATAAACCGCGGGAGAAATTGTAATTACTCTTTTGATTTATGCGCTCCTAATACTTTGAGAGCAAAAATTGACTTAAAATTTAAGATTTTTGAACTTTTTATAGCAGGAAAACATAAACCGCGGGAGAAATTGTAATTACTCTTTTGATTTATGCGCTCCTAATACTTTGAGAGCAAAAATTGACTTAAAATTTAAGATTTTTGAATTTTTATAGCAGGAAAACAAACCGCGGTAGAAATTGTAATTACTCTTTTGATTTATGCGCTCCTAATACTTTGAGAGCAAAAATTGACTTAAAATTTAAGATTTTTTCACTTTCTATAGCAGGAAAACATAAACCGCGGGAGAAATTGTAATTACTTTTTTGATTTATACGCTCCTAATACTTTGAGAGCAAAAATTGACTTAAAATTTAAGATTTTTGAACTTTTTATAGCAGGAAAACATAAACCGCGGGAGAAATTGTAATTACTCTTTTGATTTATGCGCTCCTAATACTTTGAGAGCAAAAATTGACTTAAAATTTAAGATTTTTGAACTTTTTATAGCAGGAAAACATAAACCGCGGGAGAAATTGTAATTACTCTTTTGATTTATGCGCTCCTAATACTTTGAGAGCAAAACTTGACTTAAAATTTAAGATTTTTGAACTTTTTATAGCAGGAAAACATAAACCGCGGGAGAAATTGTAATTACTTTTTTGATTTATGCGCTCCTAATACTTTGAGAGCAAAAATTGACTTAAAATTTTAGATATTTGAACTTTTATAGCAGGAAAACATAAACCGCGGGAGAAATTGTAATTACTCTTTTGATTTATGCGCTCCTAATACTTTGAGAGCAAAACTTGACTTAAAATTTAAGATTTTTGAATTTTTATAGCAGGAAAACATAAACCGCGGGAGAAATTGTAATTACTCTTTTGATTTATGCGCTCCTAAACTTTGAGAGCAAAAATTGACTTAAAATTTAAGATTTTTGAACTTTTTATAGCAAGAAAACATAAACCGTGGGAAAAATTGTAATTACTCTTTTGATTTATGCGCTCCTAATACTTTGAGAGCAAAACTTGACTTAAAATTTAAGATTTTTGAACTTTTTATAGCAGGAAAACATAAACCGCGGGAGAAATTGTAATTATTCTTTTGTTTTATGCGCTCCTAATACTTTGAGATCAAAAATTGACTTAAAATTTAAGATTTTTGAACTTTTTATAGCAGGAAAACATAAACCGCGGGAGAAATTGTAATTACTCTTTTGATTTATGCGCTCCTAATACTTTGAGAGCAAAAATTGACTTAAAATTTAAGTTTTTGAACTTTTTATAGCAGGAAAACATAAACCGCGAAAGAAATTGTAATTACTCTTTTGATTTATGCGCTCCCAATACTTTGAGAGCAAAAATTGACTTAAAATTTAAGATTTTTGAACTTTTTATAGCAGGAAAACATAAACCGCGGGAGAAATTGTAATTACTCTTTTGATTTATGCGCTCCTAATACTTTGAGAGCAAAAATTGACTTAAAGTTTAAGATTTTTGAACTTTTTATAGCAGGAAAGCATAAACCGCGGGAAAAATTGTAATTACTCTTTTGATTTATGCGCTCCTAATACTTTGAGAACAAAACTTGACTTAAAATTTAAGATTTTTGAACTTTTTATAGCAGGAAAACATAAACCGCGGGAGAAATTGTAATTACTCTTTTGATTTATGCGCTCCTAATACTTTGAGAGCAAAACTTGACTTAAAATTTAAGATTTTTGAATTTTTATAGCAGGAAAACAAACCGCGGGAGAAATTGTAATTACTCTTTTGATTTATGCGCTCCTAATACTTTGAGAGCAAAAATTGACTTAAAATTTAAGATTTTTGAACTTTTTATAGCAGGAAAACATAAACCGCGGGAGAAATTGTAATTACTCTTTTGATTTATGCGCTCCTAATACTTTGAGAGCAAAACTTGACTTAAAATTTAAGATTTTTGAATTTTTATAGCAGGAAAACAAACCGCGGGAGAAATTGTAATTACTCTTTTGATTTATGCGCTCCTAATACTTTGAGAGCAAAAATTGACTTAAAATTTAAGATTTTTTCACTTTCTATAGCAGGAAAACATAAACCGCGGGAGAAATTGTAATTACTCTTTTGATTTATGCGCTCCTAATACTTTGAGAGCAAAAATTGACTTAAAATTTTAGATATTTGAACTTTTTATGGCAAGAAAACATAAACCGCGGGAGAAATTGTAATTACTCTTTTGATTTATGCGCTCCTAATACTTTGAGAGCAAAAATTGACTTAAAATTTAAGATTTTTGAACTTTTTATAGCAGGAAAACATAAACCGCGGGAGAAATTGTAATTACTCTTTTGATTTATGCGCTCCTAATACTTTGAGAGCAAAAATTGACTTAAAATTTTAGATATTTGAACTTTTTATAGCAGGAAAACATAAACCGCGGGAGAAATTGTAATTACTCTTTTGATTTATGCGCTCCTAATACTTTGAGAGAAAAACTTGACTTAAAATTTAAGATTTTTGAATTTTAATAGCAGGAAAACATAAAGCGCGGGAGAAATTGTAATTACTCTTTTGATTTATGCGCTCGTAATACTTTGAGAGCAAAAATTCACTTAAAATTTAAGATTTTTGAACTTTTTATAGCAGGAAAACATAAACCGCGGGAGAAATTGTAATTACTCTTTTGATTTATGCGCTCCTAATACTTTGAGAGCAAAAAATGACTTAAAATTTAAGATTTTTGAACTTTTTATAGCAGGAAAAGATAAACCGCGGGAGAAATTGTAATTACTCTTTTGATTTATGCGCTCCTAATACTTTGAGAGCAAAAATTCACTTAAAATTAAAGATTTTTGAACTTTTTATAGCAGGAAAACATAAACCGCGGGAGTAATTGTAATTACTCTTTTGATTTATGCGCTCCTAATACTTTGAGAGCAAAAATTGACTTAAAATTTTAGATATTTGAACTTTTTATAGCAGGAAAACATAAACCGCGGGAGAAATTGTAATTACTCTTTTGATTTATGCGCTCCTAATACTTTGAGAGCAAAAATTGACATAAAATTTAAGATTTTTGAACTTTTTATAGCAGGAAAACGTAAACCGCGGGAGAAATTGTAATTACTCTTTTGATTTATGCGCTCCTAATACTTTGAGAGCAAAAATTGACTTAAAATTTTAGATATTTGAACTTTTTATAGCAGGAAAACATAAACCGCGGGAGAAATTGTAATTACTCTTTTGATTTATGCGCTCCTAATACTTTGAGAGCAAAAATTGACTTAAAATTTAAGATTTTTGAACTTTTTATAGCAGGAAAACATAAACCGCGGGAGAAATTGTAATTACTTTTTTGATTTAAGCGCTCCTAATACTTTGAGAGCAAAAATTGACTTAAAATTTAAGATTTTTGAACTATTTATAGCAGGAAAACATAAACCGCGGGAGAAATTGTAATTACTCTTTTGATTTATGCGCTCCTAATACTTTGAGAGCAAAAATTGACTTAAAATTTTAGATTTTTGAACTTTTTATAGCAGGAAAACATAAACCGCGGGAGAAATTGTAATTACTCTTTTGATTTATGCGCTCCTAATACTTTGAGAGCAAAGATTGACTTAAAATTTAAGATTTTTGAACTTTTTATAGCAGGAAAACATAAACCGCGGGAGAAATTGTAATTACTCTTTTGATTTATGCGCTCCTAATACTTTGAGAGCAAAAATTGACTTAAAATTTAAGATTTTTGAACTTTTTATAGCAGGAAAACATAAACCGCGGGAGAAATTGTAATTACTCTTTTTATTTATGCGCTCCTAATACTTTGAGAGCAAAACTTGACTTAAAATTTAAGATTTTTGAACTTTTTATAGCAGGAAAACATAAACCGCGGGAGAAATTGTAATTACTCTTTTGATTTATGCGCTCCTAATACTTTGAGAGCAAAAATTGACTTAAAATTTAAGATTTTTGAACTTTTTATAGCAGGAAAACATAAACCGCGGGAGAAATTGTAATTACTCTTTTGATTTATGCGCTCCTAATACTTTGAGAGCAAAAATTGACTTAAAATTTAAGATTTTTGAATTTTTATAGCAGGAAAAAAAACCGCGGTAGAAATTGTAATTACTCTTTTGATTTATGCGCTCCTAATACTTTGAGAGCAAAAATTGACTTAAAATTTAAGATTTTTTCACTTTCTATAGCAGGAAAACATAAACCGCGGGAGAAATTGTAATTACTTTTTTGATTTATGCGCTCCTAATACTTTGAGAGCAAAAATTGACTTAAAATTTAAGATTTTTGAACTTTTTATAGCAGGAAAACATAAACCGCGGGAGAAATTGTAATTACTCTTTTGATTTATGCGCTCCTAATACTTTGAGAGCAAAAATTGACTTAAAATTTAAGATTTTTGAACTTTTTATAGCAGGAAAACATAAACCGCGGGAGAAATTGTAATTACTCTTTTGATTTATGCGCTCCTAATACTTTGAGAGCAAAACTTGACTTAAAATTTAAGATTTTTGAACTTTTTATAGCAGGAAAACATAAACCGCGGGAGAAATTGTAATTACTTTTTTGATTTATGCGCTCCTAATACTTTGAGAGCAAAAATTGACTTAAAATTTTAGATATTTGAACTTTTATAGCAGGAAAACATAAACCGCGGGAGAAATTGTAATTACTCTTTTGATTTATGCGCTCCTAATACTTTGAGAGCAAAACTTGACTTAAAATTTAAGATTTTTGAATTTTTATAGCAGGAAAACATAAACCGCGGGAGAAATTGTAATTACTCTTTTGATTTATGCGCTCCTAATACTTTGAGAGCAAAAATTGACTTAAAATTTAAGATTTTTGAACTCTTTATAGCAAGAAAACATAAACCGTGGGAAAAATTGTAATTACTCTTTTGATTTATGCGCTCCTAATACTTTGAGAGCAAAACTTGACTTAAAATTTAAGATTTTTGAACTTTTTATAGCAGGAAAACATAAACCGCGGGAGAAATTGTAATTACTCTTTTGTTTTATGCGCTCCTAATACTTTGAGATCAAAAATTGACTTAAAATTTAAGATTTTTGAACTTTTTATAGCAGGAAAACATAAACCGCGGGAGAAATTGTAATTACTCTTTTGATTTATGCGCTCCTAATACTTTGAGAGCAAAAATTGACTTAAAATTTAAGTTTTTGAACTTTTTATAGCAGGAAAACATAAACCGCGAAAGAAATTGTAATTACTCTTTTGATTTATGCGCTCCCAATACTTTGAGAGCAAAAATTGACTTAAAATTTAAGATTTTTGAACTTTTTATAGCAGGAAAACATAAACCGCGGGAGAAATTGTAATTACTCTTTTGATTTATGCGCTCCTAATACTTTGAGAGCAAAACTTGACTTAAAATTTTAGATATTTGAACTTTTTATAGCAGGAAAACATAAACCGCGGGAGAAATTGTAATTACTCTTTTGATTTATGCGCTCCTAATACTTTGAGAGCAAAAATTGACTTAAAGTTTAAGATTTTTGAACTTTTTATAGCAGGAAAGCATAAACCGCGGGAGAAATTGTAATTACTCTTTTGATTTATGCGCTCCTAATACTTTGAGAACAAAACTTGACTTAAAATTTAAGATTTTTGAACTTTTTATAGCAGGAAAACATAAACCGCGGGAGAAATTGTAATTACTCTTTTGATTTATGCGCTCCTAATACTTTGAGAGCAAAACTTGACTTAAAATTTAAGATTTTTGAATTTTTATAGCAGGTAAACAAACCGCGGGAGAAATTGTAATTACTCTTTTGATTTATGCGCTCCTAATACTTTGAGAGCAAAAATTGACTTAAAATTTAAGATTTTTGAACTTTTTATAGCAGGAAAACATAAACCGCGGGAGAAATTGTAATTACTCTTTTGATTTATGCGCTCCTAATACTTTGAGAGCAAAACTTGACTTAAAATTTAAGATTTTTGAATTTTTATAGCAGGAAAACAAACCGCGGGAGAAATTGTAATTACTCTTTTGATTTATGCGCTCCTAATACTTTGAGAGCAAAAATTGACTTAAAATTTAAGATTTTTTCACTTTCTATAGCAGGAAAACATAAACCGCGGGAGAAATTGTAATTACTCTTTTGATTTATGCGCTCCTAATACTTTGAGAGCAAAAATTGACTTAAAATTTTAGATATTTGAACTTTTTATGGCAAGAAAACATAAACCGCGGGAGAAATTGTAATTACTCTTTTGATTTATGCGCTCCTAATACTTTGAGAGCAAAAATTGACTTAAAATTTAAGATTTTTGAACTTTTTATAGCAGGAAAACATAAACCGCGGGAGAAATTGTAATTACTCTTTTGATTTATGCGCTCCTAATACTTTGAGAGCAAAAATTGACTTAAAATTTTAGATATTTGAACTTTTTATAGCAGGAAAACATAAACCGCGGGAGAAATTGTAATTACTCTTTTGATTTATGCGCTCCTAATACTTTGAGAGAAAAACTTGACTTAAAATTTAAGATTTTTGAATTTTAATAGCAGGAAAACATAAAGCGCGGAAGAAATTGTAATTACTCTTTTGATTTATGCGCTCCTAATACTTTGAGAGCAAAAATTGACTTAAAATTTAAGTTTTTGAACTTTTTATAGCAGGAAAACATAAACCGCGAAAGAAATTGTAATTACTCTTTTGATTTATGCGCTCCCAATACTTTGAGAGCAAAAATTGACTTAAAATTTAAGATTTTTGAACTTTTTATAGCAGGAAAACATAAACCGCGGGAGAAATTGTAATTACTCTTTTGATTTATGCGCTCCTAATACTTTGAGAGCAAAACTTGACTTAAAATTTTAGATATTTGAACTTTTTATAGCAGGAAAACATAAACCGCGGGAGAAATTGTAATTACTCTTTTGATTTATGCGCTCCTAATACTTTGAGAGCAAAAATTGACTTAAAGTTTAAGATTTTTGAACTTTTTATAGCAGGAAAACATAAACCGCGGGAGAAATTGTAATTACTCTTTTGATTTATGCGCTCCTAATACTTTGAGAACAAAACTTGACTTAAAATTTAAGATTTTTGAACTTTTTATAGCAGGAAAACATAAACCGCGGGAGAAATTGTAATTACTCTTTTGATTTATGCGCTCCTAATACTTTGAGAGCAAAACTTGACTTAAAATTTAAGATTTTTGAATTTTTATAGCAGGAAAACAAACCGCGGGAGAAATTGTAATTACTCTTTTGATTTATGCGCTCCTAATACTTTGAGAGCAAAATTTGACTTAAAATTTAAGATTTTTGAACTTTTTATAGCAGAAGAACATAAGCCGCGGGAGAAATTGTAATTACTCTTTTGATTTATGCGCTCCTAATACTTTGAGAGCAAAACTTGACTTAAAATTTAAGATTTTTGAATTTTTATAGCAGGAAAACAAACCGCGGGAGAAATTGTAATTACTCTTTTGATTTATGCGCTCCTAATACTTTGAGAGCAAAAATTGACTTAAAATTTAAGATTTTTTCACTTTCTATAGCAGGAAAACATAAACCGCGGGAGAAATTGTAATTACTCTTTTGATTTATGCGCTCCTAATACTTTGAGAGCAAAAATTGACTTAAAATTTTAGATATTTGAACTTTTTATGGCAAGAAAACATAAACCGCGGGAGAAATTGTAATTACTCTTTTGATTTATGCGCTCCTAATACTTTGAGAGCAAAAATTGACTTAAAATTTAAGATTTTTGAACTTTTTATAGCAGGAAAACATAAACCGCGGGAGAAATTGTAATTACTCTTTTGATTTATGCGCTCCTAATACTTTGAGAGCAAAAATTGACTTAAAATTTTAGATATTTGAACTTTTTATAGCAGGAAAACATAAACCGCGGGAGAAATTGTAATTACTCTTTTGATTTATGCGCTCCTAATACTTTGAGAGAAAAACTTGACTTAAAATTTAAGATTTTTGAATTTTAATAGCAGGAAAACATAAAGCGCGGAAGAAATTGTAATTACTCTTTTGATTTATGCGCTCCTAATACTTTGAAAGCAAAAATTGACTTAAAATTTATGACTTTTTCACTTTTTATAGCAGGAAAACATAAACCGCGGGAGAAATTGTAATTACTCTTTTGATTTATGAGCTCCTAATACTTTGAGAGCAAAAATTGACTTAAAATTTAAGATTTTTGAACTTTTTATAGCAGGATAACATAAACCGCGGGAGAAATTGTAATTACTCTTTTGATTTATGCGCTCCTAATACTTTGAGAGCAAAAATTGACTTAAAATTTAAGATTCTTGTACTTTTTATAGCAGGAAAACATAAACCGTGGGAGAAATTGTAATTACTCTTTTGATTTATGCGCTCCTAATACTTTGAGAGCAAAACTTGACTTAAAATTTAAGATTTTTGAACTTTTTATAGCAGGAAAACATAAACCGCGGGAGAAATTGTAATTACTCTTTTGATTTATGCGCTCCTAATACTTTGAGAGCAAAACTTAACTTAAAATTTAAGATTTTTGAAATTTTTATAGCAGGAAAACATAAACCGCGGAAGAAATTGTAATTACTCTTTTGATTTATGCGCTCCTAATACTTTGAGAGCAAAAATTTACTTAAAATTTTAGATATTTGAACTTTTTATAGCAGGAAAACATAAACCGCGGGAGAAATTTTAATTACTTTTTTGATTTATGCGCTCCTAATACTTTGAGAGCAAAAATTGACTTAAAATTTAAGATTTTTGAACTTTTTATAGCAGGAAAACATAAACCGCGGGAAAAATTGTAATTACTCTTTTGATTTATGCGCTCCTAATACTTTGAGAGCAAAAATTCACTTAAAATTTTAGATATTTGAACTTTTTATAGCAGCAAAACATAAACCGCGGGAGAAATTGTAATTACTCTTTTGATTTATGCGCTCCTAATACTTTGAGAGCAAAACTTGACTTAAAATTTAAAATTTTTGAATTTTGATAGCAGGAAAACATAAACCGCTGGAGAAATTGTAATTACTCTTTTGATTTATGCGCTCCTAATACTTTGAGAGCAAAAATTGACTTAAAATTTTAGATATTTGAACTTTTTATAGCAGGAAAACATAAACCGCGGGAGAAATTTTAATTACTCTTTTGATTTATGCGCTCCTAATACTTTGAGAGCAAAAATTGACTTAAAATTTTAGATATTTGAACTTTTTATAGCAGGAAGACATAAACCGCGGGAGAAATTGTAATTATTTTTTTGATTTATGCGCTCCTAATACTTTGAGAGCAAAACTTGACTTAAAATTTAAGATTTTTGAATTTTTAAAGCAGGAAAACATAAACCGCGGGAGAAATTTTAATTACTTTTTTGATTTATGCGCTCCTAATACTTTGAGAGCAAAAATTGACTTAAAATTTAAGATTTTTGAACTTTTTATAGCAGGAAAACCTAAACCGCGGGAGAAATTGTAATTACTCTTTTGATTTATGCGCTCCTAATACTTTGAGAGCAAAACTTGACTTAAAATTTAAGATTTTTGAACTTTTTATAGCAGGAAAACATAAACCGCGGGAAAAATTGTAATTACTCTTTTGATTTATGCGCTCCTAATACTTTGAGAGCAAAAATTCGCTTAAAATTTTAGATATTTGAACTTTTTATAGCAGGAAAACATAAACCGCGGGAGAAATTGTAATTACTCTTTTGATTTATGCGCTCCTAATACTTTGAGAGCAAAACTTGACTTAAAATTTAAAATTTTTGAATTTTGATAGCAGGAAAACATAAACCGCTGGAGAAATTGTAATTACTCTTTTGATTTATGCGCTCCTAATACTTTGAGAGCAAAAATTGACTTAAAATTTAAGATTTTTGAACTTTTTGTAGCAGGAAAACATAAACCGCGGGAGAAATTGTAATTACTCTTTTGATTTATGCGCTCCTAATACTTTGAGAGAAAAACTTGACTTAAAATTTAAGATTTTTGAATTTTTATAGCAGGAAAACATAAACCGCGGGAGAAATTGTAATTACTCTTTTGATTTATGCGCTCCTAATACTTTGAGAGCAAAACTTGACTTAAAATTTAAGATTTTTGAATTTTTATAGCAGGAAAACATAAACCGCGGGAGAAATTGTAATTACTTTTTTGATTTATGCGCTCCTAATACTTTGAAAGCAAAAATTGACTTAAAATTTAAGATTTTTGAAATTTTTATAGCAGGAAAACCTAAACCGCGGGAGAAATTGTAATTACTCTTTTGATTTATGCGCTCCTAATACTTTGAGAGCAAAAATTGACTTAAAATTTAAGATTTTTGAACTTTTTATAGCAGGAAAACCTAAACCGCGGGAGAAATTGTAATTACTCTTTTGATTTATGCGCTCCTAATACTTTGAGAGCAAAAATTGACTTAAAATTTAAGATTTTTGAACTTTTTATAGCAGGAAAACATAAACCGCGGGAGAAATTGTAATTACTCTTTTGATTTATGCGCTCCTAATACTTTGAGAGAAAAACTTGACTTAAAATTTAAGATTTTGAATTTTAATAGCAGGAAAACATAAAGCGCGGAAGAAATTGTAATTACTCTTTTGATTTATGCGCTCCTAATACTTTGAAAGCAAAAATTGACTTAAAATTTATGATTTTTGCACTTTTTATAGCAGGAAAACATAAACCGCGGGAGAAATTGTAATTACTCTTTTGATTTATGAGCTCCTAATACTTTGAGAGCAAAAATTGACTTAAAATTTAAGATTTTTGAACTTTTTATAGCAGGAAAACATAAACCGCGGGAGAAATTGTAATTACTCTTTTGATTTATGCGCTCCTAATACTTTGAGAGCAAAAATTGACTTAAAATTTAAGATTCCTTGTACTTTTTATAGCAGGAAAACATAAACCGCGGGAGAAATTGTAATTACTCTTTTGATTTATGCGCTCCTAATACTTTGAGAGCAAAAATTGACTTAAAATTTTAGATATTTGAACTTTTTATAGCAGGAAAACATAAACCGCGGGAGAAATTGTAATTACTCTTTTGATTTATGCGCTCCTAATACTTTGAGAGAAAAACTTGACTTAAAATTTAAGATTTTTGAATTTTAATAGCAGGAAAACATAAAGCGCGGAAGAAATTGTAATTACTCTTTTGATTTATGCGCTCCTAATACTTTGAAAGCAAAAATTGACTTAAAATTTATGACTTTTTCACTTTTTATAGCAGGAAAACATAAACCGCGGGAGAAATTGTAATTACTCTTTTGATTTATGAGCTCCTAATACTTTGAGAGCAAAAATTGACTTAAAATTTAAGATTTTTGAACTTTTTATAGCAGGATAACATAAACCGCGGGAGAAATTGTAATTACTCTTTTGATTTATGCGCTCCTAATACTTTGAGAGCAAAAATTGACTTAAAATTTAAGATTCTTGTACTTTTTATAGCAGGAAAACATAAACCGTGGGAGAAATTGTAATTACTCTTTTGATTTATGCGCTCCTAATACTTTGAGAGCAAAACTTGACTTAAAATTTAAGATTTTTGAACTTTTTATAGCAGGAAAACATAAACCGCGGGAGAAATTGTAATTACTCTTTTGATTTATGCGCTCCTAATACTTTGAGAGCGAAACTTAACTTAAAATTTAAGATTTTTGAAATTTTTATAGCAGGAAAACATAAACCGCGGAAGAAATTGTAATTACTCTTTTGATTTATGCGCTCCTAATACTTTGAGAGCAAAAATTTACTTAAAATTTTAGATATTTGAACTTTTTATAGCAGGAAAACATAAACCGCGGGAGAAATTTTAATTACTCTTTTGATTTATGCGCTCCTAATACTTTGAGAGCAAAAATTGACTTAAAATTAAAGATTTTTGAACTTTTTATAGCAGGAAAACATAAACCGTGGGAGAAATTGTAATTACTCTTTTGATTTATGCGCTCCTAATACTTTGAGAGCAAAACTTGACTTAAAATTTAAGATTTTTGAACTTTTTATAGCAGGAAAACATAAACCGTGGAAGAAATTGTAATTACTCTTTTGATTTATGCGCTCCTAATACTTTGAGAGCAAAAATTGACTTAAAATTTAAGATTTTTGAACTTTTTATAGCAGGAAAACATAAACCGCGGGAGAAATTGTAATTACTCATTTGATTTATGCGCTCCTAATACTTTGAAAGCAAAAATTGACTTAAAATATAAGATTTTTTCACTTTTTATAGCAGGAAAACATAAACCGCGGGAGAAATTGTAATTACTCTTTTGATTTATGAGCTCCTAATACTTTGAGAGCAAAAATTGACTTAAAATTTAAGATATTTGAACTTTTTATAGCAGGAAAACATAAACCGCGGGAGAAATTGTAATTACTCTTTTGATTTATGCGCTCCTAATACTTTGAGAGCAAAAATTGACTTAAAATTTAAGATTCTTGTACTTTTTATAGCAGGAAAACATAAACCGTGGGAGAAATTGTAATTACTCTTTTGACTTATGCGCTCCTAATACTTTGAGAGCAAAACTTGACTTAAAATTTAAGATTTTTGAACTTTTTATAGCAGGAAAACATAAACCGTGGGAGAAATTGTAATTACTCTTTTGATTTATGCGCTCCTAATACTTTGAGAGCAAAACTTGACTTAAAATTTAAGATTTTTGAACTTTTTATAGCAGGAAAACATAAACCGTGGAAGAAATTGTAATTACTCTTTTGATTTATGCGCTCCTAATACTTTGAGAGCAAAAATTGACTTAAAATTTAAGATTTTTGAATTTTTTATAGCAGGAAAACATAAACCGCGGGAGAAATTGTAATTACTCTTTTGATTTATACGCTCCTAATACTTTGAGAGCAAAAATTGACTTAAAATTTTAGATATTTGAACTTTTTATAGCAAGAAAACATAAACCGCGGGAGAAATTGTAATTACTCTTTTGATTTATGCGCTCCTAATACTTTGAAAGCAAAAATTGACTTAAAATTTAAGATTTTTGAACTTTTTATAGCAGGAAAACATAAACCGCGGGAGAAATTGTAATTACTCTTTTGATTTATGCGCTCCTAATACTTTGAGAGCAAAAATTGACTTAAAATTTTAGATATTTGAACTTTTTATAGCAGGAAAACATAAACCGCGGGAGAAATTGTAATTACTCTTTTGATTTATGCGCTCCTAATACTTTGAGAGAAAAACTTGACTTAAAATTTAAGATTTTTGAATTTTAATAGCAGGAAAACATAAAGCGCGGAAGAAATTGTAATTACTCTTTTGATTTATGCGCTGCTAATACTTTGAAAGCAAAAATTGACTTAAAATTTATGATTTTTTCACTTTTTATAGCAGGAAAACATAAACCGCGGGAGAAATTGTAATTACTCTTTTGATTTATGAGCTCCTAATACTTTGAGAGCAAAAATTGACTTAAAATTTAAGATTTTTGAACTTTTTATAGCAGGAAAACATAAACCGCGGGAGAAATTGTAATTACTCTTTTGATTTATGCGGTCCTAATACTTTGAGAGCAAAAATTGACTTAAAATTTAGGATTCTTGTACTTTTTATAGCAGGAAAACATAAACCGTGGGAGAAATTGTAATTACTCTTTTGATTTATGCGCTCCTAATACTTTGAGAGCAAAACTTGACATAAAATTTAAGATTTTTGAACTTTTTATAGCAGGAAAACATAAACCGCGGGAGAAATTGTAATTACTCTTTTGATTTATGCGCTCCTAATACTTTGAGAGCAAAACTTAACTTAAAATTTAAGATTTTTGAAATTTTTATAGCAGGAAAACATAAACCGCGGAAGAAATTGTAATTACTCTTTTGATTTATGCGCTCCTAATACTTTGAGAGCAAAATATGACTTAAAATTTTAGATATTTGAACTTTTTATAGCAGGAAAACATAAACCGCGGGAGAAATTTTAATTACTCTTTTGATTTATGCGCTCCTAATACTTTGAGAACAAAAATTGACTTAAAATTTAAGATTTTTGAACTTTTTATAGCAGGAAAACATAAACCGTGGGAGAAATTGTAATTACTCTTTTGATTTATGCGCTCCTAATACTTTGAGAGCAAAAATTGACTTAAAATTTAAGATTTTTGAACTTTTTATAGCAGGAAAACATAAACCGCGGGAGAAATTGTAATTACTCTTTTGATTTATGCGCTCCTAATACTTTGAGAGCAAAACTTGACTTAAAATTTAAGATTTTTGAACTTTTTATAGCAGGAAAACATAAACCGCGGGAAAAATTGTATTTACTCTTTTGATTTATGCGCTCCTAATACTTTGAGAGCAAAAATTCACTTAAAATTTTAGATATTTGAACTTTTTATAGCAGGAAAACATAAACCGCGGGAGAAATTGTAATTACTCTTTTGATTTATGCGCTCCTAATACTTTGAGAGCAAAAATTGACGTAAAATTTAAGATTTTTGAACTTTTTATAGCAGGAAAACATAAACCGCGGGAGAAATTGTAATTACTCTTTTGATTTATGCGCTCCTAATACTTTGAAAGCAAAACTTAACTTAAAATTTAAGATTTTTGAATTTTTATAGCAGGAAAACATAAACCGCGGGAGAAATTGTAATTACTCTTTTGATTTATGCGCTCCTAATACTTTGAGAGCAAAACTTGACTTAAAATTTAAGATTTTTGAATTTTTATAGCAGGTAAACATAAACCGCGGGAGAAATTGTAATTACTCTTTTGATTTATGCGCTCCTAATACTTTGAGAGCAAAAATTGACTTAAAATTTAAGATTTTTGAACTTTTTATAGCAGGAAAACATAAACCGCGGGAGAAATTGTAATTACTCTTTTGATTTATGCGCTCCTAATACTTTGAGAGCAAAAATTGACTTAAAATTTTAGATATTTGAACTTTTTATAGCAAGAAAACATAAACCGCGGGAGAAATTGTAATTACTCTTTTGATTTATGCGCTCCTAATACTTTGAGAGCAAAAATTGACTTAAAATTTAAGATTTTTGAACTTTTTATAGCAGGAAAACATAAACCGCGGGAGAAATTGTAATTACTCTTTTGATTTATGCGCTCCTAATACTTTGAGAGCAAAAATTGACTTAAAATTTTAGATATTTGAACTTTTTATAGCAGGAAAACATAAACCGCGGGAGAAATTGTAATTACTCTTTTGATTTATGCGCTCCTAATACTTTGAGAGAAAAACTTGACTTAAAATTTAAGATTTTTGAATTTTAATAGCAGGAAAACATAAAGCGCGGAAGAAATTGTAATTACTCTTTTGATTTATGCGCTCCTAATACTTTGAAAGCAAAAATTGACTTAAAATTTATGATTTTTTCACTTTTTATAGCAGGAAAACATAAACCGCGGGAGAAATTGTAATTACTCTTTTGATTTATGAGCTCCTAATACTTTGAGAGCAAAAATTGACTTAAAATTTAAGATTTTTGAACTTTTTATAGCAGGAAAACATAAACCGCGGGAGAAATTGTAATTACTCTTTTGATTTATGCGCTCCTAATACTTTGAGAGCAAAAATTGACTTAAAATTTAAGATTCTTGTACTTTTTATAGCAGGAAAACATAAACCGCGGGAGAAATTGTAATTACTCTTTTGATTTATGCGCTCCTAATACTTTGAGAGCAAAACTTGACTTAAAATTCAAGATTTTTGAACTTTTTATAGCAGGAAAACTTAAACCGCGGGAGAAATTGTAATTACTCTTTTGATTTATGCGCTCCTAATACTTTGAGAGCAAAACTTAACTTAAAATTTAAGATTTTTGAAATTTTTATAGCAGGAAAACATAAACCGCGGGAAGAAATTGTAATTACTCTTTTGATTTATGCGCTCCTAATACTTTGAGAGCAAAAATTGACTTAAAATTTTAGATATTTGAACTTTTTATAGCAGGAAAACATAAACCGCGGGAGAAATTTTAATTACTCTTTTGATTTATGCGCTCCTAATACTTTGAGAGCAAAAATTGACTTAAAATTTAAGATTTTTGAACTTTTTATAGCAGGAAAACATAAACCGTGGGAGAAATTGTAATTACTCTTTTGATTTATGCGCTCCTAATACTTTGAGAGCAAAACTTGACTTAAAATTTAAGATTTTTGAACTTTTTATAGCAGGAAAACATAAACCGCGGGAGAAATTGTAATTACTCTTTTGATTTATGCGCTCCTAAAACTTTGAGAGCAAAAATTGACTTAAAATTTAAGATTTTTGAACTTTTTATAGCAGGAAAACATAAACCGCGGGAGAAATTGTAATTACTCTTTTGATTTATGCGCTCCTAATACTTTGAAAGCAAAAATTGACTTAAAATTTATGATTTTTTCACTTTTTATAGCAGGAAAACATAAACCGCGGGAGAAATTGTAATTACTCTTTTGATTTATGAGCTCCTAATACTTTGAGAGCAAAAATTGACTTAAAATTTAAGATTTTTGAACTTTTTATAGCAGGAAAACATAAACCGCGGGAGAAATTGTAATTACTCTTTTGACTTATGCGCTCCTAATACTTTGAGAGCAAAAATTGACTTAAAATTTAAGATTCTTGTACTTTTTATAGCAGGAAAACATAAACCGTGGGAGAAATTGTAATTACTCTTTTGACTTATGCGCTCCTAATACTTTGAGAGCAAAACTTGACTTAAAATTTAAGATTTTTGAACTTTTTATAGCAGGAAAACATAAACCGCGGGAGAAATTGTAATTACTCTTTTGATTTATGCGCTCCTAATACTTTGAGAGCAAAACTTAACTTAAAATTTAAGATTTTTGAAATTTTTATAGCAGGAAAACATAAACCGCGGGAGAAATTGTAATTACTCTTTTGATTTATGCGCTCCTAATACTTTGAGAGCAAAAATTGACTTAAAATTTTAGATATTTGAACTTTTTATAGCAAGAAAACATAAACCGCGGGAGAAATTGTAATTACTCTTTTGATTTATGCGCTCCTAATACTTTGAGAGCAAAAATTGACTTAAAATTTAAGATTTTTGAACTTTTTATAGCAGGAAAACATAAACCGCGGGAGAAATTGTAATTACTCTTTTGATTTATGCGCTCCTAATACTTTGAGAGCAAAACTTAACTTAAAATTTAAGATTTTTGAAATTTTTATAGCAGGAAAACATAAACCGCGGAAGAAATTGTAATTACTCTTTTGATTTATGCGCTCCTAATACTTTGAAAGCAAAACTTAACTTAAAATTTAAGATTTTTGAATTTTTATAGCAGGAAAACATAAACCGCGGGAGAAATTGTAATTACTCTTTTGATTTATGCGCTCCTAATACTTTGAGAGCAAAACTTGACTTAAAATTTAAGATTTTTGAATTTTTATAGCAGGTAAACATAAACCGCGGGAGAAATTGTAATTACTCTTTTGATTTATGCGCTCCTAATACTTTGAGAGCAAAAATTGACTTAAAATTTAAGATTTTTGAACTTTTTATAGCAGGAAAACATAAACCGCGGGAGAAATTGTAATTACTCTTTTGATTTATGCGCTCCTAATACTTTGAGAGCAAAAATTGACTTAAAATTTTAGATATTTGAACTTTTTATAGCAAGAAAACATAAACCGCGGGAGAAATTGTAATTACTCTTTTGATTTATGCGCTCCTAATACTTTGAGAGCAAAAATTGACTTAAAATTTAAGATTTTTGAACTTTTTATAGCAGGAAAACATAAACCGCGGGAGAAATTGTAATTACTCTTTTGATTTATGCGCTCCTAATACTTTGAGAGCAAAAATTGACTTAAAATTTTAGATATTTGAACTTTTTATAGCAGGAAAACATAAACCGCGGGAGAAATTGTAATTACTCTTTTGATTTATGCGCTCCTAATACTTTGAGAGAAAAACTTGACTTAAAATTTAAGATTTTTGAATTTTAATAGCAGGAAAACATAAAGCGCGGAAGAAATTGTAATTACTCTTTTGATTTATGCGCTCCTAATACTTTGAAAGCAAAAATTGACTTAAAATTTATGATTTTTTCACTTTTTATAGCAGGAAAACATAAACCGCGGGAGAAATTGTAATTACTCTTTTGATTTATGAGCTCCTAATACTTTGAGAGCAAAAATTGACTTAAAATTTAAGATTTTTGAACTTTTTATAGCAGGAAAACATAAACCGCGGGAGAAATTGTAATTACTCTTTTGATTTATGCGCTCCTAATACTTTGAGAGCAAAAATTGACTTAAAATTTAAGATTCTTGTACTTTTTATAGCAGGAAAACATAAACCGTGGGAGAAATTGTAATTACTCTTTTGATTTATGCGCTCCTAATACTTTGAGAGCAAAACTTGACTTAAAATTCAAGATTTTTGAACTTTTTATAGCAGGAAAACTTAAACCGCGGGAGAAATTGTAATTACTCTTTTGATTTATGCGCTCCTAATACTTTGAGAGCAAAACTTAACTTAAAATTTAAGATTTTTGAAATTTTTATAGCAGGAAAACATAAACCGCGGGAAGAAATTGTAATTACTCTTTTGATTTATGCGCTCCTAATACTTTGAGAGCAAAAATTGACTTAAAATTTTAGATATTTGAACTTTTTATAGCAGGAAAACATAAACCGCGGGAGAAATTTTAATTACTCTTTTGATTTATGCGCTCCTAATACTTTGAGAGCAAAAATTGACTTAAAATTTAAGATTTTTGAACTTTTTATAGCAGGAAAACATAAACCGTGGGAGAAATTGTAATTACTCTTTTGATTTATGCGCTCCTAATACTTTGAGAGCAAAACTTGACTTAAAATTTAAGATTTTTGAACTTTTTATAGCAGGAAAACATAAACCGCGGGAGAAATTGTAATTACTCTTTTGATTTATGCGCTCCTAAAACTTTGAGAGCAAAAATTGACTTAAAATTTAAGATTTTTGAACTTTTTATAGCAGGAAAACATAAACCGCGGGAGAAATTGTAATTACTCTTTTGATTTATGCGCTCCTAATACTTTGAAAGCAAAAATTGACTTAAAATTTATGATTTTTTCACTTTTTATAGCAGGAAAACATAAACCGCGGGAGAAATTGTAATTACTCTTTTGATTTATGAGCTCCTAATACTTTGAGAGCAAAAATTGACTTAAAATTTAAGATTTTTGAACTTTTTATAGCAGGAAAACATAAACCGCGGGAGAAATTGTAATTACTCTTTTGACTTATGCGCTCCTAATACTTTGAGAGCAAAAATTGACTTAAAATTTAAGATTCTTGTACTTTTTATAGCAGGAAAACATAAACCGTGGGAGAAATTGTAATTACTCTTTTGACTTATGCGCTCCTAATACTTTGAGAGCAAAACTTGACTTAAAATTTAAGATTTTTGAACTTTTTATAGCAGGAAAACATAAACCGCGGGAGAAATTGTAATTACTCTTTTGATTTATGCGCTCCTAATACTTTGAGAGCAAAACTTAACTTAAAATTTAAGATTTTTGAAATTTTTATAGCAGGAAAACATAAACCGCGGGAGAAATTGTAATTACTCTTTTGATTTATGCGCTCCTAATACTTTGAGAGCAAAAATTGACTTAAAATTTTAGATATTTGAACTTTTTATAGCAAGAAAACATAAACCGCGGGAGAAATTGTAATTACTCTTTTGATTTATGCGCTCCTAATACTTTGAGAGCAAAAATTGACTTAAAATTTAAGATTTTTGAACTTTTTATAGCAGGAAAACATAAACCGCGGGAGAAATTGTAATTACTCTTTTGATTTATGCGCTCCTAATACTTTGAGAGCAAAACTTAACTTAAAATTTAAGATTTTTGAAATTTTTATAGCAGGAAAACATAAACCGCGGAAGAAATTGTAATTACTCTTTTGATTTATGCGCTCCTAATACTTTGAGAGCAAAAATTGACTTAAAATTTTAGATATTTGAACTTTTTATAGCAGGAAAACATAAACCGCGGGAGAAATTTTAATAACTCTTTTGATTTATGCGCTCCTAATACTTTGAAAGCAAAACTTAACTTAAAATTTAAGATTTTTGAATTTTTATAGCAGGAAAACATAAACCGCGGGAGAAATTGTAATTACTCTTTTGATTTATGCGCTCCTAATACTTTGAGAGCAAAACTTGACTTAAAATTTAAGATTTTTGAATTTTTATAGCAGGAAAACATAAACCGCGGGAGAAATTGTAATTACTTTTTTGATTTATGCGCTCCTAATACTTTGAGAGCAAAAATTGACTTAAAATTTAAGATTTTTGAACTTTTTATAGCAGGAAAACATAAACCGCGGGAGAAATTGTAATTACTCTTTTGATTTATGCGCTCCTAATACTTTGAGAGCAAAAATTGACTTAAAATTTTAGATATTTGAACTTTTTATAGCAAGAAAACATAAACCGCGGGAGAAATTGTAATTACTCTTTTGATTTATGCGCTCCTAATACTTTGAAAGCAAAAATTGACTTAAAATTTAAGATTTTTGATCTTTTTATAGCAGGAAAACATAAACCGCGGGAGAAATTGTAATTACTCTTTTGATTTATGCGCTCCTAATACTTTGAGAGCAAAAATTGACTTAAAATTTTAGATATTTGAACTTTTTATAGCAGGAAAACATAAACCGCGGGAGAAATTGTAATTACTCTTTTGATTTATGCGCTCCTAATACTTTGAGAGAAAAACTTGACTTAAAATTTAAGATTTTTGAATTTTAATAGCAGGAAAACATAAAGCGCGGAAGAAATTGTAATTACTCTTTTGATTTATGAGCTCCTAATACTTTGAGAGCAAAAATTGACTTAAAATTTAAGATTTTTGAACTTTTTATAGCAGGAAAACATAAACCGCGGGAGAAATTGTAATTACTCTTTTGATTTATGAGCTCCTAATACTTTGAGAGCAAAAATTGACTTAAAATTTAAGATTTTTGAACTTTTTATAGCAGGAAAACATAAACCGCGGGAGAAATTGTAATTACTCTTTTGATTTATGCGGTCCTAATACTTTGAGAGCAAAAATTGACTTAAAATTTAGGATTCTTGTACTTTTTATAGCAGGAAAACATAAACCGTGGGAGAAATTGTAATTACTCTTTTGATTTATGCGCTCCTAATACTTTGAGAGCAAAACTTGACATAAAATTTAAGATTTTTGAACTTTTTATAGCAGGAAAACATAAACCGCGGGAGAAATTGTAATTACTCTTTTGATTTATGCGCTCCTAATACTTTGAGAGCAAAACTTAACTTAAAATTTAAGATTTTTGAAATTTTTATAGCAGGAAAACATAAACCGCGGAAGAAATTGTAATTACTCTTTTGATTTATGCGCTCCTAATACTTTGAGAGCAAAAATTGACTTAAAATTTTAGATATTTGAACTTTTTATAGCAGGAAAACATAAACCGCGGGAGAAATTTTAATTACTCTTTTGATTTATGCGCTCCTAATACTTTGAGAACAAAAATTGACTTAAAATTTAAGATTTTTGAACTTTTTATAGCAGGAAAACATAAACCGCGGGAGAAATTGTAATTACTCTTTTGATTTATGAGCTCCTAATACTTTGAGAGCAAAAATTGACTTAAAATTTAAGATTTTTGAACTTTTTATAGCAGGAAAACATAAACCGCGGGAGAAATTGTAATTACTCTTTTGATTTATGAGCTCCTAATACTTTGAGAGCAAAAATTGACTTAAAATTTAAGATTTTTGAACTTTTTATAGCAGGAAAACATAAACCGCGGGAGAAATTGTAATTACTCTTTTGATTTATGCGGTCCTAATACTTTGAGAGCAAAAATTGACTTAAAATTTAGGATTCTTGTACTTTTTATAGCAGGAAAACATAAACCGTGGGAGAAATTGTAATTACTCTTTTGATTTATGCGCTCCTAATACTTTGAGAGCAAAACTTGACATAAAATTTAAGATTTTTGAACTTTTTATAGCAGGAAAACATAAACCGCGGGAGAAATTGTAATTACTCTTTTGATTTATGCGCTCCTAATACTTTGAGAGCAAAACTTAACTTAAAATTTAAGATTTTTGAAATTTTTATAGCAGGAAAACATAAACCGCGGAAGAAATTGTAATTACTCTTTTGATTTATGCGCTCCTAATACTTTGAGAGCAAAAATTGACTTAAAATTTTAGATATTTGAACTTTTTATAGCAGGAAAACATAAACCGCGGGAGAAATTTTAATTACTCTTTTGATTTATGCGCTCCTAATACTTTGAGAACAAAAATTGACTTAAAATTTAAGATTTTTGAACTTTTTATAGCAGGAAAACATAAACCGTGGGAGAAATTGTAATTACTCTTTTGATTTATGCGCTCCTAATACTTTGAGAGCAAAAATTGACTTAAAATTTAAGATTTTTGAACTTTTTATAGCAGGAAAACATAAACCGCGGGAGAAATTGTAATTACTCTTTTGATTTATGCGCTCCTAATACTTTGAGAGCAAAACTTGACTTAAAATTTAAGATTTTTGAACTTTTTATAGCAGGAAAACATAAACCGCGGGAAAAATTATAATTACTCTTTTGATTTATGCGCTCCTAATACTTTGAGAGCAAAAATTCACTTAAAATTTTAGATATTTGAACTTTTTATAGCAGGAAAACATAAACCGCGGGAGAAATTGTAATTACTCTTTTGATTTATGCGCTCCTAATACTTTGAGAGCAAAAATTGACGTAAAATTTAAGATTTTTGAACTTTTTATAGCAGGAAAACATAAACCGCGGGAGAAATTGTAATTACTCTTTTGATTTATGCGCTCCTAATACTTTGAAAGCAAAAATTGACTTAAAATTTAAGATTTTTGAACATTTTATAGCAGGAAAACATAAACCGCGGGAGAAATTGTAATTACTCTTTTGATTTATGCGCTCCTAATACTTTGAGAGCAAAAATTGACTTAAAATTTTAGATATTTGAACTTTTTATAGCAGGAAAACATAAACCGCGGGAGAAATTGTAATTACTCTTTTGATTTATGCGCTCCTAATACTTTGAGAGAAAAACTTGACTTAAAATTTAAGATTTTTGAATTTTAATAGCAGGAAAACATAAAGCGCGGAAGAAATTGTAATTACTCTTTTGATTTATGCGCTCCTAATACTTTGAAAGCAAAAATTGACTTAAAATTTATGATTTTTTCACTTTTTATAGCAGGAAAACATAAACCGCGGGAGAAATTGTAATTACTCTTTTGATTTATGAGCTCCTAATACTTTGAGAGCAAAAATTGACTTAAAATTTAAGATTTTTGAACTTTTTATAGCAGGAAAACATAAACCGCGGGAGAAATTGTAATTACTCTTTTGATTTATGCGCTCCTAATACTTTGAGAGCAAAAATTGACTTAAAATTTAAGATTCTTGTACTTTTTATAGCAGGAAAACATAAACCGTGGGAGAAATTGTAATTACTCTTTTGATTTATGCGCTCCTAATACTTTGAGAGCAAAACTTGACTTAAAATTCAAGATTTTTGAACTTTTTATAGCAGGAAAACTTAAACCGCGGGAGAAATTGTAATTACTTTTTTGATTTATGCGCTCCTAATACTTTGAGAGCAAAACTTAACTTAAAATTTAAGATTTTTGAAATTTTTATAGCAGGAAAACATAAACCGCGGGAAGAAATTGTAATTACTTTTTTGATTTATGCGCTCCTAATACTTTGAGAGCAAAAATTGACTTAAAATTTTAGATATTTGAACTTTTTATAGCAGGAAAACATAAACCGCGGGAGAAATTTTAATTACTCTTTTGATTTATGCGCTCCTAATACTTTGAGAGCAAAAATTGACTTAAAATTTAAGATTTTTGAACTTTTTATAGCAGGAAAACATAAACCGTGGGAGAAATTGTAATTACTCTTTTGATTTATGCGCTCCTAATACTTTGAGAGCAAAACTTGACTTAAAATTTAAGATTTTTGAACTTTTTATAGCAGGAAAACATAAACCGCGGGAGAAATTGTAATTACTCTTTTGATTTATGCGCTCCTAAAACTTTGAGAGCAAAAATTGACTTAAAATTTAAGATTTTTGAACTTTTTATAGCAGGAAAACATAAACCGCGGGAGAAATTGTAATTACTCTTTTGATTTATGCGCTCCTAATACTTTGAAAGCAAAAATTGACTTAAAATTTATGATTTTTTCACTTTTTATAGCAGGAAAACATAAACCGCGGGAGAAATTGTAATTACTCTTTTGATTTATGAGCTCCTAATACTTTGAGAGCAAAAATTGACTTAAAATTTAAGATTTTTGAACTTTTTATAGCAGGAAAACATAAACCGCGGGAGAAATTGTAATTACTCTTTTGACTTATGCGCTCCTAATACTTTGAGAGCAAAAATTGACTTAAAATTTAAGATTCTTGTACTTTTTATAGCAGGAAAACATAAACCGTGGGAGAAATTGTAATTACTCTTTTGACTTATGCGCTCCTAATACTTTGAGAGCAAAACTTGACTTAAAATTTAAGATTTTTGAATTTTTATAGCAGGAAAACATAAACCGCGGGAGAAATTGTAATTACTTTTTTGATTTATGCGCTCCTAATACTTTGAAAGCAAAAATTGACTTAAAATTTAAGATTTTTGAACTTTTTATAGCAGGAAAACCTAAACCGCGGGAGAAATTGTAATTACTCTTTTGATTTATGCGCTCCTAATACTTTGAGAGCAAAAATTGACTTAAAATTTAAGATTTTTGAACTTTTTATAGCAGGAAAACCTAAACCGCGGGAGAAATTGTAATTACTCTTTTGATTTATGCGCTCCTAATACTTTGAGAGCAAAAATTGACTTAAAATTTAAGATTTTTGAACTTTTTATAGCAGGAAAACATAAACCGCGGGAGAAATTGTAATTACTCTTTTGATTTATGCGCTCCTAATACTTTGAGAGCAAAATATGACTTAAAATTTAAGATTTTTGAACTTTTTATAGCAGGAAAACCTAAACCGCGGGAGAAATTGTAATTACTCTTTTGATTTATGCGCTCCTAATACTTTGAGAGCAAAAATTGACTTAAAATTTAAGATTTTTGAACTTTTTATAGCAGGAAAACATAAACCGCGGGAGAAATTGTAATTACTCTTTTGATTTATGCGCTCCTAATACTTTGAGATCAAAACTTGACTTAAAATTTAAGATTTTTGAACTTTTTATAGCAGGAAAACATAAACCGCGGGAAAAATTGTAATTACTCTTTTGATTTATGCGCTCCTAATACTTTGAGAGCAAAAATTCACTTAAAATTTTAGATATTTGAACTTTTTATAGCAGGAAAACATAAACCGCGGGAGAAATTGTAATTACTCTTTTGATTTATGCGCTCCTAATACTTTGAGAGCAAAACTTGACTTAAAATTTAAAATTTTTGAATTTTGATAGCAGGAAAACATAAACCGCTGGAGAAATTGTAATTACTCTTTTGATTTATGCGCTCCTAATACTTTGAGAGCAAAAATTGACTTAAAATTTAAGATTTTTGAACTTTTTATAGCAGGAAAACATAAACCGCGGGAGAAATTGTAATTACTCTTTTGATTTATGCGCTCCTAATACTTTGAAAGCAAAACTTAACTTAAAATTTAAGATTTTCGAATTTTTATAGCAGGAAAACATAAACCGCGGGAGAAATTGTAATTACTCTTTTGATTTATGCGCTCCTAATACTTTGAAAGCAAAACTTGACTTAAAATTTAAGATTTTTGAATTTTTATAGCAGGAAAACATAAACCGCGGGAGAAATTGTAATTACTTTTTTGATTTATGCGTTCCTAATACTTTGAAAGCAAAAATTGACTTAAAATTTAAGATTTTTGAACTTTTTATAGCAGGAAAACCTAAACTGCGGGAGAAATTGTAATTACTCTTTTGATTTATGCGCTCCTAATACTTTGAGAGCAAAAATTGACTTAAAATTTAAGATTTTTGAACTTTTTATAGCAGCAAAACATAAACCGCGGGAGAAATTGTAATTACTCTTTTGATTTATGCGCTCCTAATACTTTGAGAGCAAAAATTGACTTAAAATTTAAGATTTTTGAACTTTTTATAGCAGGAAAACCTAAACTGCGGGAGAAATTGTAATTACTCTTTTGATTTATGCGCTCCTAATACTTTGAGAGCAAAAATTGACTTAAAATTTAAGATTTTTGAACTTTTTATAGCAGGAAAACATAAACCGCGGGAGAAATTGTAATTACTCTTTTGATTTATGCGCTCCTAATACTTTGAGAGCAAAAATTGACTTAAAATTTAAGATTTTTGAACTTTTTATAGCAGGAAAACCTAAACCGCGGGAGAAATTGTAATTACTCTTTTGATTTATGCGCTCCTAATACTTTGAGAGCAAAAATTGACTTAAAATTTAAGATTTTTGAACTTTTTATAGCAGGAAAACATAAACCGCGGGAGAAATTGTAATTACTCTTTTGATTTATGCGCTCCTAATACTTTGAGAGCAAAACTTGACTTAAAATTTAAGATTTTTGAACTTTTTATAGCAGGAAAACATAAACCGCGGGAAAAATTGTAATTACTCTTTTGATTTATGCGCTCCTAATACTTTGAGAGCAAAACTTAACTTAAAATTTAAGATTTTTGAAATTTTTATAGCAGGAAAACATAAACCGCGGGAGAAATTGTAATTACTCTTTTGATTTATGCGCTCCTAATACTTTGAGAGCAAAAATTGACTTAAAATGTTAGATATTTGAACTTTTTATAGCAAGAAAACATAAACCGCGGGAGAAATTGTAATTACTCTTTTGATTTATGCGCTCCTAATACTTTGAGAGCAAAAATTGACTTAAAATTTAAGATTTTTGAACTTTTTATAGCAGGAAAACATAAACCGCGGGAGAAATTGTAATTACTCTTTTGATTTATGCGCTCCTAATACTTTGAGAGCAAAAATTGACTTAAAATTTAAGATTTTTGAAATTTTTATAGCAGGAAAACATAAACCGCGGAAGAAATTGTAATTACTCTTTTGATTTATGCGCTCCTAATACTTTGAGAGCAAAAATTGACTTAAAATTTTAGATATTTGAACTTTTCATAGCAGGAAAACATAAACCGCGGGAGAAATTTTAATAACTCTTTTGATTTATGCGCTCCTAATACTTTGAGAGCAAAAATTGACTTAAAATTTAAGATTTTTGAACTTTTTATAGCAGGAAAACATAAACCGTGGGAGAAATTGTAATTACTCTTTTGATTTATGCGCTCCTAATACTTTGAGAGCAAAAATTGACTTAAAATTTAAGATTTTTGAACTTTTTATAGCAGGAAAACATAAACCGCGGGAGAAATTGTAATTACTCTTTTGATTTATGCGCTCCTAATACTTTGAGAGCAAAACTTGACTTAAAATTTAAGATTTTTGAACTTTTTATAGCAGGAAAACATAAACCGCGGGAGAAATTGTAATTACTCTTTTGATTTATGCGCTCCTAATACTTTAAAAGCAAAACTTAACTTAAAATTTAAGATTTTTGAATTTTTATAGCAGGAAAACATAAACCGCGGGAGAAATTGTAATTACTCTTTTGATTTATGCGCTCCTAATACTTTGAGAGCAAAACTTGACTTAAAATTTAAGATTTTTGAATTTTTATAGCAGGAAAACATAAACCGCGGGAGAAATTGTAATTACTTTTTTGATTTATGCGCTCCTAATACTTTGAAAGCAAAAATTGACTTAAAATTTAAGATTTTTGAACTTTTTATAGCAGGAAAACCTAAACCGCGGGAGAAATTGTAATTACTCTTTTGATTTATGCGCTCCTAATACTTTGAGAGCAAAAATTGACTTAAAATTTAAGATTTTTGAACTTTTTATAGCAGGAAAACATAAACCGCGGGAAAAATTGTAATTACTCTTTTGATTTATGAGCTCCTAATACTTTGAGAGCAAAAATTGACTTAAAATTTAAGATTTTTGAACTTTTTATAGCAGGAAAACATAAACCGCGGGAGAAATTGTAATTACTCTTTTGATTTATGCGCTCCTAATACTTTGAGAGCAAAAATTGACTTAAAATTTAAGATTCTTGTACTTTTTATAGCAGGAAAACATAAACCGCGGGAGAAATTGTAATTACTCTTTTGATTTATGAGCTCCTAATACTTTGAGAGCAAAAATTGACTTAAAATTTAAGATTTTTGAACTTTTTATAGCAGGAAAACATAAACCGCGGGAGAAATTGTAATTACTCTTTTGACTTATGCGCTCCTAATACTTTGAGAGCAAAACTTGACTTAAAATTTAAGATTTTTGAACTTTTTAAAGCAGGAAAACATAAACCGCGGGAGAAATTGTAATTACTTTTTTGATTTATGCGCTCCTAATACTTTGAGAGCAAAACTTAACTTAAAATTTAAGATTTTTGAAATTTTTATAGCAGGAAAACATAAAACGCGGAAGAAATTGTAATTACTCTTTTGATTTATGCGCTCCTAATACTTTGAGAGCAAAAATTGACTTAAAATTTAAGATTTTTGAACTTTTTATAGCAGGAAAACATAAACCGCGGGAGAAATTGTAATTACTCTTTTGATTTATGCGCTCCTAATACTTTGAGAGCAAAAATTGACTTAAAATTTTAGATATTTGAACTTTTTATAGCAGGAAAACATAAACCGCGGGAGAAATTGTAATTACTCTTTTGATTTATGCGCTCCTAATACTTTGAGAGCAAAAATTAACTTAATATTTAAGATTTTTTCACTTTTTATAGCAGGAAAACATAAACCGCGGGAGAAATTGTAATTACTCTTTTGATTTATGAGCTCCTAATACTTTGAGAGCAAAAATTGACTTAAAATTTTAGATTTTTGAACTTTTTATAGCAGGAAAACATAAACCGCGGGAGAAATTGTAATTACTCTTTTGATTTATGCGCTCCTAATACTTTGAGAGCAAAAATTGACTTAAAATTTAAGATTCTTTTACTTTTTATAGCAGGAAAACATAAACCGTGGGAGAAATTGTAATTACTCTTTTGACTTATGCGCTCCTAATACTTTGAGAGCAAAACTTGACTTAAAATTTAAGATTTTTGAACTTTTTATAGCAGGGAAACATAAACCGCGGGAGAAATTGTAATTACTCTTTTGATTTATGCGCTCCTAA
This sequence comes from Cantharis rustica, assembly GCA_911387805.1. Taxonomy (NCBI): domain Eukaryota; kingdom Metazoa; phylum Arthropoda; class Insecta; order Coleoptera; family Cantharidae; genus Cantharis; species Cantharis rustica. The sequence continues at coordinate 438,154 of OU426880.1, forward strand.
TACCTAGAGAGCAAAAATTGACTTAAAATTTTAGATATTTGAACTTTTTATAGCGGAAAACATAAACCGCGGGAGAAATTGTAATTACTCTTTTGATTTATGCGCTCCTAATACTTTGAGAGAAAAACTTGACTTAAAATTTAAGATTTTTGAATTTTAATAGCAGGAAAACATAAACCGCGGGAGAAATTGTAATTACTCTTTTGATTTATGCGCTCCTAATACTTTGAGAGAAAAACTTGACTTAAAATTTAAGATTTTTGAATTTTAATAGCAGGAAAACATAAACCGCGGGAGAAATTGTAATTACTCTTTTGATTTATGCGCTCCTAATACTTTGAGAGCAAAAATTGACTTAAAATTTAAGATTCTTGTACTTTTTATAGCAGGAAAACATAAACCGTGGGAGAAATTGTAATTAATCTTTTGATTTATGCGCTCCTAATACTTTGAGAGCAAAACTTGACTTAAAATTTAAGATTTTTGAACTTTTTATAGCAGGAAAACATAAATCGCGAGAGAAATTGTAATTACTCTTTTGATTTATGCGCTCCTAATACTTTGAGAGCAAAACTTAACTTAAAATTTAAGATTTTTGAAATTTTTATAGCAGGAAAATATAAACCGCGGAAGAAATTGTAATTACTCTTTTGATTTATGCGCTCCTAATACTTTGAGAGCAAAAATTGACTTAAAATTTAAGATTTTTGAACTTTTTATAGCAGGAAAACATAAACCGCGGGAGAAATTGTAATTACTCTTTTGATTTATGCGCTCCTAATACTTTGAGAGCAAAAATTGACTTAAAATTTTAGATATTTGAACTTTTTATAGCAAGAAAACATAAACCGCGGAAGAAATTGTAATTACTCTTTTGATTTATGCGCTCCTAATACTTTGAGAGCAAAAATTGACTTAAAATTTAAGATTTTTGAACTTTTTATAGCAGGAAAACATAAACCGCGGGAGAAATTGTAATTACTCTTTTGATTTATGCGCTCCTAATACTTTGAGAGCAAAAATTGACTTAAAATTTTAGATATTTGAACTTTTTATAGCAGGAAAACATAAACCGCGGTAGAAATTGTAATTACTCTTTTGATTTATGCGCTCCTAATACTTTGAGAGAAAAACTTGACTTAAAATTTAAGATTTTTGAATTTTAATAGCAGGAAAACATAAAGCGCGGAAGAAATTGTAATTACTCTTTTGATTTATGCGCTCCTAATACTTTGAAAGCAAAAATTGACTTAAAATTTATGATTTTTTCACTTTTTATAGCAGGAAAACATAAACCGCGGGAGAAATTGTAATTACTCTTTTGATTTATGCGCTCCTAATACTTTGAGAGCAAAAATTGACTTAAAATTTAAGATTCTTGTACTTTTTATAGCAGGAAAACATAAACCGTGGGAGAAATTGTAATTACTCTTTTGATTTATGCGCTCCTAATACTTTGAGAGCAAAACTTGACTTAAAATTTAAGATTTTTGAACTTTTTATAGCAGGAAAACTTAAACCGCGGGAGAAATTGTAATTACTCTTTTGATTTATGCGCTCCTAATACCTAGAGAGCAAAAATTGACTTAAAATTTTAGATATTTGAACTTTTTATAGCGGAAAACATAAACCGCGGGAGAAATTGTAATTACTCTTTTGATTTATGCGCTCCTAATACTTTGAGAGAAAAACTTGACTTAAAATTTAAGATTTTTGAATTTTAATAGCAGGAAAACATAAACCGCGAGAGAAATTGTAATTACTCTTTTGATTTTAGCGCTCCTAATACTTTGAGAGCAAAACTTAACTTAAAATTTAAGATTTTTGAAATTTTTATAGCAGGAAAATATAAACCGCGGAAGAAATTGTAATTACTCTTTTGATTTATGCGCTCCTAATACTTTGAGAGCAAAAATTGACTTAAAATTTAAGATTTTTGAACTTTTTATAGCAGGAAAACATAAACCGCGGGAGAAATTGTAATTACTCTTTTGATTTATGCGCTCCTAATACTTTGAGAGCAAAAATTGACTTAAAATTTTAGATATTTGAACTTTTTATAGCAAGAAAACATAAACCGCGGGAGAAATTGTAATTACTCTTTTGATTTATGCGCTCCTAATACTTTGAGAGAAAAACTTGACTTAAAATTTAAGATTTTTGAATTTTAATAGCAGGAAAACATAAAGCGCGGAAGAAATTGTAATTACTCTTTTGATTTATGCGGTCCTAATACTTTGAAAGCAAAAATTGACTTAAAATTTATGATTTTTTCACTTTTTATAGCAGGAAAACATAAACCGCGGGAGAAATTGTAATAACTCTTTTGATTTATGCGCTCCTAATACTTTGAGAGCAAAAATTGACTTAAAATTTAAGATTCTTGTACTTTTTATAGCAGGAAAACATAAACCGTGGGAGAAATTGTAATTACTCTTTTGATTTATGCGCTCCTAATACTTTGAGAGCAAAACTTGACGTAAAATTTAAGATTTTTGAACTTTTTATAGCAGGAAAACTTAAACCGCGGGAGAAATTGTAATTACTCTTTTGATTTATGCGCTCCTAATACTTTGAGAGCAAAAATTGATTTAAAATTTTAGATATTTGAACTTTTTATAGCAGGAAAACATAAACCGCGGTAGAAATTGTAATTACTCTTTTGATTTATGCGCTCCTAATACTTTGAGAGAAAAACTTGACTTAAAATTTAAGATTTTTGAATTTTAATAGCAGGAAAACATAAAGCGCGGAAGAAATTGTAATTACTCTTTTGATTTATGCGGTCCTAATACTTTGAAAGCAAAAATTGACTTAAAATTTATGATTTTTTCACTTTTTATAGCAGGAAAACATAAACCGCGGGAGAAATTGTAATAACTCTTTTGATTTATGCGCTCCTAATACTTTGAGAGCAAAAATTGACTTAAAATTTAAGATTCTTGTACTTTTTATAGCAGGAAAACATAAACCGTGGGAGAAATTGTAATTACTCTTTTGATTTATGCGCTCCTAATACTTTGAGAGCAAAACTTGACGTAAAATTTAAGATTTTTGAACTTTTTATAGCAGGAAAACTTAAACCGCGGGAGAAATTGTAATTACTCTTTTGATTTATGCGCTCCTAATACTTTGAGAGCAAAAATTGATTTAAAATTTTAGATATTTGAACTTTTTATAGCAGGAAAACATAAACCGCGGGAGAAATTTTAATTACTCTTTTGATTTATGCGCTCCTAATACTTTGAGAGCAAAAATTGACTTAAAATTTAAGATTTTTGAACTTTTTATAGCAGGAAAACATAAACCGCGGGAGAAATTGTAATTACTCTTTTGATTTAAGCGCTCCTAATACTTTGAGAGCAAAAATTGACTTAAAATTTAAGATTTTTGAACTTTTTATAGCAGGAAAACATAAACCGCGGGAGAAATTGTAATTACTCTTTTGATTTATGCGCTCCTAATACTTTGAGAGCAAAACTTAACTTAAAATTTAAGATTTTTGAAATTTTTATAGCAGGAAAACATAAACCGCGGAAGAAATTGTAATTACTCTTTTGATTTATGCGCTCCTAATACTTTGAGAGCAAAAATTGACTTAAAATTTTAGATATTTGAACTTTTTATAGCAGGAAAACATAAACCGCGGGAGAAATTTTAATTACTCTTTTGATTTATGCGCTCCTAATACTTTGAGAGCAAAAATTGACTTAAAATTTAAGATTTTTGAACTTTTTATAGCAGGAAAACATAAACCGTGGGAGAAATTGTAATTACTCTTTTGATTTATGCGCTCCTAATACTTTGAGAGCAAAAATTCACTTAAAATTTAAGATTTTTGAACTTTTTATAGCAGGAAAACATAAACCGCGGGAGAAATTGTAATTACTCTTTTGATTTATGCGCTCCTAATACTTTGAGAGCAAAAATTGACTTAAAATTTTAGATATTTGAACTTTTTATAGCAGGAAAACATAAACCGCGGGAGAAACTGTAATTACTCTTTTGATTTATGCGCTCCTAATACTTTGAGAGCAAACTTGACTTAAAATTTAAAATTTTTGAATTTTGATAGCAGGAAAACATAAACCGCTGGAGAAATTGTAATTACTCTTTTGATTTATGCGCTCCTAATACTTTGAGAGCAAAAATTGACTTAAAATTTAAGATTTTTGAACTTTTTATAGCAGGAAAACATAAACCGCGGGAGAAATTGTAATTACTCTTTTGATTCATGCGCTCCTAATACTTTGAAAGCAAAACTTAACTTAAAATTTAAGATTTTTGAATTTTTATAGCAGGAAAACATAAACCGCGGGAGAAATTGTAATTACTCTTTTGATTTATGCGCTCCTAATACTTTGAGAGCAAAACTTGACTTAAAATTTAAGATTTTTGAATTTTTATAGCAGGAAAACATAAACCGCGGGAGAAATTGTAATTACTTTTTTGATTTATGCGCTCCTAATACTTTGAAAGCAAAAATTGACTTAAAATTTAAGATTTTTGAACTTTTTATAGCAGGAAAACCTAAACCGCGGGAGAAATTGTAATTACCCTTTTGATTTATGCGCTCCTAATACTTTGAGAGGAAAAATTGACTTAAAATTTAAGATTTTTGAACTTTTTATAGCAGGAAAACCTAAACCGCGGGAGAAATTGTAATTACTCTTTTGATTTATGCGCTCCTAATACTTTGAGAACAAAAATTGACTTAAAATTTAAGATTTTTGAACTTTTTATAGCAGGAAAACATAAACCGCGGGAGAAATTGTAATTACTCTTTTGATTTATGCGCTCCTAATACTTTGAGAGCAAAAATTGACTTAAAATTTTAGATATTTGAACTTTTTATAGCAAGAAAACATAAACCGCGGGAGAAATTGTAATTACTCTTTTGATTTATGCGCTCCTAATACTTTGAGAGCAAAAATTGACTTAAAATTTAAGATTTTTGAACTTTTTATAGCAGGAAAACATAAACCGCGGGAGAAATTGTAATTACTCTTTTGATTTATGAGCTCCTAATACTTTGAGAGCAAAAATTGACTTAAAAGTTAAGATTTTTGAACTTTTTATAGCAGGAAAACATAAACCGCGGGAGAAATTGTAATTACTCTTTTGATTTATGCGCTCCTAATACTTTGAGAGCAAAAATTGACTTAAAATTTAAGATTCTTGTACTTTTTATAGCAGGAAAACATAAACCGTGGGAGAAATTGTAATTACTCTTTTGACTTATGCGCTCCTAATACTTTGAGAGCAAAACTTGACTTAAAATTTAAGATTTTTGAACTTTTAATAGCAGGAAAATATAAACCGCGGGAGAAATTGTAATTACTTTTTTGATTTATGCGCTCCTAATACTTTGAGAGCAAAACTTAACTTAAAATTTAAGATTTTTGAAATTTTTATAGCAGGAAAACATAAACCGCGGAAGAAATTGTAATTACTCATTTGATTTATGCGCTCCTAATACTTTGAGAGCAAAAATTTACTTAAAATTTAAGATTTTTGAACTTTTTATAGCAGGAAAACATAAACCGCGGGAAAAATTGTAATTACTCTTTTGATTTATGCGCTCCTAATACTTTGAGAGCAAAAATTGACTTAAAATTTAAGATTTTTGAACTTTTTATAGCAGGAAAACATAAACCGCGGGAGAAATTGTAATTACTTTTTTGATTTATGCGCTCCTAATACTTTGAGAGAAAAACTTGACTTAAAATTTAAGATTTTTGAATTTTAATAGCAGGAAAACATAAAGCGCGGAAGAAATTGTAATTACTCTTTTGATTTATGCGCTCCTAATACTTTGAGAGCAAAAATTGACTTAAAATTTTAGATTTTTGAACTTTTTATAGCAGGAAAACATAAACCGCGGGAGAAATTGTAATTACTCTTTTGATTTATGCGCTCCTAATACTTTGAGAGAAAAACTTGACTTAAAATTTAAGATTTTTGAATTTTAATAGCAGGAAAACATAAAGCGCGGAAGAAATTGTAATTACTCTTTTGATTTATGCGCTCCTAATACTTTGAGAGCAAAAATTGACTTAAAATTTTAGATATTTCAACTTTTTATAGCAGGAAAACATAAACCGCGGGAGAAATTTTAATTACTCTTTTGATTTATGCACTCCTAATACTTTGAGAGCAAAAATTGACTTAAAATTTAAGATTTTTGAACTTTTTATAGCAGGAAAACATAAACCGCGGGAGAAATTGTAATTACTCTTTTGATTTATGCGCTCCTAATACTTTGAGAGCAAAAATTGACTTAAAATTTTAGATATTTGAACTTTTTATAGCAAGAAAACATAAACCGCGGGAGAAATTGTAATTACTCTTTTGATTTATGCGCTCCTAATACTTTGAGAGCAAAAATTGACTTAAAATTTTAGATTTTTGAACTTTTTATAGCAGGAAAACATAAACCGCGGGAGAAATTGTAATTACTCTTTTGATTTATGCGCTCCTAATACTTTGAGAGCAAAAATTGACTTAAAATTTTAGATATTTGAACTTTTTATAGCAGGAAAACATAAACCGCGGGAGAAATTGTAATTACTCTTTTGATTTATGCGCTCCTAATACTTTGAGAGAAAAACTTGACTTAAAATTTAAGATTTTTGAATTTTAATAGCAGGAAAACATAAACCGCGGGAGAAATTGTAATTACTCTTTTGATTTATGCGCTCCTAATACTTTGAGAGCAAAAATTGACTTAAAATTTAAGATTCTTGGACTTTTTATAGCAGGAAAACATAAACCGTGGGAGAAATTGTAATTACTCTTTTGACTTATGCGCTCCTAATACTTTGAGAGCAAAACTTGACTTAAAATTTAAGATTTTTGAACTTTTTATAGCAGGATAACATAAACCGCGGGAGATATTGTAATTACTCTTTTGATTTATGCGCTCCTAATACTTTGAGAGCAAAAATTGACTTAAAATTTAAGATTTTTAAACTTTTTATAGCAGGAAAACATAAACCGCGGGAGAAATTGTAATTACTCTTTTGATTTATGCGCTCCTAATACTTTGAGAGCAAAACTTAACTTAAAATTTAAGATTTTTGAAATTTTTATAGCAGGAAAACATAAACCGCGGAAGAAATTGTAATTACTCATTTGATTTATGCGCTCCTAATACTTTGAGAGCAAAAATTGACTTAAAATTTAAGATTTTTGAACTTTTTATAGCAGGAAAACATAAACCGCGGGAGAAATTGTAATTACTCTTTTGATTTATGCGCTCCTAATACTTTGAGAGCAAAAATTGACTTAAAATTTAAGATTTTTGAACTTTTTATAGCAGGAAAACATAAACCGCGGGAGAAATTGTAATTACTTTTTTGATTTATGCGCTCCTAATACTTTGAGAGAAAAACTTGACTTAAAATTTAAGATTTTTGAATTTTAATAGCAGGAAAACATAAAGCGCGGAAGAAATTGTAATTACTCTTTTGATTTATGCGCTCCTAATACTTTGAGAGCAAAAATTGACTTAAAATTTTAGATATTTGAACTTTTTATAGCAGGAAAACATAAACCGCTGGAGAAATTGTAATTACTCTTTTGATTTATGCGCTCCTAATACTTTGAGAGAAAAACTTGACTTAAAATTTAAGATTTTTGAATTTTAATAGCAGGAAAACATAAAGCGCGGAAGAAATTGTAATTACTCTTTTGATTTATGCGCTCCTAATACTTTGAGAGCAAAAATTGACTTAAAATTTTAGATATTTCAACTTTTTATAGCAGGAAAACATAAACCGCGGGAGAAATTTTAATTACTCTTTTGATTTATGCGCTCCTAATACTTTGAGAGCAAAAATTGACTTAAAATTTAAGATTTTTGAACTTTTTATAGCAGGAAAACATAAACCGCGGGAGAAATTGTAATTACTCTTTTGATTTATGAGCTCCTAATACTTTGAGAGCAAAAATTGACTTAAAATTTAAGATTTTTGAACTTTTTATAGCAGGAAAACATAAACCGCGGGAGAAATTGTAATTACTCTTTTGATTTATGCGCTCCTAATACTTTGAGAGCAAAAATTGACTTAAAATTTAAGATTTTTGAACTTTTTATAGCAGGAAAACATAAACCGCGGGAGAAATTGTAATTACTCTTTTGATTTATGCGCTCCTAATACTTTGAGAGCAAAAATTGACTTAAAATTTTAGATATTTGAACTTTTTATAGCAAGAAAACATAAACCGCGGGAGGAATTGTAATTACTCTTTTGATTTATGCGCTCCTAATACTTTGAGAGCAAAAATTGACTTAAAATTTTAGATTTTTGAACTTTTTATAGCAGGAAAACATAAACCGCGGGAGAAATTGTAATTACTCTTTTGATTTATGCGCTCCTAATACTTTGAGAGCAAAAATTGACTTAAAATTTTAGATATTTGAACTTTTTATAGCAGGAAAACATAAACCGCGGGAGAAATTGTAATTACTCTTTTGATTTATGCGCTCCTAATACTTTGAGAGAAAAACTTGACTTAAAATTTAAGATTTTTGAATTTTAATAGCAGGAAAACATAAACCGCGGGAGAAATTGTAATTACTCTTTTGATTTATGCGCTCCTAATACCTTGAGAGCAAAAATTGACTTAAAATTTAAGATTCTTGTACTTTTTATAGCAGGAAAACATAAACCGTGGGAGAAATTGTAATTACTCTTTTGACTTATGCGCTCCTAATACTTTGAGAGCAAAACTTGACTTAAAATTAAGATTTTTAAACTTTTTATAGCAGGATAACATAAACCGCGGGAGAAATTGTAATTACTCTTTTGATTTATGCGCTCCTAATACTTGAGAGCAAAACTTAACTTAAAATTTAAGATTTTTGAAATTTTTATAGCAGGAAAACATAAACCGCGGAAGAAATTGTAATTACTCTTTTGATTTATGCGCTCCTAATACTTTGAGAGAAAAATTGACTTAAAATTTAAGATTTTTGAACTTTTTATAGCAGGAAAACATAAACCGCGGGAGAAATTGTAATTACTCTTTTGATTTATGCGCTCCTAATACTTTGAGAGCAAAAATTGACTTAAATTTAAGATTTTTGAATTTTAATAGCAGGAAAACATAAAGCGCGGAAGAAATTGTAATTACTCTTTTGATTTATGCGCTCCTAATACTTTGAAAGCAAAAATTGACTTAAAATTTATGATTTTTTCACTTTTTATAGCAGGAAAACATAAACCGCGGGAGAAATTGTAATTACTCTTTTGATTTATGAGCTCCTAATACTTTGAGACCAAAAATTGACTTAAAATTTAAGATTTTTGAACTTTTTATAGCAGGAAAACATAAACCGCGGGAGAAATTGTAATTACTCTTTTGATTTATGCGCTCCAATACTTTGAGAGCAAAAATTGACTTAAAATTTAAGATTCTTGTACTTTTTATAGCTGGAAAACATAAACCGTGGGAGAAATTGTAATTACTCTTTTGATTTATGCGCTCCTAATATTTTGAGAGCAAAACTTGACTTAAAATTTAAGATTTTTGAACTTTTTATAGCAGGAAAACTTAAACCGCGGGAGAAATTGTAATTACTCTTTTGATTTATGCGCTCCTAATACTTTGAGAGCAAAACTTAACTTAAAATTTAAGATTTTTGAAATTTTTATAGCAGGAAAACATAAACCGCGGAAGAAATTGTAATTACTCTTTTGATTTATGCGCTCCTAATACTTTGAGAGCAAAAATTGACTTAAAATTTTAGATATTTGAACTTTTTATAGCAGGAAAACATAAACCGCGGGAGAAATTTTAATTACTCTTTTGATTTATGCGCTCCTAATACTTTGAGAGCAAAAATTGACTTAAAATTTAAGATTTTTGAACTTTTTATAGCAGGAAAACATAAACCGTGGGAGAAATTGTAATTACTCTTTTGATTTATGCGCTCCTAATACCTTGAGAGCAAAACTTGACTTAAAATTTAAGATTTTTGAATTTTAATAGCAGGAAAACATAAAGCGCGGAAGAAATTGTAATTACTCTTTTGATTTATGCGCTCCTAATACATTGAAAGCAAAAATTGACCTAAAATTAATGATTTTTTCACTTTTTATAGCAGGAAAACATAAACCGCGGGAGAAATTGTAATTACTCTTTTGATTTATGCGCTCCTAATACTTTGAGAGCAAAAATTGACTTAAAATTTAAGATTCTTGTACTTTTTATAGCAGGAAAACATAAACCGTGGGAGAAATTGTAATTACTCTTTTGATTTATGCGCTCCTAATACTTTGAGAGCAAAACTTGCCTTAAAATTTAAGATTTTTGAACTTTTTATAGCAGGAAAACTTAAACCGCGGGAGAAATTGTAATTACTCTTTTGATTTATGCGCTCCTAATACTTTGAGAGCAAAAATTGACTTAAAATTTAAGATTTTTGAACTTTTTATAGCAGGAAAACATAAACCGCCGGAGAAATTGTAATTACTCTTTTGATTTATGCGCTCCTAATACTTTGAGAGCAAAAATTGACTTAAAATTTAAGATTTTTGAACTTTTTATAGCAGGAAAACATAAACCGCGGGAGAAATTGTAATTACTCTTTTGATTTATGCGCTCCTAATACTTTGAGAGCAAAAATTGACTTAAAATTTAAGATTTTTGAACTTTTTATAGCAGGAAAACCTAAACCGCGGGAGAAATTGTAATTACTCTTTTGATTTATGCGCTCCTAATACTTTGAGAGCAAAAATTGACTTAAAATTTAAGATTTTTGAACTTTTTATAGCAGGAAAACATAAACCGCGGGAGAAATTGTAATTACTCTTTTGATTTATGCGCTCCTAATACTTTGAGAGCAAAAATTGACTTAAAATTTTAGATATTTGAACTTTTTATAGCAGGAAAACATAAACCGCGGGAGAAAATGTAATTACTCTTTTGATTTACGCGCTCCTAATACTTTGAGAGAAAAACTTGACTTAAAATTTAAGATTTATGAATTTTAATAGCAGGAAAACATAAAGCGCGGAAGAAATTGTAATTACTCTTTTGATTTATGCGCTCCTAATACTTTGAAAGCAAAAATTGACTTAAAATTTAAGATTTTTTCACTTTTTATAGCAGGAAAACATAAACCGCGGGAGAAATTGTAATTACTCTTTTGATTTATGAGCTCCTAATACTTTGAGAGCAAAAATTGACTTAAAATTTAAGATTTTTGAACTTTTTATAGCAGGAAAACATAAACCGCGGGAGAAATTGTAATTACTCTTTTGATTTATGCGCTCCTAATACTTTGAGAGCAAAAATTGACTTAAAATTTTAGATATTTGAACTTTTTATAGCAGGAAAACATAAACCGCGGGAGAAATTGTAATTACTCTTTTGATTTATGCGCTCCTAATACTTTGAGAGAAAAACTTGACTTAAAATTTAAGATTTTTGAATTTTAATAGCAGGAAAACATAAAGCGCGGAAGAAATTGTAATTACTCTTTTGATTTATGCGCTCCTAATACTTTGAGAGCAAAAATTGACTTAAAATTTTAGATATTTCAACTTTTTATAGCAGGAAAACATAAACCGCGGGAGAAATTTTAATTACTCTTTTGATTTATGCACTCCTAATACTTTGAGAGCAAAAATTGACTTAAAATTTAAGATTTTTGAACTTTTTATAGCAGGAAAACATAAACCGCGGGAGAAATTGTAATTACTCTTTTGATTTATGCGCTCCTAATACTTTGAGAGCAAAAATTGACTTAAAATTTTAGATATTTGAACTTTTTATAGCAAGAAAACATAAACCGCGGGAGAAATTGTAATTACTCTTTTGATTTATGCGCTCCTAATACTTTGAGAGCAAAAATTGACTTAAAATTTTAGATTTTTGAACTTTTTATAGCAGGAAAACATAAACCGCGGGAGAAATTGTAATTACTCTTTTGATTTATGCGCTCCTAATACTTTGAGAGCAAAAATTGACTTAAAATTTTAGATATTTGAACTTTTTATAGCAGGAAAACATAAACCGCGGGAGAAATTGTAATTACTCTTTTGATTTATGCGCTCCTAATACTTTGAGAGAAAAACTTGACTTAAAATTTAAGATTTTTGAATTTTAATAGCAGGAAAACATAAACCGCGGGAGAAATTGTAATTACTCTTTTGATTTATGCGCTCCTAATACTTTGAGAGCAAAAATTGACTTAAAATTTAAGATTCTTGTACTTTTTATAGCAGGAAAACATAAACCGTGGGAGAAATTGTAATTACTCTTTTGACTTATGCGCTCCTAATACTTTGAGAGCAAAACTTGACTTAAAATTTAAGATTTTTGAACTTTTTATAGCAGGATAACATAAACCGCGGGAGATATTGTAATTACTCTTTTGATTTATGCGCTCCTAATACTTTGAGAGCAAAAATTGACTTAAAATTTAAGATTTTTAAACTTTTTATAGCAGGAAAACATAAACCGCGGGAGAAATTGTAATTACTCTTTTGATTTATGCGCTCCTAATACTTTGAGAGCAAAACTTAACTTAAAATTTAAGATTTTTGAAATTTTTATAGCAGGAAAACATAAACCGCGGAAGAAATTGTAATTACTCATTTGATTTATGCGCTCCTAATACTTTGAGAGCAAAAATTGACTTAAAATTTAAGATTTTTGAACTTTTTATAGCAGGAAAACATAAACCGCGGGAGAAATTGTAATTACTCTTTTGATTTATGCGCTCCTAATACTTTGAGAGCAAAAATTGACTTAAAATTTAAGATTTTTGAACTTTTTATAGCAGGAAAACATAAACCGCGGGAGAAATTGTAATTACTTTTTTGATTTATGCGCTCCTAATACTTTGAGAGAAAAACTTGACTTAAAATTTAAGATTTTTGAATTTTAATAGCAGGAAAACATAAAGCGCGGAAGAAATTGTAATTACTCTTTTGATTTATGCGCTCCTAATACTTTGAGAGCAAAAATTGACTTAAAATTTTAGATATTTGAACTTTTTATAGCAGGAAAACATAAACCGCTGGAGAAATTGTAATTACTCTTTTGATTTATGCGCTCCTAATACTTTGAGAGAAAAACTTGACTTAAAATTTAAGATTTTTGAATTTTAATAGCAGGAAAACATAAAGCGCGGAAGAAATTGTAATTACTCTTTTGATTTATGCGCTCCTAATACTTTGAGAGCAAAAATTGACTTAAAATTTTAGATATTTCAACTTTTTATAGCAGGAAAACATAAACCGCGGGAGAAATTTTAATTACTCTTTTGATTTATGCGCTCCTAATACTTTGAGAGCAAAAATTGACTTAAAATTTAAGATTTTTGAACTTTTTATAGCAGGAAAACATAAACCGCGGGAGAAATTGTAATTACTCTTTTGATTTATGAGCTCCTAATACTTTGAGAGCAAAAATTGACTTAAAATTTAAGATTTTTGAACTTTTTATAGCAGGAAAACATAAACCGCGGGAGAAATTGTAATTACTCTTTTGATTTATGCGCTCCTAATACTTTGAGAGCAAAAATTGACTTAAAATTTAAGATTTTTGAACTTTTTATAGCAGGAAAACATAAACCGCGGGAGAAATTGTAATTACTCTTTTGATTTATGCGCTCCTAATACTTTGAGAGCAAAAATTGACTTAAAATTTTAGATATTTGAACTTTTTATAGCAAGAAAACATAAACCGCGGGAGAAATTGTAATTACTCTTTTGATTTATGCGCTCCTAATACTTTGAGAGCAAAAATTGACTTAAAATTTTAGATTTTTGAACTTTTTATAGCAGGAAAACATAAACCGCGGGAGAAATTGTAATTACTCTTTTGATTTATGCGCTCCTAATACTTTGAGAGCAAAAATTGACTTAAAATTTTAGATATTTGAACTTTTTATAGCAGGAAAACATAAACCGCGGGAGAAATTGTAATTACTCTTTTGATTTATGCGCTCCTAATACTTTGAGAGAAAAACTTGACTTAAAATTTAAGATTTTTGAATTTTAATAGCAGGAAAACATAAACCGCGGGAGAAATTGTAATTACTCTTTTGATTTATGCGCTCCTAATACCTTGAGAGCAAAAATTGACTTAAAATTTAAGATTCTTGTACTTTTTATAGCAGGAAAACATAAACCGTGGGAGAAATTGTAATTACTCTTTTGACTTATGCGCTCCTAATACTTTGAGAGCAAAACTTGACTTAAAATTTAAGATTTTTAAACTTTTTATAGCAGGATAACATAAACCGCGGGAGAAATTGTAATTACTCTTTTGATTTATGCGCTCCTAATACTTTGAGAGCAAAACTTAACTTAAAATTTAAGATTTTTGAAATTTTTATAGCAGGAAAACATAAACCGCGGAAGAAATTGTAATTACTCTTTTGATTTATGCGCTCCTAATACTTTGAGAGGAAAAATTGACTTAAAATTTAAGATTTTTGAACTTTTTATAGCAGGAAAACATAAACCGCGGGAGAAATTGTAATTACTCTTTTGATTTATGCGCTCCTAATACTTTGAGAGCAAAAATTGACTTAAAATTTAAGATTTTTGAATTTTAATAGCAGGAAAACATAAAGCGCGGAAGAAATTGTAATTACTCTTTTGATTTATGCGCTCCTAATACTTTGAAAGCAAAAATTGACTTAAAATTTATGATTTTTTCACTTTTTATAGCAGGAAAACATAAACCGCGGGAGAAATTGTAATTACTCTTTTGATTTATGAGCTCCTAATACTTTGAGACCAAAAATTGACTTAAAATTTAAGATTTTTGAACTTTTTATAGCAGGAAAACATAAACCGCGGGAGAAATTGTAATTACTCTTTTGATTTATGCGCTCCTAATACTTTGAGAGCAAAAATTGACTTAAAATTTAAGATTCTTGTACTTTTTATAGCTGGAAAACATAAACCGTGGGAGAAATTGTAATTACTCTTTTGATTTATGCGCTCCTAATATTTTGAGAGCAAAACTTGACTTAAAATTTAAGATTTTTGAACTTTTTATAGCAGGAAAACTTAAACCGCGGGAGAAATTGTAATTACTCTTTTGATTTATGCGCTCCTAATACTTTGAGAGCAAAACTTAACTTAAAATTTAAGATTTTTGAAATTTTTATAGCAGGAAAACATAAACCGCGGAAGAAATTGTAATTACTCTTTTGATTTATGCGCTCCTAATACTTTGAGAGCAAAAATTGACTTAAAATTTTAGATATTTGAACTTTTTATAGCAGGAAAACATAAACCGCGGGAGAAATTTTAATTACTCTTTTGATTTATGCGCTCCTAATACTTTGAGAGCAAAAATTGACTTAAAATTTAAGATTTTTGAACTTTTTATAGCAGGAAAACATAAACCGTGGGAGAAATTGTAATTACTCTTTTGATTTATGCGCTCCTAATACCTTGAGAGCAAAACTTGACTTAAAATTTAAGATTTTTGAATTTTAATAGCAGGAAAACATAAAGCGCGGAAGAAATTGTAATTACTCTTTTGATTTATGCGCTCCTAATACATTGAAAGCAAAAATTGACCTAAAATTAATGATTTTTTCACTTTTTATAGCAGGAAAACATAAACCGCGGGAGAAATTGTAATTACTCTTTTGATTTATGCGCTCCTAATACTTTGAGAGCAAAAATTGACTTAAAATTTAAGATTCTTGTACTTTTTATAGCAGGAAAACATAAACCGTGGGAGAAATTGTAATTACTCTTTTGATTTATGCGCTCCTAATACTTTGAGAGCAAAACTTGCCTTAAAATTTAAGATTTTTGAACTTTTTATAGCAGGAAAACTTAAACCGCGGGAGAAATTGTAATTACTCTTTTGATTTATGCGCTCCTAATACTTTGAGAGCAAAAATTGACTTAAAATTTAAGATTTTTGAACTTTTTATAGCAGGAAAACATAAACCGCCGGAGAAATTGTAATTACTCTTTTGATTTATGCGCTCCTAATACTTTGAGAGCAAAAATTGACTTAAAATTTAAGATTTTTGAACTTTTTATAGCAGGAAAACATAAACCGCGGGAGAAATTGTAATTACTCTTTTGATTTATGCGCTCCTAATACTTTGAGAGCAAAAATTGACTTAAAATTTAAGATTTTTGAACTTTTTATAGCAGGAAAACCTAAACCGCGGGAGAAATTGTAATTACTCTTTTGATTTATGCGCTCCTAATACTTTGAGAGCAAAAATTGACTTAAAATTTAAGATTTTTGAACTTTTTATAGCAGGAAAACATAAACCGCGGGAGAAATTGTAATTACTCTTTTGATTTATGCGCTCCTAATACTTTGAGAGCAAAAATTGACTTAAAATTTTAGATATTTGAACTTTTTATAGCAGGAAAACATAAACCGCGGGAGAAAATGTAATTACTCTTTTGATTTACGCGCTCCTAATACTTTGAGAGAAAAACTTGACTTAAAATTTAAGATTTATGAATTTTAATAGCAGGAAAACATAAAGCGCGGAAGAAATTGTAATTACTCTTTTGATTTATGCGCTCCTAATACTTTGAAAGCAAAAATTGACTTAAAATTTAAGATTTTTTCACTTTTTATAGCAGGAAAACATAAACCGCGGGAGAAATTGTAATTACTCTTTTGATTTATGAGCTCCTAATACTTTGAGAGCAAAAATTGACTTAAAATTTAAGATTTTTGAACTTTTTATAGCAGGAAAACATAAACCGCGGGAGAAATTGTAATTACTCTTTTGATTTATGCGCTCCTAATACTTTGAGAGCAAAAATTGACTTAAAATTTAAGATTTTTGTACTTTTTATAGCAGGAAAACATAAACCGTGGGAAAAATTATAATTACTCTTTTGACTTATGCGCTCCTAATACTTTGAGAGCAAAACTTGACTTAAAATTTAAGATTTTTGAACTTTTTATAGCAGGAAAACATAAACCGCGGGAGAAATTGTAATTACTTTTTTGATTTAAGCGCTCCTAATACTTTGAGAGCAAAACTTAACTTAAAATTTAAGATTTTTGAAATTTTTATAGCAGGAAAACATAAACCGCGGAAGAAATTGTAATTACTCTTTTGATTTATGCGCTCCTAATACTTTGAGAGCAAAAATTGACTTAAAATTTAAGATTTTTGAACTTTTTATATCAGGAAAACATAAACCGCGGGAGAAATTGTAATTACTCTTTTGATTTATGCGCTCCTAATATTTTGAGAGCAAAAATTGACTTAAAATTTTAGATATTTGAACTTTTTATAGCAGGAAAACATAAACCGCGGGAGAAATTGTAATTACTCTTTTGATTTATGCGCTCCTAATACTTTGAGAGCAAAACTTAACTTAAAATTTAAGATTTTTAAAATTTTTATAGCAGGAAAACATAAACCGCGGAAGAAATTGTAATTACTTTTTTGATTTATGCGCTCCTAATACTTTGAGAGCAAAAATTGACTTAAAATTTAAGATTTTTGAACTTTTTATAGCAGGAAAACATAAACCGCGGGAGAAATTGTAATTACTCTTTTGATTTATGCGCTCCTAATACTTTGAGAGCAAAAATTGACTTAAAATTTTAGATATTTGAACTTTTTATAGCAAGAAAACATAAACCGCGGGAGAAAATGTAATTACTCTTTTGATTTATGCGCTCCTAATACTTTGAGAGCAAAAATTGACTTAAAATTTAAGATTTTTGAACTTTTTATAGCAGGAAAACATAAACCGCGGGAGAAATTGTAATTACTCTTTTGATTTATGCGCTCCTAATACTTTGAGAGCAAAAATTGACTTAAAATTTTAGATATTTGAACTTTTTATAGCAGGAAAACATAAACCGCGGGAGAAATTGTAATTACTCTTTTGATTTATGCGCTCCTAATACTTTGAGAGAAAAACTTGACTTAAAATTTAAGATTTTTGAATTTTAATAGCAGGAAAACATAAACCGCGGGAGAAATTGTAATTACTCTTTTGATTTATGCGCTCCTAATACTTTGAGAGCAAAAATTGACTTAAAATTTAAGATTCTTGTACTTTTTATAGCAGGAAAACATAAACCGTGGGAGAAATTGTAATTACTCTTTTGACTTATGCGCTCCTAATACTTTGAGAGCAAAACTTGACTTAAAATTTAAGATTTTTGAACTTTTTATAGCAGGAAAACATAAACCGCGGGAGAAATTGTAATTACTCTTTTGATTTATGCCCTCCTAATACTTTGAGAGCAAAACTTAACTTAAAATTTAAGATTTTTGAAATTTTTATAGCAGGAAAACATAAACCGCGGAAGAAATTGTAATTACTCTTTTGATTTATGCGCTCCTAATACTTTGAGAGCAAAAATTGACTTAAAATTTAAGATTTTTGAACTTTTTATAGCAGGAAAACATAAACCGCGGGAGAAATTGTAATTACTCTTTTGATTTATGCGCTCCTAATATTTTGAGAGCAAAAATTGACTTAAAATTTTAGATTTTTGAACTTTTTATAGCAGGAAAACATAAACCGCGGGAGAAATTGTAATTACTCTTTTGATTTATGCGCTCCTAATACTTTGAGAGCAAAAATTGACTTAAAATTTTAGATATTTGAACTTTTTATAGCAAGAAAACATAAACCGCGGGAGAAATTGTAATTACTCTTTTGATTTATGCGCTCCTAATACTTTGAGAGCAAAAATTGACTTAAAATTTTAGATTTTTGAACTTTTTATAGCAGGAAAACATAAACCGCGGGAGAAATTGTAATTACTCTTTTGATTTATGCGCTCCTAATACTTTGAGAGCAAAAATTGACTTAAAATTTTAGATATTTGAACTTTTTATAGCAGGAAAACATAAACCGCGGGAGAAATTGTAATTACTCTTTTGATTTATGCGCTCCTAATACTTTGAGAGAAAAACTTGACTTAAAATTTAAGATTTTTGAATTTTAATAGCAGGAAAACATAAACCGCGGGAGAAATTGTAATTACTCTTTTGATTTATGCGCTCCTAATACCTTGAGAGCAAAAATTGACTTAAAATTTAAGATTCTTGTACTTTTTATAGCAGGAAAACATAAACCGTGGGAGAAATTGTAATTACTCTTTTGACTTATGCGCTCCTAATACTTTGAGAGCAAAACTTGACTTAAAATTTAAGATTTTTAAACTTTTTATAGCAGAATAACATAAACCGCGGGAGAAATTGTAATTACTCTTTTGATTTATGCGCTCCTAATACTTTGAGAGCAAAACTTAACTTAAAATTTAAGATTTTTGAAATTTTTATAGCAGGAAAACATAAACCGCGGAAGAAATTGTAATTACTCTTTTGATTTATGCGCTCCTAATACTTTGAGAGGAAAAATTGACTTAAAATTTAAGATTTTTGAACTTTTTATAGCAGGAAAACATAAACCGCGGGAGAAATTGTAATTACTCTTTTGATTTATGCGCTCCTAATACTTTGAGAGCAAAAATTGACTTAAAATTTAAGATTTTTGAATTTTAATAGCAGGAAAACATAAAGCGCGGAAGAAATTGTAATTACTCTTTTGATTTATGCGCTCCTAATACTTTGAAAGCAAAAATTGACTTAAAATTTATGATTTTTTCACTTTTTATAGCAGGAAAACATAAACCGCGGGTGAAATTGTAATTACTCTTTTGATTTATGAGCTCCTAATACTTTGAGAGCAAAAATTGACTTAAAATTTAAGATTTTTGAACTTTTTATAGCAGGAAAACTTAAACCGCGGGAGAAATTGTAATTACTCTTTTGATTTATGCGCTCCTAATACTTTGAGAGCAAAACTTAACTTAAAATTTAAGATTTTTGAAATTTTTATAGCAGGAAAACATAAACCGCGGAAGAAATTGTAATTACTCTTTTGATTTATGCGCTCCTAATACTTTGAGAGCAAAAATTGACTTAAAATTTTAGATATTTGAACTTTTTATAGCAGGAAAACATAAACCGCGGGAGAAATTTTAATTACTCTTTTGATTTATGCGCTCCTAATACTTTGAGAGCAAAAATTGACTTAAAATTTAAGATTTTTGAACTTTTTATAGCAGGAAAACATAAACCGTGGGAGAAATTGTAATTACTCTTTTGATTTATGCGCTCCTAATACCTTGAGAGCAAAACTTGACTTAAAATTTAAGATTTTTGAATTTTAATAGCAGGAAAACATAAAGCGCGGAAGAAATTGTAATTACTCTTTTGATTTATGCGCTCCTAATACTTTGAAAGCAAAAATTGACCTAAAATTAATGATTTTTTCACTTTTTATAGCAGGAAAACATAAACCGCGGGAGAAATTGAAATTACTCTTTTGATTTATGAGCTCCTAATACTTTGAGAGCAAAAATTGACTTAAAATTTAAGATTCTTGTACTTTTTATAGCAGGAAAACATAAACCGTGGGAGAAATTGTAATTACTCTTTTGATTTATGCGCTCCTAATACTTTGAGAGCAAAACTTGACTTAAAATTTAAGATTTTTGAACTTTTTATAGCAGGAAAACTTAAACCGCGGGAGAAATTGTAATTACTCTTTTGATTTATGCGCTCCTAATACTTTGAGAGCAAAAATTGACTTAAAATTTAAGATTTTTGAACTTTTTATAGCAGGAAAACATAAACCGCCGGAGAAATTGTAATTACTCTTTTGATTTATGCGCTCCTAATACTTTGAAAGCAAAAATTGACTTAAAATTTAAGATTTTTTCACTTTTTATAGCAGGAAAACATAAACCGCGGGAGAAATTGTAATTACTCTTTTGATTTATGAGCTCCTAATACTTTGAGAGCAAAAATTGACGTAAAATTTAAGATTTTTGAACTTTTTATAGCAGGAAAACATAAACCGCGGGAGAAATTGTAATTACTCTTTTGATTTATGCGCTCCTAATACTTTGAGAGCAAAAATTGACTTAAAATTTAAGATTCTTGTACTTTTTATAGCAGGAAAACATAAACCGTGGGCGAAATTGTAATTACTCTTTTGATTTATGCGCTCCTAATACTTTGAGAGCAAAACTTGACTTAAAATTTAAGATTTTTGAACTTTTTATAGCAGGAAAACATAAACCGCGGGAGAAATTGTAATTACTCTTTTGATTTATGCGCTCCTAATACTTTGAGAGCAAAACTTGACTTAAAATTTAAGATTTTTGAACTTTTGATAGCAGGAAAGCATAAACCGCTGGAGAAATTGTAATTACTCTTTTGATTTATACGCTCCTAATACTTTGAGAGCAAAAATTGACTTAAAATTTAAGATTTTTGAACTTTTTATAGCAGGAAAACATAAACCGCGGGAAAAATTGTAATTACTCTTTTGATTTATGCGCTCCTAATACTTTGAGAGCAAAAATTGACTTAAAATTTAAGATTTTTGAACTTTTTATAGCAGGAAAACATAAACCGCGGGAGAAATTGTAATTACTCTTTTGATTTATGCGCTCCTAATACTTTGAGAGCAAAAATTGACTTAAAATTTAAGATTTTTGACCTTTTTATAGCAGGAAAACATAAACCGCGGGAGAAATTGTAATTACTCTTTTGATTTATGCGCTCCTAATACTTTGAGAGCAAAAATTGACTTAAAATTTTAGATATTTGAACTTTTTATAGCAGGAAAACATAAACCGCGGGAGAAATTGTAATTACTCTTTTGATTTATGCGCTCCTAATACTTTGAGAGAAAAACTTAACTTAAAATTTAAGATTTTTGAAATTTTTATAGCAGGAAAACATAAACCGCGGAAGAAATTGTAATTACTCTTTTGATTTATGCGCTCCTAATACTTTGAGAGCAAAAATTGACTTAAAATTTAAGATTTTTGACCTTTTTATAGCAGGAAAACATAAACCGCGGGAGAAATTGTAATTACTCTTTTGATTTATGCGCTCCTAATACTTTGAGAGCAAAAATTGACTTAAAATTTAAGATTTTTGAACTTTTTATAGCAGGAAAACATAAACCGCGGGAGAAATTGTAATTACTCTTTTGATTTATGCCCTCCTAATACTTTGAGAGCAAAACTTAACTTAAAATTTAAGATTTTTGAAATTTTTATAGCAGGAAAACATAAACCGCGGAAGAAATTGTAATTACTCTTTTGATTTATGCGCTCCTAATACTTTGAGAGCAAAAATTGACTTAAAATTTAAGATTTTTGAACTTTTTATAGCAGGAAAACATAAACCGCGGGAGAAATTGTAATTACTCTTTTGATTTATGCGCTCCTAATACTTTGAGAGCAAAAATTGACTTAAAATTTTAGATATTTGAACTTTTTATAGCAGGAAAACATAAACCGCGGAAGAAATTGTAATTACTCTTTTGATTTATGCGCTCCTAATACTTTGAGAGCAAAAATTGACTTAAAATTTAAGATTTTTGAACTTTTTATAGCAGGAAAACATAAACCGCGGGAGAAATTGTAATTACTCTTTTGATTTATGCGCTCCTAATAGTTTGAGAGCAAAAATTGACTTAAAATTTAAGATTTTTGAACTTTTTATAGCAGGAAAACATAAACCGCGGGAGAAATTGTAATTACTCTTTTGATTTATGCGCTCCTAATACTTTGAGAGCAAAAATTGACTTAAAATTTAAGATTTTTGAACTTTTTATAGCAGGAAAACATAAACCGCGGGAGAAATTGTAATTACTCTTTTGATTTATGCGCTCCTAATACTTTGAGAGCAAAAATTGACTTAAAATTTTAGATATTTGAACTTTTTATAGCAAGAAAACATAAACCGCGGGAGAAATTGTAATTACTCTTTTGATTTATGCGCTCCTAATACTTTGAGAGCAAAAATTGACTTAAAATTTTAGATTTTTGAACTTTTTATAGCAGGAAAACATAAACCGCGGGAGAACTTGTAATTACTCTTTTGATTTATGCGCTCCTAATACTTTGAGAGCAAAAATTGACCTAAAATTTTAGATATTTGAACTTTTTATAGCAGGAAAACATAAACCGCGGGAGAAATTGTAATTACTCTTTTGATTTATGCGCTCCTAATACTTTGAGAGAAAAACTTGACTTAAAATTTAAGATTTTTGAACTTTTTATAGCAGGATAACATAAACCGCGGGAGAAATTGTAATTACTCTTTTGATTTATGCGCTCCTAATACTTTGAGAGCAAAACTTAACTTAAAATTTAAGATTTTTGAAATTTTTATAGCAGGAAAACATAAACCGCGGAAGAAATTGTAATTACTCTTTTGATTTATGCGCTCCTAATACTTTGAGAGGAAAAATTGACTTAAAATTTAAGATTTTTGAACTTTTTATAGCAGGAAAACATAAACCGCGGGAGAAATTGTAATTACTCTTTTGATTTATGCGCTCCTAATACTTTGAGAGCAAAAATTGACTTAAAATTTTAGATATTTGAACTTTTTATAGCAAGAAAACATAAACCGCGGAAGAAATTGTAATTACTCTTTTGATTTATGCGCTCCTAATACTTTGAGAGCAAAAATTGACTTAAAATTTAAGATTTTTGAACTTTTTATAGCAGGAAAACATAAACCGCGGGAGAAATTGTAATTACTCTTTTGATTTATGCGCTCCTAATACTTTGAGAGCAAAAATTGACTTAAAATTTAAGATTTTTGAATTTTAATAGCAGGAAAACATAAAGCGCGGAAGAAATTGTAATTACTCTTTTGATTTATGCGCTCCTAATACTTTGAAAGCAAAAATTGACTTAAAATTTATGATTTTTTCACTTTTTATAGCAGGAAAACATAAACCGCGGGAGAAATTGTAATTACTCTTTTGATTTATGAGCTCCTAATACTTTGAGAGCAAAAATTGACTTAAAATTTAAGATTTTTGAACTTTTTATAGCAGGAAAACATAAACCGCGGGAGAAATTGTAATTACTCTTTTGATTTATGCGCTCCTAATACTTTGAGAGCAAAAATTGACTTAAAATTTTAGATTCTTGTACTTTTTATAGCAGGAAAACATAAACCGTGGGAGAAATTGTAATTACTCTTTTGATTTATGCGCTCCTAATACTTTGAGAGCAAAACTTGACTTAAAATTTAAGATTTTTGAACTTTTTATAGCAGGAAAACTTAAACCGCGGGAGAAATTGTAATTACTCTTTTGATTTATGCGCTCCTAATACTTTGAGAGCAAAACTTAACTTAAAATTTAAGATTTTTGAAATTTTTATAGCAGGAAAACATAAACCGCGGAAGAAATTGTAATTACTCTTTTGATTTATGCGCTCCTAATACTTTGAGAGCAAAAATTGACTTAAAATTTTAGATATTTGAACTTTTTATAGCAGGAAAACATAAACCGCGGGAGAAATTTTAATTACTCTTTTGATTTATGCGCTCCTAATACTTTGAGAGCAAAAATTGATTTAAATTTAAGATTTTTGAACTTTTTATAGCAGGAAAACATAAACCGCGGGAGAAATTGTAATTACTCTTTTGATTTATGCGCTCCTAATACTTTGAAAGCAAAAATTGACTTAAAATTTAAGATTTTTGAACTTTTTGTAGCAGGAAAACATAAACCGTGGGAGAAATTGTAATTACTCTTTTGATTTATGCGCTCCTAATACTTTGAGAGCAAAACTTAACTTAAAATTTAAGATTTTTGAACTTTTTATAGCAGGAAAACATAAACCGCGGGAGAAATTGTAATTACTCTTTTGATTTATGCGCTCCTAATACTTTGAGAGCAAAAATTGACTTAAAATTTAAGATTTTTGAATTTTAATAGCAGGAAAACATAAAGCGCAGGAGAAATTGTAATTACTCTTTTGATTTATGCGCTCCTAATACTTTGAGAGCAAAAATTGACTTAAAATTTAAGATTTTTGAATTTTAATAGCAGGAAAACATAAAGCGCGGAAGAAATTGTAATTACTCTTTTGATTTATGCGCTCCTAATACTTTGAAAGCAAAAATTGACTTAAAATTTATGATTTTTTCACTTTTTATAGCAGGAAAACATAAACCGCGGGAGAAATTGTAATTACTCTTTTGATTTATGAGCTCCTAATACTTTGAGAGCAAAAATTGACTTAAAATTTAAGATTTTTGAACTTTTTATAGCAGGAAAACATAAACCGCGGGAGAAATTGTAATTACTCTTTTGATTTATGCGCTCCTAATACTTTGAGAGCAAAAATTGACTTAAAATTTTAGATTCTTGTACTTTTTATAGCAGGAAAACATAAACCGTGGGAGAAATTGTAATTACTCTTTTGATTTATGCGCTCCTAATACTTTGAGAGCAAAACTTGACTTAAAATTTAAGATTTTTGAACTTTTTATAGCAGGAAAACTTAAACCGCGGGAGAAATTGTAATTACTCTTTTGATTTATGCGCTCCTAATACTTTGAGAGCAAAACTTAACTTAAAATTTAAGATTTTTGAAATTTTTATAGCAGGAAAACATAAACCGCGGAAGAAATTGTAATTACTCTTTTGATTTATGCGCTCCTAATACTTTGAGAGCAAAAATTGACTTAAAATTTTAGATATTTGAACTTTTTATAGCAGGAAAACATAAACCGCGGGAGAAATTTTAATTACTCTTTTGATTTATGCGCTCCTAATACTTTGAGAGCAAAAATTGACTTAAAATTTAAGATTTTTGAACTTTTTATAGCAGGAAAACATAAACCGTGGGAAAAATTGTAATTACTCTTTTGATTTATGCGCTCCTAATACTTTGAGAGCAAAACTTGACTTAAAATTTAAGATTTTTGAACTTTTTATAGCAGGAAAACTTAAACCGCGGGAGAAATTGTAATTACTCTTTTGATTTATGCGCTCCTAATACTTTGAGAGCAAAAATTGACTTAAAATTTAAGATTTTTGAACTTTTTATAGCAGGAAAACATAAACCGCCGGAGAAATTGTAATTACTCTTTTGATTTATGCGCTCCTAATACTTTGAGAGCAAAAATTGACTTAAAATTTAAGATTTTTGAACTTTTTATAGCAGGAAAACATAAACCGCGGGAGAAATTGTAATTACTCTTTTGATTTATGCGCTCCTAATACTTTGAGAGCAAAAATTGACTTAAAATTTAAGATTTTTGAACTTTTTATAGCAGGAAAACCTAAACCGCGGGAGAAATTGTAATTACTCTTTTGATTTATGCGCTCCTAATACTTTGAGAGCAAAAATTGACTTAAAATTTAAGATTTTTGAACTTTTTATAGCAGGAAAACATAAACCGCGGGAGAAATTGTAATTACTCTTTTGATTTATGCGCTCCTAATACTTTGAGAGCAAAAATTGACTTAAAATTTTAGATATTTGAACTTTTTATAGCAAGAAAACATAAACCGCGGGAGAAATTGTAATTACTCTTTTGATTTATGCGCTCCTAATACTTTGAGAGAAAAACTTGACTTAAAATTTAAGATTTATGAATTTTAATAGCAGGAAAACATAAAGCGCGGAAGAAATTGTAATTACTCTTTTGATTTATGCGCTCCTAATACTTTGAAAGCAAAAATTGACTTAAAATTTAAGATTTTTTCACTTTTTATAGCAGGAAAACATAAACCGCGGGAGAAATTGTAATTACTCTTTTGATTTATGAGCTCCTAATACTTTGAGAGCAAAAATTGACGTAAAATTTAAGATTTTTGAACTTTTTATAGCAGGAAAACATAAACCGCGGGAGAAATTGTAATTACTCTTTTGATTTATACGCTCCTAATACTTTGAGAGCAAAAATTGACTTAAAATTTAAGATTTTTGAACTTTTTATAGCAGGAAAACATAAACCGCGGGAGAAATTGTAATTACTCTTTTGATTTATGCGCTCCTAATACTTTGAGAGCAAAAATTGACTTAAAATTTTAGATATTTGAACTTTTTATAGCAGGAAAACATAAACCGCGGGAGAAATTGTAATTACTCTTTTGATTTATGCGCTCCTAATACTTTGAGAGCAAAAATTGACTTAAAATTTTAGATATTTGAACTTTTTATAGCAGGAAGACATAAACCGCGGGAGAAATTGTAATTACTCTTTTGATTTATGCGCTCCTAATACTTTGAGAGCAAAACTTGACTTAAAATTTAAGATTTTTGAATTTTTATAGCAGGAAAACCTAAACCGCGGGAGAAATTCTAATTACTCTTTTGATTTATGCGCTCCTAATACTTTGAAAGCAAAAATTGACTTAAAATTTAAGATTTTTGAACTTTTTATAGCAGGAAAACATAAACCGCGGGAGAAATTGTAATTACTCTTTTGATTTATGCGCTCCTAATACTTTGAGAGCAAAAATTGACTTAAAATTTTAAGATTTTTGAACTTTTTATAGCAGGAAAACATAAACCGCGGAAGAAATTGTAATTACTCTATTGATTTATGAGCTCCTAATACTTTGAGAGCCAAAATTGACTTAAAATTTAAGATTTTTGAACTTTTTATAGCAGGAAAACATAAACCGCGGGAGAAATTGTAATTACTCTTTTGATTTATGCGCTCCTAATATTTTGAGAGCAAAACTTGACTTAAAATTTAAGATTTTTGAACTTTTTATAGCAGGAAAACATAAACCGCGGGAAAAATTGTATCTACTCTTTTGATTTATGCGCTCCTAATACTTTGAGAGCAAAAATTGACTTAAAATTTTAGATATTTGAACTTTTTATAGCAGGAAAACATAAACCGCGGGAGAAATTGTAATTACTCTTTTGATTTATGCGCTCCTAATACTTTGAGAGCAAAACTTGACTTAAAATTTAAGATTTTTGAACTTTTTATAGCAGGAAAACATAAACCGCGGGAGAAATTGTAATTACTCTTTTGATTTATGCGCTCCTAATACTTTGAGAGCAAAACTTGACTTAAAATTTAAGATTTTTGAACTTTTTATAGCAGGAAAACATAAACCGCGGGCGAAATTGTAATTATTCTTTTGATTTATGCGCTCCTAATACTTTGAAAGCAAAAATTGACTTAAAATTTAAGATTTTTGAACTTTTTGTAGCAGGAAAACATAAACCGTGGGAAAAATTGTAATTACTCTTTTGATTTATGCGCTCCTAATACTTTGAGAGCAAAAATTGACTTAAAATTAAAGATTTTTGAACTTTTTATAGCAGGAAAACATAAACCGCGGGAGAAATTGTAATTACTCTTTTGATTTATGCGCTCCTAATACTTTGAAAGCAAAACTTAACTTAAAATTTAAGATTTTTGAAATTTTTATAGCAGGAAAACATAAACCGCGGGAGAAATTGTAATTATTCTTTTGATTTATGCGCTCCTAATACTTTGAAAGCAAAAATTGACTTAAAATTTAAGATTTTTGAACTTTTTGTAGCAGGAAAACATAAACCGTGGGAAAAATTGTAATTACTCTTTTGATTTATGCGCTCCTAATACTTTGAGAGCAAAAATTGACTTAAAATTTTAGATATTTGAACTTTTTATAGCAGGAAAACATAAACCGCGGGAGAAATTGTAATTACTCTTTTGATTTATGCGCTCCTAATACTTTGAGAGCAAAACTTGACTTAAAATTTAAGATTTTTGAACTTTTTATAGCAGGAAAACATAAACCGCGGGAGAAATTGTAATTACTCTTTTGATTTATGCGCTCCTAATACTTTGAGAGCAAAAATTGACTTAAAATTTTAGATATTTGAACTTTTTATAGCAAGAAAACATAAACCGCGGGAGAAATTGTAATTACTCTTTTGATTTATGCGCTCCTAATACTTTGAGAGCAAAAATTGACTTAAAATTTAAGATTTTTGAACTTTTTATAGCAGGAAAACATAAACCGCGGGAGAAATTGTAATTACTCTTTTGATTTATGCGCTCCTAATACTTTGAGAGCAAAAATTGACTTAAAATTTTAGATATTTGAACTTTTTATAGCAGGAAAACATAAACCGCGGGAGAAATTGTAATTACTCTTTTGATTTATGCGCTCCTAATACTTTGAGAGAAAAACTTGACTTAAAATTTAAGATTTTTGAACTTTTTATAGCAGGAAAACATAAACCGCGGGAGAAATTGTAATTACTCTTTTGATTTATGCGCTCCTAATACTTTGAGAGCAAAAATTGACTTAAAATTTAAGATTTTTGAACTTTTTATAGCAGGAAAACCTAAACCGCGGGAGAAATTGTAATTACACTTTTGATTTATGCGTTCCTAATACTTTGAGAGCAAAAATTGACTTAAAATTTAAGATTTTTGAACTTTTTATAGCAGGAAAACATAAACCGCGGGAGAAATTGTAATTACTCTTTTGATTTATGCGCTCCTAATACTTTGAGAGCAAAAATTGACTTAAAATTTTAGATATTTGAACTTTTTATAGCAAGAAAACATAAACCGCGGGAGAAATTGTAATTACTCTTTTGATTTATGCGCTCCTAATACTTTGAGAGCAAAAATTGACTTAAAATTTAAGATTTTTGAACTTTTTATAGCAGGAATACATAAACCGCGGGAGAAATTGTAATTACTCTTTTGATTTATGCGCTCCTAATACTTTGAGAGCAAAAATTGACTTAAAATTTTAGATATTTGAACTTTTTATAGCAGGAAAACATAAACCGCGGGAGAAATTGTAATTACTCTTTTGATTTATGAGCTCCTAATACTTTGAGAGAAAAACTTGACTTAAAATTTAAGATTTTTGAATTTTAATAGCAGGAAAACATAAACCGCGGAAGAAATTGTAATTACTCTTTTGATTTATGCGCTCCTAATACTTTGCAAGCAAAAATTGACTTAAAATTTATGATTTTTTCACTTTTTATAGCAGGAAAACATAAACCGCGGGAGAAATTGTAATTACTCTTTTGATTTATGAGCTCCTAATACTTTGAGAGCAAAAATTGACTTAAAATTTAAGATTTTTGAACTTTTTATAGCAGGAAAACATAAACCGCGGGAGAAATTGTAATTACTCTTTTGATTTATGCGCTCCTAATACTTTGAGAGCAAAACTTAACTTAAAATTTAAGATTTTTGAAATTTTTATAGCAGGAAAACATAAACCGCGGAAGAAATTGTAATTACTCTATTGATTTATGCGCTCCTAATACTTTGAAAGCAAAAATTGACTTAAAATTTAAGATTTTTGAACTTTTTGTAGCAGGAAAACATAAACCGTGGGAGAAATTGTAATTACTCTTTTGATTTATGCGCTCCTAATACTTTGAGAGCAAAAATTGACTTAAAATTTAAGATTTTTGAACTTTTTATAGCAGGAAAACATAAAGCGCCGGAGAAATTGTAATTACTCTTTTGATTTATGCGCTGCTAATACTTTGAGAGCAAAAATTGACTAAAAATTTTAGATATTTGAACTTTTTATAGCAGGAAAACATAAACCGCGGGAGAAATTGTAATTACTCTTTTGATTTATGCGCTCCTAATACTTTGAGAGCAAAACTTGACTTAAAATTTAAAATTTTTGAATTTTGATAGCAGGAAAACATAAACCGCCGGAGAAATTGTAATTACTCTTTTGATTTATGCGCTCCTGATACTTTGAGAGCAAAACTTGACCTAAAATTTAAGATTTTTGAACTTTTTATAGCAGGAAAACATAAACCGCGGGAGAAATTGTAATTACTCTTTTGATTTATGCGCTCCTAATACTTTGAGAGCAAAACTTAACTTAAAATTTAAGATTTTTGAAATTTTTATAGCAGGAAAACATAAACCGCGGAAGAAATTGTAATTACTCTTTTGATTTATGCGCTCCTAATACTTTGAGAGCGAAAGTTGACTTAAAATTTTAGATATTTGAACTTTTTATAGCAGGAAAACATAAACCGCGGGAGAAATTTTAATTACTCTTTTGATTTATGCGCTCCTAATACTTTGAGAGCAAAAATTGACTTAAAATTTAAGATTTTTGAACTTTTTATAGCAGGAAAACATAAACCGTGGGAGAAATTGTAATTACTCTTTTGATTTATGCGCTCCTAATACTTTCAGAGCAAAACTTGACTTAAAATTTAAGATTTTTGAACTTTTTACAGCAGGAAAACATAAACCGCGGGAGAAATTGTAATTACTCTTTTGATTTATGCGCTCCTAATACTTTGAGAGCAAAAATTGACTTAAAATTTAAGATTTTTGAACTTTTTATAGCAGGAAAACATAAACCGCGGGAAAAATTGTAATTACTCTTTTAATTTATGCGCTCCTAATACTTTGAGAGCAAAAATTGACTTAAAATTTTAGATATTTGAACTTTTTATAGCAGGAAAACATAAACCGCGGGAGAAATTGTAATTACTCTTTTGATTTATGCGCTCCTAATACTTTGAGAGCAAAAATTGACTTAAAATTTAAGATTTTTGAACTTTTTATAGCAGGAAAACCTAAACCGCGGGAGAAATTGTAATTACACTTTTGATTTATGCGCTCCTAATACTTTGAGAGCAAAAATTGACTTAAAATTTAAGATTTTTGAACTTTTTATAGCAGGAAAACATAAACCGCGGGAGAAATTGTAATTACTCTTTTGATTTATGCGCTCCTAATACTTTGAGAGCAAAAATTGACTTAAAATTTTAGATATTTGAACTTTTTATAGCAAGAAAACATAAACCGCGGGAGAAATTGTAATTACTCTTTTGATTTATGCGCTCCTAATACTTTGAGAGCAAAAATTGACTTAAAATTTAAGATTTTTGAACTTTTTATAGCAGGAAAACATAAACCGCCGGAGAAATTGTAATTACTCTTTTGATTTATGCGCTCCTAATACTTTGAGAGCAAAAATTGACTTAAAATTTAAGATTTTTGAACTTTTTATAGCAGGAAAACATAAACCGCGGGAGAAATTGTAATTACTCTTTTGATTTATGCGCTCCTAATATTTTGAGAGCAAAACTTGACTTAAAATTTAAGATTTTTGAACTTTTTATAGCAGGAAAACATAAACCGCCGGAGAAATTGTAATTACTCTTTTGATTTATGCGCTCCTAATACTTTGAGAGCAAAACTTGACCTAAAATTTAAGATTTTTGAACTTTTTATAGCAGGAAAACATAAACCGCGGGATAAATTGTAATTACTCTTTTGATTTATGCGCTCCTAATACTTTGAGAGCAAAAATTGACTTAAAATTTAAGATTTTTGAACTTTTTATAGCAGGAAAACATAAACCGCCGGAGAAATTGTAATTACTCTTTTGATTTATGCGCTCCTAATACTTTGAGAGCAAAAATTGACTTAAAATTTAAGATTTTTGAACTTTTTATAGCAGGAAAACATAAACCGCGGGAGAAATTGTAATTACTCTTTTGATTTATGCGCTCCTAATATTTTGAGAGCAAAACTTGACTTAAAATTTAAGATTTTTGAACTTTTTATAGCAGGAAAACATAAACCGCGGGAAAAATTGTATCTACTCTTTTGATTTATGCGCTCCTAATACTTTGAGAGCAAAAATTGACTTAAAATTTTAGATATTTGAACTTTTTATAGCAGGAAAACATAAACCGCGGGAGAAATTGTAATTACTCTTTTGATTTATGCGCTCCTAATACTTTGAGAGCAAAACTTGACTTAAAATTTAAGATTTTTGAACTTTTTATAGCAGGAAAACATAAACCGCGGGAGAAATTGTAATTACTCTTTTGATTTATGCGCTCCTAATACTTTGAGAGCAAAACTTGACTTAAAATTTAAGATTTTTGAACTTTTTATAGCAGGAAAACATAAACCGCGGGAAAAATTGTAATTACTCTTTTGATTTATGCGCTCCTAATACTTTGAGAGCAAAAATTCACTTAAAATTTTAGATATTTGAACTTTTTATAGCAGGAAAACATAAACCGCGGGAGAAATTGTAATTACTCTTTTGATTTATGCGCTCCTAATACTTTGAGAGCAAAACTTGACTTAAAATTTAAGATTTTTGAACTTTTTATAGCAGGAAAACATAAACCGCGGGAAAAATTGTAATTACTCTTTTGATTTATGCGCTCCTAATACTTTGAGAGCAAAAATTGATTTAAATTTAAGATTTTTGAACTTTTTATAGCAGGAAAACATAAACCGCGGGAGAAATTGTAATTACTCTTTTGATTTATGCGCTCCTAATACTTTGAGAGCAAAACTTGACTTAAAATTTAAGATTTTTGAACTTTTTATAGCAGGAAAACATAAACCGCGGGAAAAATTGTATCTACTCTTTTGATTTATGCGCTCCTAATACTTTGAGAGCAAAAATTCACTTAAAATTTTAGATATTTGAACTTTTTATAGCAGGAAAACATAAACCGCGGGAGAAATTGTAATTACTCTTTTGATTTATGCGCTCCTAATACTTTGAGAGCAAAACTTGACTTAAAATTTAAGATTTTTGAACTTTTGATAGCAGGAAAGCATAAACCGCTGGAGAAATTGTAATTACTCTTTTGATTTATACGCTCCTAATACTTTGAGAGCAAAAATTGACTTAAAATTTAAGATTTTTCAACTTTTTATAGCAGGAAAACATAAACCGCGGGAAAAATTGTAATTACTCTTTTGATTTATGCGCTCCTAATACTTTGAGAGCAAAAATTGACTTAAAATTTAAGATTTTTGAACTTTTTATAGCAGGAAAACATAAACCGCGGGAGAAATTGTAATTACTCTTTTGATTTATGCGCTCCTAATACTTTGAGAGCAAAAATTGACTTAAAATTTTAGATATTTGAACTTTTTATAGCAGGAAAACATAAACCGCGGGAGAAATTGTAATTACTCTTTTGATTTATGCGCTCCTAATACTTTGAGAGCAAAAATTGACTTAAAATTTTAGATATTTGAACTTTTTATAGCAGGAAAACATAAACCGCGGGAGAAATTGTAATTACTCTTTTGATTTATACGCTCCTAATACTTTGAGAGCAAAAATTGACTTAAAATTTAAGATTTTTGAACTTTTTATAGCAGGAAAACATAAACCGCGGGAGAAATTGTAATTACTCTTTTGATTTATGCGCTCCTAATACTTTGAGAGCAAAAATTGACTTAAAATTTTAGATATTTGAACTTTTTATAGCAGGAAAACATAAACCGCGGGAGAAATTGTAATTACTCTTTTGATTTATGCGCTCCTAATACTTTGAGAGCAAAAATTGACTTAAAATTTTAGATATTTGAACTTTTTATAGCAGGAAGACATAAACCGCGGGAGAAATTGTAATTACTCTTTTGATTTATGCGCTCCTAATACTTTGAGAGCAAAAATTGACTTAAAATTTAAGATTTTTGAACTTTTTATAGCAGGAAAACATAAACCGCGGGAGAAATTGTAATTACTCTTTTGATTTATGCGCTCCTAATACTTTGAGAGCAAAACTTGACTTAAAATTTAAGATTTTTGAACTTTTTATAGCAGGAAAACATAAACCGCCGGAGAAATTGTAATTACTCTTTTGATTTATGCGCTCCTAATACTTTGAGAGCAAAACTTGACCTAAAATTTAAGATTTTTGAACTTTTTATAGCAGGAAAACATAAACCGCGGGATAAATTGTAATTACTCTTTTGATTTATGCGCTCCTAATACTTTGAGAGCAAAAATTGACTTAAAATTTAAGATTTTTGAACTTTTTATAGCAGGAAAACATAAACCGCCGAAGAAATTGTAATTACTCTTTTGATTTATGCGCTCCTAATACTTTGAGAGCAAAAATTGACTTAAAATTTAAGATTTTTGAACTTTTTATAGCAGGAAAACATAAACCGCGGGAGAAATTGTAATTACTCTTTTGATTTATGCGCTCCTAATATTTTGAGAGCAAAACTTGACTTAAAATTTAAGATTTTTGAACTTTTTATAGCAGGAAAACATAAACCGCGGGAAAAATTGTATCTACTCTTTTGATTTATGCGCTCCTAATACTTTGAGAGCAAAAATTGACTTAAAATTTTAGATATTTGAACTTTTTATAGCAGGAAAACATAAACCGCGGGAGAAATTGTAATTACTCTTTTGATTTATGCGCTCCTAATACTTTGAGAGCAAAACTTGACTTAAAATTTAAGATTTTTGAACTTTTTATAGCAGGAAAACATAAACCGCGGGAGAAATTGTAATTACTCTTTTGATTTATGCGCTCCTAATACTTTGAGAGCAAAACTTGACTTAAAATTTAAGATTTTTGAACTTTTTATAGCAGGAAAACATAAACCGCGGGAAAAATTGTAATTACTCTTTTGATTTATGCGCTCCTAATACTTTGAGAGCAAAAATTCACTTAAAATTTTAGATATTTGAACTTTTTATAGCAGGAAAACATAAACCGCGGGAGAAATTGTAATTACTCTTTTGATTTATGCGCTCCTAATACTTTGAGAGCAAAACTTGACTTAAAATTTAAGATTTTTGAACTTTTTATAGCAGGAAAACATAAACCGCGGGAAAAATTGTAATTACTCTTTTGATTTATGCGCTCCTAATACTTTGAGAGCAAAAATTGATTTAAATTTAAGATTTTTGAACTTTTTATAGCAGGAAAACATAAACCGCGGGAGAAATTGTAATTACTCTTTTGATTTATGCGCTCCTAATACTTTGAGAGCAAAACTTGACTTAAAATTTAAGATTTTTGAACTTTTTATAGCAGGAAAACATAAACCGCGGGAAAAATTGTATCTACTCTTTTGATTTATGCGCTCCTAATACTTTGAGAGCAAAAATTCACTTAAAATTTTAGATATTTGAACTTTTTATAGCAGGAAAACATAAACCGCGGGAGAAATTGTAATTACTCTTTTGATTTATGCGCTCCTAATACTTTGAGAGCAAAACTTGACTTAAAATTTAAGATTTTTGAACTTTTGATAGCAGGAAAGCATAAACCGCTGGAGAAATTGTAATTACTCTTTTGATTTATACGCTCCTAATACTTTGAGAGCAAAAATTGACTTAAAATTTAAGATTTTTCAACTTTTTATAGCAGGAAAACATAAACCGCGGGAAAAATTGTAATTACTCTTTTGATTTATGCGCTCCTAATACTTTGAGAGCAAAAATTGACTTAAAATTTAAGATTTTTGAACTTTTTATAGCAGGAAAACATAAACCGCGGGAGAAATTGTAATTACTCTTTTGATTTATGCGCTCCTAATACTTTGAGAGCAAAAATTGACTTAAAATTTTAGATATTTGAACTTTTTATAGCAGGAAAACATAAACCGCGGGAGAAATTGTAATTACTCTTTTGATTTATGCGCTCCTAATACTTTGAGAGCAAAAATTGACTTAAAATTTTAGATATTTGAACTTTTTATAGCAGGAAAACATAAACCGCGGGAGAAATTGTAATTACTCTTTTGATTTATACGCTCCTAATACTTTGAGAGCAAAAATTGACTTAAAATTTAAGATTTTTGAACTTTTTATAGCAGGAAAACATAAACCGCGGGAGAAATTGTAATTACTCTTTTGATTTATGCGCTCCTAATACTTTGAGAGCAAAAATTGACTTAAAATTTTAGATATTTGAACTTTTTATAGCAGGAAAACATAAACCGCGGGAGAAATTGTAATTACTCTTTTGATTTATGCGCTCCTAATACTTTGAGAGCAAAAATTGACTTAAAATTTTAGATATTTGAACTTTTTATAGCAGGAAGACATAAACCGCGGGAGAAATTGTAATTACTCTTTTGATTTATGCGCTCCTAATACTTTGAGAGCAAAACTTGACTTAAAATTTAAGATTTTTGAATTTTTATAGCAGGAAAACCTAAACCGCTGGAGAAATTCTAATTACTCTTTTGATTTATGCGCTCCTAATACTTTGAAAGCAAAAATTGACTTAAAATTTAAGATTTTTGAACTTTTTATAGCAGGAAAACATAAACCGCGGGAGAAATTGTAATTACTCTTTTGATTTATGCGCTCCTAATACTTTGAGAGCAAAAATTGACTTAAAATTTTAAGATTTTTGAACTTTTTATAGCAGGAAAACATAAACCGCGGAAGAAATTGTAATTACTCTATTGATTTATGAGCTCCTAATACTTTGAGAGCCAAAATTGACTTAAAATTTAAGATTTTTTGAACTTTTTATAGCAGGAAAACATAAACCGCGGGAGAAATTGTAATTACTCTTTTGATTTATGCGCTCCTAATATTTTGAGAGCAAAACTTGACTTAAAATTTAAGATTTTTGAACTTTTTATAGCAGGAAAACATAAACCGCGGGGAAAAATTGTATCTACTCTTTTGATTTATGCGCTCCTAATACTTTGAGAGCAAAAATTGACTTAAAATTTTAGATATTTGAACTTTTTATAGCAGGAAAACATAAACCGCGGGAGAAATTGTAATTACTCTTTTGATTTATGCGCTCCTAATACTTTGAGAGCAAAACTTGACTTAAAATTTAAGATTTTTGAACTTTTTATAGCAGGAAAACATAAACCGCGGGAGAAATTGTAATTACTCTTTTGATTTATGCGCTCCTAATACTTTGAGAGCAAAACTTGACTTAAAATTTAAGATTTTTGAACTTTTTATAGCAGGAAAACATAAACCGCGGGCGAAATTGTAATTATTCTTTTGATTTATGCGCTCCTAATACTTTGAAAGCAAAAATTGACTTAAAATTTAAGATTTTTGAACTTTTTGTAGCAGGAAAACATAAACCGTGGGAAAAATTGTAATTACTCTTTTGATTTATGCGCTCCTAATACTTTGAGAGCAAAAATTGACTTAAAATTAAAGATTTTTGAACTTTTTATAGCAGGAAAACATAAACCGCGGGAGAAATTGTAATTACTCTCTTTTGATTTATGCGCTCCTAATACTTTGAAAGCAAAACTTAACTTAAAATTTAAGATTTTTGAAATTTTTATAGCAGGAAAACATAAACCGCGGGAGAAATTGTAATTATTCTTTTGATTTATGCGCTCCTAATACTTTGAAAGCAAAAATTGACTTAAAATTTAAGATTTTTGAACTTTTTGTAGCAGGAAAACATAAACCGTGGGAAAAATTGTAATTACTCTTTTGATTTATGCGCTCCTAATACTTTGAGAGCAAAAATTGACTTAAAATTTTAGATATTTGAACTTTTTATAGCAGGAAAACATAAACCGCGGGAGAAATTGTAATTACTCTTTTGATTTATGCGCTCCTAATACTTTGAGAGCAAAACTTGACTTAAAATTTAAGATTTTTGAACTTTTTATAGCAGGAAAACATAAACCGCGGGAGAAATTGTAATTACTCTTTTGATTTATGCGCTCCTAATACTTTGAGAGCAAAAATTGACTTAAAATTTTAGATATTTGAACTTTTTATAGCAAGAAAACATAAACCGCGGGAGAAATTGTAATTACTCTTTTGATTTATGCGCTCCTAATACTTTGAGAGCAAAAATTGACTTAAAATTTAAGATTTTTGAACTTTTTATAGCAGGAAAACATAAACCGCGGGAGAAATTGTAATTACTCTTTTGATTTATGCGCTCCTAATACTTTGAGAGCAAAAATTGACTTAAAATTTTAGATATTTGAACTTTTTATAGCAGGAAAACATAAACCGCGGGAGAAATTGTAATTACTCTTTTGATTTATGCGCTCCTAATACTTTGAGAGAAAAACTTGACTTAAAATTTAAGATTTTTGAACTTTTTATAGCAGGAAAACATAAACCGCGGGAGAAATTGTAATTACTCTTTTGATTTATGCGCTCCTAATACTTTGAGAGCAAAAATTGACTTAAAATTTAAGATTTTTGAACTTTTTATAGCAGGAAAACCTAAACCGCGGGAGAAATTGTAATTACACTTTTGATTTATGCGCTCCTAATACTTTGAGAGCAAAAATTGACTTAAAATTTAAGATTTTTGAACTTTTTATAGCAGGAAAACATAAACCGCGGGAGAAATTGTAATTACTCTTTTGATTTATGCGCTCCTAATACTTTGAGAGCAAAAATTGACTTAAAATTTTAGATATTTGAACTTTTTATAGCAAGAAAACATAAACCGCGGGAGAAATTGTAATTACTCTTTTGATTTATGCGCTCCTAATACTTTGAGAGCAAAAATTGACTTAAAATTTAAGATTTTTGAACTTTTTATAGCAGGAATACATAAACCGCGGGAGAAATTGTAATTACTCTTTTGATTTATGCGCTCCTAATACTTTGAGAGCAAAAATTGACTTAAAATTTTAGATATTTGAACTTTTTATAGCAGGAAAACATAAACCGCGGGAGAAATTGTAATTACTCTTTTGATTTATGAGCTCCTAATACTTTGAGAGAAAAACTTGACTTAAAATTTAAGATTTTTGAATTTTAATAGCAGGAAAACATAAACCGCGGAAGAAATTGTAATTACTCTTTTGATTTATGCGCTCCTAATACTTTGCAAGCAAAAATTGACTTAAAATTTATGATTTTTTCACTTTTTATAGCAGGAAAACATAAACCGCGGGAGAAATTGTAATTACTCTTTTGATTTATGAGCTCCTAATACTTTGAGAGCAAAAATTGACTTAAAATTTAAGATTTTTGAACTTTTTATAGCAGGAAAACATAAACCGCGGGAGAAATTGTAATTACTCTTTTGATTTATGCGCTCCTAATACTTTGAGAGCAAAACTTAACTTAAAATTTAAGATTTTTGAAATTTTTATAGCAGGAAAACATAAACCGCGGAAGAAATTGTAATTACTCTATTGATTTATGCGCTCCTAATACTTTGAAAGCAAAAATTGACTTAAAATTTAAGATTTTTGAACTTTTTGTAGCAGGAAAACATAAACCGTGGGAGAAATTGTAATTACTCTTTTGATTTATGCGCTCCTAATACTTTGAGAGCAAAAATTGACTTAAAATTTAAGATTTTTGAACTTTTTATAGCAGGAAAACATAAAGCGCCGGAGAAATTGTAATTACTCTTTTGATTTATGCGCTCCTAATACTTTGAGAGCAAAAATTGACTAAAAATTTTAGATATTTGAACTTTTTATAGCAGGAAAACATAAACCGCGGGAGAAATTGTAATTACTCTTTTGATTTATGCGCTCCTAATACTTTGAGAGCAAAACTTGACTTAAAATTTAAAATTTTTGAATTTTGATAGCAGGAAAACATAAACCGCCGGAGAAATTGTAATTACTCTTTTGATTTATGCGCTCCTGATACTTTGAGAGCAAAACTTGACCTAAAATTTAAGATTTTTGAACTTTTTATAGCAGGAAAACATAAACCGCGGGAGAAATTGTAATTACTCTTTTGATTTATGCGCTCCTAATACTTTGAGAGCAAAACTTAACTTAAAATTTAAGATTTTTGAAATTTTTATAGCAGGAAAACATAAACCGCGGAAGAAATTGTAATTACTCTTTTGATTTATGCGCTCCTAATACTTTGAGAGCGAAAGTTGACTTAAAATTTTAGATATTTGAACTTTTTATAGCAGGAAAACATAAACCGCGGGAGAAATTTTAATTACTCTTTTGATTTATGCGCTCCTAATACTTTGAGAGCAAAAATTGACTTAAAATTTAAGATTTTTGAACTTTTTATAGCAGGAAAACATAAACCGTGGGAGAAATTGTAATTACTCTTTTGATTTATGCGCTCCTAATACTTTCAGAGCAAAACTTGACTTAAAATTTAAGATTTTTGAACTTTTTACAGCAGGAAAACATAAACCGCGGGAGAAATTGTAATTACTCTTTTGATTTATGCGCTCCTAATACTTTGAGAGCAAAAATTGACTTAAAATTTAAGATTTTTGAACTTTTTATAGCAGGAAAACATAAACCGCGGGAGAAATTGTAATTACTCTTTTGATTTATGCGCTCCTAATACTTTGAGAGCAAAACTTGACTTAAAATTTAAGATTTTTGAACTTTTTATAGCAGGAAAACATAAACCGCGGGAAAAATTGTAATTACTCTTTTAATTTATGCGCTCCTAATACTTTGAGAGCAAAAATTGACTTAAAATTTTAGATATTTGAACTTTTTATAGCAGGAAAACATAAACCGCGGGAGAAATTGTAATTACTCTTTTGATTTATGCGCTCCTAATACTTTGAGAGCAAAAATTGACTTAAAATTTAAGATTTTTGAACTTTTTATAGCAGGAAAACCTAAACCGCGGGAGAAATTGTAATTACACTTTTGATTTATGCGCTCCTAATACTTTGAGAGCAAAAATTGACTTAAAATTTAAGATTTTTGAACTTTTTATAGCAGGAAAACATAAACCGCGGGAGAAATTGTAATTACTCTTTTGATTTATGCGCTCCTAATACTTTGAGAGCAAAAATTGACTTAAAATTTTAGATATTTGAACTTTTTATAGCAAGAAAACATAAACCGCGGGAGAAATTGTAATTACTCTTTTGATTTATGCGCTCCTAATACTTTGAGAGCAAAAATTGACTTAAAATTTAAGATTT
Source organism: Cantharis rustica (assembly GCA_911387805.1). Classification (NCBI taxonomy): domain Eukaryota; kingdom Metazoa; phylum Arthropoda; class Insecta; order Coleoptera; family Cantharidae; genus Cantharis; species Cantharis rustica. The sequence continues at coordinate 479,587 of OU426880.1, forward strand.
TTGAACTTTTTATAGCAGGAAAACATAAACCGCCGGAGAAATTGTAATTACTCTTTTGATTTATGCGCTCCTAATACTTTGAGAGCAAAAATTGACTTAAAATTTAAGATTTTTGAACTTTTTATAGCAGGAAAACATAAACCGCGGGAGAAATTGTAATTACTCTTTTGATTTATGCGCTCCTAATATTTTGAGAGCAAAACTTGACTTAAAATTTAAGATTTTTGAACTTTTTATAGCAGGAAAACATAAACCGCCGGAGAAATTGTAATTACTCTTTTGATTTATGCGCTCCTAATACTTTGAGAGCAAAACTTGACCTAAAATTTAAGATTTTTGAACTTTTTATAGCAGGAAAACATAAACCGCGGGATAAATTGTAATTACTCTTTTGATTTATGCGCTCCTAATACTTTGAGAGCAAAAATTGACTTAAAATTTAAGATTTTTGAACTTTTTATAGCAGGAAAACATAAACCGCCGGAGAAATTGTAATTACTCTTTTGATTTATGCGCTCCTAATACTTTGAGAGCAAAAATTGACTTAAAATTTAAGATTTTTGAACTTTTTATAGCAGGAAAACATAAACCGCGGGAGAAATTGTAATTACTCTTTTGATTTATGCGCTCCTAATATTTTGAGAGCAAAACTTGACTTAAAATTTAAGATTTTTGAACTTTTTATAGCAGGAAAACATAAACCGCGGGAAAAATTGTATCTACTCTTTTGATTTATGCGCTCCTAATACTTTGAGAGCAAAAATTGACTTAAAATTTTAGATATTTGAACTTTTTATAGCAGGAAAACATAAACCGCGGGAGAAATTGTAATTACTCTTTTGATTTATGCGCTCCTAATACTTTGAGAGCAAAACTTGACTTAAAATTTAAGATTTTTGAACTTTTTATAGCAGGAAAACATAAACCGCGGGCGAAATTGTAATTACTCTTTTGATTTATGCGCTCCTAATACTTTGAGAGCAAAACTTGACTTAAAATTTAAGATTTTTGAACTTTTTATAGCAGGAAAACATAAAACGCGGGAAAAATTGTAATTACTCTTTTGATTTATGCGCTCCTAATACTTTGAGAGCAAAAATTCACTTAAAATTTTAGATATTTGAACTTTTTATAGCAGGAAAACATAAACCGCGGGAGAAATTGTAATTACTCTTTTGATTTATGCGCTCCTAATACTTTGAGAGCAAAACTTGACTTAAAATTTAAGATTTTTGAACTTTTTATAGCAGGAAAACATAAACCGCGGGAAAAATTGTAATTACTCTTTTGATTTATGCGCTCCTAATACTTTGAGAGCAAAAATTGATTTATATTTAAGATTTTTGAACTTTTTATAGCAGGAAAACATAAACCGCGGGAGAAATTGTAATTACTCTTTTGATTTATGCGCTCCTAATACTTTGAGAGCAAAACTTGACTTAAAATTTAAGATTTTTGAACTTTTTATAGCAGGAAAACATAAACCGCGGGAAAAATTGTATCTACTCTTTTGATTTATGCGTTCCTAATACTTTGAGAGCAAAAATTCACTTAAAATTTTAGATATTTGAACTTTTTATAGCAGGAAAACATAAACCGCGGGAGAAATTGTAATTACTCTTTTGATTTATGCGCTCCTAATACTTTGAGAGCAAAAATTGACTTAAAATTTAAGATTTTTGAACTTTTTATAGCAGGAAAACATAAACCGCGGGAGAAATTGTAATTACTCTTTTGATTTATGCGCTCCTAATACTTTGAGAGCAAAAATTGACTTAAAATTTAAGATTTTTGAACTTTTTATAGCAGGAAAACCTAAACCGCGGGAGAAATTGTAATTACACTTTTGATTTATGCGCTCCTAATACTTTGAGAGCAAAAATTGACTTAAAATTTAAGATTTTTGAACTTTTTATAGCAGGAAAACATAAACCGCGGGAGAAATTGTAATTACTCTTTTGATTTATGCGCTCCTAATACTTTGAGAGCAAAAATTGACTTAAAATTTAAGATTTTTGAACTTTTTATAGCAGGAAAACATAAACCGCGGGAGAAATTGTAATTACTCTTTTGATTTATGCGCTCCTAATACTTTGAGAGCAAAAATTGACTTAAAATTTTAGATATTTGAACTTTTTATAGCAGGAAAACATAAACCGCGGGGAGAAATTGTAATTACTCTTTTGATTTATGCGCTCCTAATACTTTGAGAGAAAAACTTGACTTAAAATTTAAGATTTTTGAATTTTAATAGCAGGAAAACATAAAGCGCGGAAGAAATTGTAATTACTCTTTTGATTTATGCGCTCCTAATACTTTGAAAGCAAAAATTGACTTAAAATTTATGATTTTTTCACTTTTTATAGCAGGAAAACATAAACCGCGGGAGAAATTGTAATTACTCTTTTGATTTATGAGCTCCTAATACTTTGAGAGCAAAAATTGACTTAAAATTTAAGATATTTGAACTTTTTATAGCAGGAAAACATAAACCGCGGGAGAAATTGTAATTACTCTTTTGATTTATGCGCTCCTAATACTTTGAGAGCAAAACTTAACTTAAAATTTAAGATTTTTGAAATTTTTATAGCAGGAAAACATAAACCGCGGAAGAAATTGTAATTACTCTTTTGATTTATGCGCTCTTAATACTTTGAAAGCAAAAATTGACTTAAAATTTAAGATTTTTGAACTTTTTGTAGCAGGAAAACATAAACCGTGGGAGAAATTGTAATTACTCTTTTGATTTATGCGCTCCTAATACTTTGAGAGCAAAAATTGACTTAAAATTTAAGATTTTTGAACTTTTTATAGCAGGAAAACATAAACCGCCGGAGAAATTGTAATTACTCTTTTGATTTATGCGCTCCTAATACTTTGAGAGCAAAAATTGACTTAAAATTTAAGATTTTTGAACTTTTTATAGCAGGAAAACATAAACCGCGGGAGAAATTGTAATTACTCTTTTGATTTATGCGCTCCTAATATTTTGAGAGCAAAACTTGACTTAAAATTTAAGATTTTTGAACTTTTTATAGCAGGAAAACATAAACCGCGGGAAAAATTGTATCTACTCTTTTGATTTATGCGCTCCTAATACTTTGAGAGCAAAAATTGACTTAAAATTTTAGATATTTGAACTTTTTATAGCAGGAAAACATAAACCGCGGGAGAAATTGTAATTACTCTTTTGATTTATGCGCTCCTAATACTTTGAGAGCAAAACTTGACTTAAAATTTAAGATTTTTGAACTTTTTATAGCAGGAAAACATAAACCGCGGGAGAAATTGTAATTACTCTTTTGATTTATGCGCTCCTAATACTTTGAGAGCAAAACTTGACTTAAAATTTAAGATTTTTGAACTTTTTATAGCAGGAAAACATAAACCGCGGGAAAAATTGTAATTACTCTTTTGATTTATGCGCTCCTAATACTTTGAGAGCAAAAATTCACTTAAAATTTTAGATATTTGAACTTTTTATAGCAGGAAAACATAAACCGCGGGAGAAATTGTAATTACTCTTTTGATTTATGCGCTCCTAATACTTTGAGAGCAAAACTTGACTTAAAATTTAAGATTTTTGAACTTTTTATAGCAGGAAAACATAAACCGCGGGAAAAATTGTAATTACTCTTTTGATTTATGCGCTCCTAATACTTTGAGAGCAAAAATTGATTTATATTTAAGATATTTGAACTTTTTATAGCAGGAAAACATAAACCGCGGGGAGAAATTGTAATTACTCTTTTGATTTATGCGCTCCTAATACTTTGAGAGCAAAACTTGACTTAAAATTTAAGATTTTTGAACTTTTTATAGCAGGAAAACATAAACCGCGGGAAAAATTGTATCTACTCTTTTGATTTATGCGCTCCTAATACTTTGAGAGCAAAAATTCACTTAAAATTTTAGATATTTGAACTTTTTATAGCAGGAAAACATAAACCGCGGGAGAAATTGTAATTACTCTTTTGATTTATGCGCTCCTAATACTTTGAGAGCAAAAATTGACTTAAAATTTAAGATTTTTGAACTTTTTATAGCAGGAAAACATAAACCGCGGGGAGAAATTGTAATTACTCTTTTGATTTATGCGCTCCTAATACTTTGAGAGCAAAAATTGACTTAAAATTTAAGATTTTTTGAACTTTTTATAGCAGGAAAACCTAAACCGCGGGAGAAGAATTGTAATTACACTTTTGATTTATGCGCTCCTAATACTTTGAGAGCAAAAATTGACTTAAAATTTAAGATTTTTGAACTTTTTATAGCAGGAAAACATAAACCGCGGGAGAAATTGTAATTACTCTTTTGATTTATGCGCTCCTAATACTTTGAGAGCAAAAATTGACTTAAAATTTAAGATTTTTGAACTTTTTATAGCAGGAAAACATAAACCGCGGGAGAAATTGTAATTACTCTTTTGATTTATGCGCTCCTAATACTTTGAGAGCAAAAATTGACTTAAAATTTTAGATATTTGAACTTTTTATAGCAGGAAAACATAAACCGCGGGAGAAATTGTAATTACTCTTTTGATTTATGCGCTCCTAATACTTTGAGAGAAAAACTTGACTTAAAATTTAAGATTTTTGAATTTTAATAGCAGGAAAACATAAAGCGCGGAAGAAATTGTAATTACTCTTTTGATTTATGCGCTCCTAATACTTTGAAAGCAAAAATTGACTTAAAATTTATGACTTTTTCACTTTTTATAGCAGGAAAACATAAACCGCGGGAGAAATTGTAATTACTCTTTTGATTTATGAGCTCCTAATACTTTGAGAGCAAAAATTGACTTAAAATTTAAGATATTTGAACTTTTTATAGCAGGAAAACATAAACCGCGGGAGAAATTGTAATTACTCTTTTGATTTATGCGCTCCTAATACTTTGAGAGCAAAACTTAACTTAAAATTTAAGATTTTTGAAATTTTTATAGCAGGAAAACATAAACCGCGGAAGAAATTGTAATTACTCTTTTGATTTATGCGCTCTTAATACTTTGAAAGCAAAAATTGACTTAAAATTTAAGATTTTTGAACTTTTTGTAGCAGGAAAACATAAACCGTGGGAGAAATTGTAATTACTCTTTTGATTTATGCGCTCCTAATACTTTGAGAGCAAAAATTGACTTAAAATTTAAGATTTTTGAACTTTTTATAGCAGGAAAACATAAACCGCGGGAGAAATTGTAATTACTCTTTTGATTTATGCGCTCCTAATACTTATAGAGGGCAAAAATTGACTTAAAATTTAAGATTTTTGAACTTTTTGTAGCAGGAAAACATAAACCGTGGGAGAAATTGTAATTACTCTTTTGATTTATGCGCTCCTAATACTTTGAGAGCAAAAATTGACTTAAAATTTTAGATATTTGAACTTTTTATAGCAGGAAAACATAAACCGCGGGAGAAATTGTAATTACTCTTTTGATTTATGCGCTCCTAATACTTTGAGGGCAAAAATTGACTTAAAATTTAAGATTTTTGAACTTTTTATAGCAGGAAAACATAAACCGCCGGAGAAATTGTAATTACTCTTTTGATTTATGCGCTCCTAATACTTTGAGGGCAAAAATTGACTTAAAATTTAAGATTTTTGAACTTTTTATAGCAGGAAAACATAAACCGCGGGAGAAATTGTAATTACTCTTTTGATTTATGCGCTCCTAATACTTTGAGAGCAAAAATTGACTTAAAATTTAAGATTTTTGAACTTTTTATAGCAGGAAAACATAAACCGCGGGAGAAATTGTAATTACTCTTTTGATTTATGCGCTCCTAATACTTTGAGAGCAAAAATTGACTTAAAATTTAAGATTTTTGAACTTTTTATAGCAGGAAAACATAAACCGCGGGAGAAATTGTAATTACTCTTTTGATTTATGCGCTCCTAATACTTTGAGAGCAAAAATTGACTTAAAATTTTAGATATTTGAACTTTTTATAGCAGGAAAACATAAACCGCGGGAGAAATTGTAATTACTCTTTTGATTTATGCGCTCCTAATACTTTGAGAGAAAAACTTGACTTAAAATTTAAGATTTTTGAATTTTAATAGCAGGAAAACATAAAGCGCGGAAGAAATTGTAATTACTCTTTTGATTTATGCGCTCCTAATACTTTGAAAGCAAAAATTGACTTAAAATTTATGATTTTTTCACTTTTTATAGCAGGAAAACATAAACCGCGGGAGAAATTGTAATTACTCTTTTGATTTATGAGCTCCTAATACTTTGAGAGCAAAAATTGACTTAAAATTTAAGATATTTGAACTTTTTATAGCAGGAAAACATAAACCGCGGGAGAAATTGTAATTACTTTTTTGATTTATGCGCTCCTAATACTTTGAGAGCAAAACTTAACTTAAAATTTAAGATTTTTGAAATTTTTATAGCAGGAAAACATAAACCGCGGAAGAAATTGTAATTACTCTTTTGATTTATGCGCTCTTAATACTTTGAGAGCAAAAATTGACTTAAAATTTAAGATTTTTGAACTTTTTATAGCAGGAAAACATAAACCGCCGGAGAAATTGTAATTACTCTTTTGATTTATGCGCTCCTAATACTTTGAGAGCAAAAATTGACTTAAAATTTAAGATTTTTGAACTTTTTATAGCAGGAAAACATAAACCGCCGGAGAAATTGTAATTACTCTTTTGATTTATGCGCTCCTAATACTTTGAGAGCAAAACTTGACTTAAAATTTAAAATTTTTGAATTTTGATAGCAGGAAAACATAAACCGCCGGAGAAATTGTAATTACTCTTTTGATTTATGCGCTCCTAATACTTTGAGAGCAAAACTTGACCTAAAATTTAAGATTTTTGAACTTTTTATAGCAGGAAAACATAAACCGCGGGAGAAATTGTAATTACTCTTTTGATTTATGCGCTCCTAATACTTTGAGAGCAAAAATTGACTTAAAATTTAAGATTTTTGAACTTTTTATAGCAGGAAAACATAAACCGCCGGAGAAATTGTAATTACTCTTTTGATTTATGCGCTCCTAATACTTTGAGGGCAAAAATTGACTTAAAATTTAAGATTTTTGAACTTTTTATAGCAGGAAAACATAAACCGCGGGAGAAATTGTAATTACTCTTTTGATTTATGCGCTCCTAATATTTTGAGAGCAAAACTTGACTTAAAATTTAAGATTTTTGAACTTTTTATAGCAGGAAAACATAAACCGCGGGAAAAATTGTATCTACTCTTTTGATTTATGCGCTCCTAATACTTTGAGAGCAAAAATTGACTTAAAATTTTAGATATTTGAACTTTTTATAGCAGGAAAACATAAACCGCGGGAGAAATTGTAATTACTCTTTTGATTTATGCGCTCCTAATACTTTGAGAGCAAAACTTGACTTAAAATTTAAGATTTTTGAACTTTTTATAGCAGGAAAACATAAACCGCGGGAGAAATTGTAATTACTCTTTTGATTTATGCGCTCCTAATACTTTGAGAGCAAAACTTGACTTAAAATTTAAGATTTTTGAACTTTTTATAGCAGGAAAACATAAACCGCGGGAAAAATTGTAATTACTCTTTTGATTTATGCGCTCCTAATACTTTGAGAGCAAAAATTCACTTAAAATTTTAGATATTTGAACTTTTTATAGCAGGAAAACATAAACCGCGGGAGAAATTGTAATTACTCTTTTGATTTATGCGCTCCTAATACTTTGAAAGCAAAAATTGACTTAAAATTTAAGATTTTTGAACTTTTTATAGCAGGAAAACATAAACCGCGGGAGAAATTGTAATTACTCTTTTGATTTATGCGCTCCTAATATTTTGAGAGCAAAACTTGACTTAAAATTTAAGATTTTTGAACTTTTTATAGCAGGAAAACATAAACCGGGGGGAAAAATTGTATCTACTCTTTTGATTTATGCGCTCCTAATACTTTGAGAGCAAAAATTGTCTTAAAATTTTAGATATTTGAACTTTTTATAGCAGGAAAACATAAACCGCGGGAGAAATTGTAATTACTCTTTTGATTTATGCGCTCCTAATACTTTGAGAGCAAAACTTGACTTAAAATTTAAGATTTTTGAACTTTTTATAGCAGGAAAATATAAACCGCGGGAGAAATTGTAATTACTCTTTTGATTTATGCGCTCCTAATACTTTGAGAGCAAAACTTGACTTAAAATTTAAGATTTTTGAACTTTTTATAGCAGGAAAACATAAACCGCGGGAAAAATTGTAATTACTCTTTTGATTTATGCGCTCCTAATACTTTGAGAGCAAAAACTCACTTAAAATTTTTAGATATTTGAACTTTTTATAGCAGGAAAACATAAACCGCGGGAGAAATTGTAATTACTCTTTTGATTTATGCGCTCCTAATACTTTGAGAGCAAAACTTGACTTAAAATTTAAGATTTTTGAACTTTTTATAGCAGGAAAACATAAACCGCGGGAAAAATTGTAATTACTCTTTTGATTTATGCGCTCCTAATACTTTGAGAGCAAAAATTGATTTAAATTTAAGATTTTTGAACTTTTTATAGCAGGAAAACATAAACCGCGGGAGAAATTGTAATTACTCTTTTGATTTATGCGCTCCTAATACTTTGAAAGCAAAACTTAACTTAAAATTTAAAATTTTTGAAATTTTTATAGCAGGAAAACATAAACCGCGGGAGAAATTGTAATTATTCTTTTGATTTATGCGCTCCTAATACTTTGAAAGCAAAAATTGACTTAAAATTTAAGATTTTTGAACTTTTTGTAGCAGGAAAACATAAACCGTGGGAAAAATTGTAATTACTCTTTTGATTTATGCGCTCCTAATACTTTGAGAGCAAAAATTGATTTAAATTTAAGATTTTTGAACTTTTTATAGCAGGAAAACATAAACCGCGGGAGAAATTGTAATTACTCTTTGATTTATGCGCTCCTAATACTTTGAAAGCAAAAATTGACTTAAAATTTAAGATTTTTGAACTTTTTGTAGCAGGAAAACATAAACCGTGGGAGAAATTGTAATTACTCTTTTGATTTATGCGCTCCTAATACTTTGAGAGCAAAACTTAACTTAAAATTTAAGATTTTTGAACTTTTTATAGCAGGAAAACATAAACCGCGGGAGAAATTGTAATTACTCTTTTGATTTATGCGCTCCTAATATTTTGAGAGCAAAAATTGACTTAAAATTTTAGATATTTGAACTTTTTATAGCAGGAAAACATAAACCGCGGGAGAAATTGTAATTACTCTTTTGATTTATGCGCTCCTAATACTTTGAGAGCAAAACTTGACTTAAAATTTAAGATTTTTGAACTTTTTATAGCAGAAAAACATAAACCGCGGGAAAAATTGTATCTACTCTTTTGATTTATGCGCTCCTAATACTTTGAGAGCAAAAATTCACTTAAAATTTTAGATATTTGTACTTTTTATAGCAGGAAAACATAAACCGCGGGAGAAATTGTAATTACTCTTTTGATTTATGCGCTCCTAATACTTTGAGAGCAAAAATTGACTTAAAATTTAAGATTTTTGAACTTTTTATAGCAGGAAAACATAAACCGCGGGAGAAATTGTAATTACTTTTTTGATTTATGCGCTCCTAATACTTTGAGAGCAAAAATTGACTTAAAATTTAAGATTTTTGAACTTTTTATAGCAGGAAAACATAAACCGCCGGAGAAATTGTAATTACTCTTTTGATTTATGCGCTCCTAATACTTTGAGAGCAAAAATTGACTTAAAATTTAAGATTTTTGAACTTTTTATAGCAGGAAAACATAAACCGCCGGAGAAATTGTAATTACTCTTTTGATTTATGCGCTCCTAATACTTTGAGAACAAAAATTGACTTAAAATTTAAGATTTTTGAACTTTTTATAGCAGGAAAACATAAACCGCCGGAGAAATTGTAATTACTCTTTTGATTTATGCGCTCCTAATACTTTGAGAGCAAAAATTGACTTAAAATTTAAGATTTTTGAACTTTTTATAGCAGGAAAACATAAACCGCCGGAGAATTTGTAATTACTCTTTTGATTTATGCGCTCCTAATACTTTGAGAGCAAAAATTGACTTAAAATTTTAGATATTTGAACTTTTTATAGCAGGAAGACATAAACCGCGGGAGAAATTGTAATTACTCTTTTGATTTATGCGCTCCTAATACTTTGAGAGCAAAACTTGACTTAAAATTTAAGATTTTTGAATTTTTATAGCAGGAAAACCTAAACCGCGGGAGAAATTGTAAATACTCTTTTGATTTATGCGCTCCTAATACTTTGAAAGCAAAAATTGACTTAAAATTTAAGATTTTTGAACTTTTTATAGCAGGAAAACATAAACCGCGGGGGAAATTGTAATTACTCTTTTGATTTATGCGCTCCTAATACTGTGAGAGCAAAAATTGACTTAAAATTTTAAGATTTTTGAACTTTTTATAGCAGGAAAACATAAACCGCGGGAGAAATTGTAATTACTCTATTGATTTATGAGCTCCTAATACTTTGAGAACCAAAATTGACTTAAAATTTAAGATTTTTGAACTTTTTATAGCAGGAAAACATAAACCGCGGGAGAAATTGTAATTACTCTTTTGATTTATGCGCTCCTAATATTTTGAGAGCAAAACTTGACTTAAAATTTAAGATTTTTGAACTTTTTATAGCAGGAAAACATAAACCGCGGGAAAAATTGTATCTACTCTTTTGATTTATGCGCTCCTAATACTTTGAGAGCAAAAATTCACTTAAAATTTTAGATATTTGAACTTTTTATAGCAGGAAAACATAAACCGCGGGAGAAATTGTAATTACTCTTTTGATTTATGCGCTCCTAATACTTTGAGAGCAAAACTTGACTTAAAATTTAAGATTTTTGAACTTTTTATAGCAGGAAAACATAAACCGCGGGAGAAATTGTAATTACTCTTTTGATTTATGCGCTCCTAATCCTTTTAAAGCAAAAATTGACTTAAAATTTAAGATTTTTGAACTTTTTATAGCAGGAAAACATAAACCGCCGGAGAAATTGTAATTACTCTTTTGATTTATGCGCTCCTAATACTTTGAGAGCAAAACTTGACTTAAAATTTAAGATTCTTGTACTTTTTATAGCAGGAAAACATAAACCGTGGGAGAAATTGTAATTACTCTTTTGATTTATGCGCTCCTAATACTTTGAGAGCAAAACTTGACTTAAAATTTAAGATTTTTGAACTTTTTATAGCAGGAAAACATAAACCGCGGGAGAAATTGTAATTACTCTTTTGATTTATGCGCTCCTAATACTTTGAGAGCAAAAATTGACTTAAAATTTTAGATATTTGAACTTTTTATAGCAGGAAAACATAAACCGCGGGAGAAATTGTAATTACTCTTTTGATTTATGCGCTCCTAATACTTTGAGAGAAAAACTTGACTTAAAATTTAAGATTTTTGAATTTTAATAGCAGGAAAACATAAAGCGCGGAAGAAATTGTAATTACTCTTTTGATTTATGCGCTCCTAATACTTTGAAAGCAAAAATTGACTTAAAATTTATGATTTTTTCACTTTTTATAGCAGGAAAACATAAACCGCGGGAGAAATTGTAATTACTCTTTTGATTTATGAGCTCCTAATACTTTGAGAGCAAAAATTGACTTAAAATTTAAGATATTTGAACTTTTTATAGCAGGAAAACATAAACCGCGGGAGAAATTGTAATTACTTTTTTGATTTATGCGCTCCTAATACTTAGAGAGCAAAACTTAACTTAAAATTTAAGATTTTTGAAATTTTTATAGCAGGAAAACATAAACCGCGGAAGAAATTGTAATTACTCTTTTGATTTATGCGCTCTTAATACTTTGAGAGCAAAAATTGACTTAAAATTTAAGATTTTTGAACTTTTTATAGCAGGAAAACATAAACCGCCGGAGAAATTGTAATTACTCTTTTGATTTATGCGCTCCTAATACTTTGAGAGCAAAAATTGACTTAAAATTTAAGATTTTTGAACTTTTTATAGCAGGAAAACATAAACCGCCGGAGAAATTGTAATTACTCTTTTGATTTATGCGCTCCTAATACTTTGAGAGCAAAACTTGACTTAAAATTTAAAATTTTTGAATTTTGATAGCAGGAAAACATAAACCGCCGGAGAAATTGTAATTACTCTTTTGATTTATGCGCTCCTAATACTTTGAGAGCAAAACTTGACCTAAAATTTAAGATTTTTGAACTTTTTATAGCAGGAAAACATAAACCGCGGGAGAAATTGTAATTACTCTTTTGATTTATGCGCTCCTAATACTTTGAGAGCAAAAATTGACTTAAAATTTAAGATTTTTGAACTTTTTATAGCAGGAAAACATAAACCGCCGGAGAAATTGTAATTACTCTTTTGATTTATGCGCTCCTAATACTTTGAGGGCAAAAATTGACTTAAAATTTAAGATTTTTGAACTTTTTATAGCAGGAAAACATAAACCGCGGGAGAAATTGTAATTACTCTTTTGATTTATGCGCTCCTAATATTTTGAGAGCAAAACTTGACTTAAAATTTAAGATTTTTGAACTTTTTATAGCAGGAAAACATAAACCGCGGGAAAAATTGTATCTACTCTTTTGATTTATGCGCTCCTAATACTTTGAGAGCAAAAATTGACTTAAAATTTTAGATATTTGAACTTTTTATAGCAGGAAAACATAAACCGCGGGAGAAATTGTAATTACTCTTTTGATTTATGCGCTCCTAATACTTTGAGAGCAAAACTTGACTTAAAATTTAAGATTTTTGAACTTTTTATAGCAGGAAAACATAAACCGCGGGAGAAATTGTAATTACTCTTTTGATTTATGCGCTCCTAATACTTTGAGAGCAAAACTTGACTTAAAATTTAAGATTTTTGAACTTTTTATAGCAGGAAAACATAAACCGCGGGAAAAATTGTAATTACTCTTTTGATTTATGCGCTCCTAATACTTTGAGAGCAAAAATTCACTTAAAATTTTAGATATTTGAACTTTTTATAGCAGGAAAACATAAACCGCGGGAGAAATTGTAATTACTCTTTTGATTTATGCGCTCCTAATACTTTGAAAGCAAAAATTGACTTAAAATTTAAGATTTTTGAACTTTTTATAGCAGGAAAACATAAACCGCGGGAGAAATTGTAATTACTCTTTTGATTTATGCGCTCCTAATATTTTGAGAGCAAAACTTGACTTAAAATTTAAGATTTTTGAACTTTTTATAGCAGGAAAACATAAACCGGGGGGAAAAATTGTATCTACTCTTTTGATTTATGCGCTCCTAATACTTTGAGAGCAAAAATTGCCTTAAAATTTTAGATATTTGAACTTTTTATAGCAGGAAAACATAAACCGCGGGAGAAATTGTAATTACTCTTTTGATTTATGCGCTCCTAATACTTTGAGAGCAAAACTTGACTTAAAATTTAAGATTTTTGAACTTTTTATAGCAGGAAAATATAAACCGCGGGAGAAATTGTAATTACTCTTTTGATTTATGCGCTCCTAATACTTTGAGAGCAAAACTTGACTTAAAATTTAAGATTTTTGAACTTTTTATAGCAGGAAAACATAAACCGCGGGAAAAATTGTAATTACTCTTTTGATTTATGCGCTCCTAATACTTTGAGAGCAAAAACTCACTTAAAATTTTAGATATTTGAACTTTTTATAGCAGGAAAACATAAACCGCGGGAGAAATTGTAATTACTCTTTTGATTTATGCGCTCCTAATACTTTGAGAGCAAAACTTGACTTAAAATTTAAGATTTTTGAACTTTTTATAGCAGGAAAACATAAACCGCGGGAAAAATTGTAATTACTCTTTTGATTTATGCGCTCCTAATACTTTGAGAGCAAAAATTGATTTAAATTTAAGATTTTTGAACTTTTTATAGCAGGAAAACATAAACCGCGGGAGAAATTGTAATTACTCTTTTGATTTATGCGCTCCTAATACTTTGAAAGCAAAACTTAACTTAAAATTTAAAATTTTTGAAATTTTTATAGCAGGAAAACATAAACCGCGGGAGAAATTGTAATTATTCTTTTGATTTATGCGCTCCTAATACTTTGAAAGCAAAAATTGACTTAAAATTTAAGATTTTTGAACTTTTTGTAGCAGGAAAACATAAACCGTGGGAAAAATTGTAATTACTCTTTTGATTTATGCGCTCCTAATACTTTGAGAGCAAAAATTGATTTAAATTTAAGATTTTTGAACTTTTTATAGCAGGAAAACATAAACCGCGGGAGAAATTGTAATTACTCTTTTGATTTATGCGCTCCTAATACTTTGAAAGCAAAAATTGACTTAAAATTTAAGATTTTTGAACTTTTTGTAGCAGGAAAACATAAACCGTGGGAGAAATTGTAATTACTCTTTTGATTTATGCGCTCCTAATACTTTGAGAGCAAAACTTAACTTAAAATTTAAGATTTTTGAACTTTTTATAGCAGGAAAACATAAACCGCGGGAGAAATTGTAATTACTCTTTTGATTTATGCGCTCCTAATATTTTGAGAGCAAAAATTGACTTAAAATTTTAGATATTTGAACTTTTTATAGCAGGAAAACATAAACCGCGGGAGAAATTGTAATTACTCTTTTGATTTATGCGCTCCTAATACTTTGAGAGCAAAACTTGACTTAAAATTTAAGATTTTTGAACTTTTTATAGCAGAAAAACATAAACCGCGGGAAAAATTGTATCTACTCTTTTGATTTATGCGCTCCTAATACTTTGAGAGCAAAAATTCACTTAAAATTTTAGATATTTGTACTTTTTATAGCAGGAAGACATAAACCGCGGGAGAAATTGTAATTACTCTTTTGATTTATGCGCTCCTAATACTTTGAGAGCAAAAATTGACTTAAAATTTAAGATTTTTGAACTTTTTATAGCAGGAAAACATAAACCGCGGGAGAAATTGTAATTACTTTTTTGATTTATGCGCTCCTAATACTTTGAGAGCAAAAATTGACTTAAAATTTAAGATTTTTGAACTTTTTATAGCAGGAAAACATAAACCGCCGGAGAAATTGTAATTACTCTTTTGATTTATGCGCTCCTAATACTTTGAGAGCAAAAATTGACTTAAAATTTAAGATTTTTGAACTTTTTATAGCAGGAAAACATAAACCGCCGGAGAAATTGTAATTACTCTTTTGATTTATGCGCTCCTAATACTTTGAGAACAAAAATTGACTTAAAATTTAAGATTTTTGAACTTTTTATAGCAGGAAAACATAAACCGCCAGAGAAATTGTAATTACTCTTTTGATTTATGCGCTCCTAATACTTTGAGAGCAAAAATTGACTTAAAATTTAAGATTTTTGAACTTTTTATAGCAGGAAAACATAAACCGCCGGAGAATTTGTAATTACTCTTTTGATTTATGCGCTCCTAATACTTTGAGAGCAAAAATTGACTTAAAATTTTAGATATTTGAACTTTTTATAGCAGGAAGACATAAACCGCGGGAGAAATTGTAATTACTCTTTTGATTTATGCGCTCCTAATACTTTGAGAGCAAAACTTGACTTAAAATTTAAGATTTTTGAATTTTTATAGCAGGAAAACCTAAACCGCGGGAGAAATTGTAAATACTCTTTTGATTTATGCGCTCCTAATACTTTGAAAGCAAAAATTGACTTAAAATTTAAGATTTTTGAACTTTTTATAGCAGGAAAACATAAACCGCGGGGGAAATTGTAATTACTCTTTTGATTTATGCGCTCCTAATACTGTGAGAGCAAAAATTGACTTATAATTTTAAGATTTTTGAACTTTTTATAGCAGGAAAACATAAACCGCGGGAGAAATTGTAATTACTCTATTGATTTATGAGCTCCTAATACTTTGAGAACCAAAATTGACTTAAAATTTAAGATTTTTGAACTTTTTTATAGCAGGAAAACATAAACCGCGGGAGAAATTGTAATTACTCTTTTGATTTATGCGCTCCTAATATTTTGAGAGCAAAACTTGATTTAAAATTTAAGATTTTTGAACTTTTTATAGCAGGAAAACATAAACCGCGGGAAAAATTGTATCTACTCTTTTGATTTATGCGCTCCTAATACTTTGAGAGCAAAAATTGACTTAAAATTTTAGATATTTGAACTTTTTATAGCAGGAAAACATAAACCGCGGGAGAAATTGTAATTACTCTTTTGATTTATGCGCTCCTAATACTTTGAGAGCAAAACTTGACTTAAAATTTAAGATTTTTGAACTTTTTATAGCAGGAAAACATAAACCGCGGGAGAAATTGTAATTACTCTTTTGATTTATGCGCTCCTAATACTTTCAGAGCAAAAATTAACTTAAAATTTAAGATTTTTGAACTTTTTATAGCAGGAAAACATAAACCGCCGGAGAAATTGTAATTACTCTTTTGATTTATGCGCTCCTAATACTTTGAGAGCAAAACTTGACTTAAAATTTAAGATTCTTGTACTTTTTATAGCAGGAAAACATAAACCGTGGGAGAAATTGTAATTACTCTTTTGATTTATGCGCTCCTAATACTTTGAGAGCAAAACTTGACTTAAAATTTAAGATTTTTGAACTTTTTATAGCAGGAAAACATAAACCGCGGGAGAAATTGTAATTACTCTTTTGATTTATGCGCTCCTAATACTTTGAGAGCAAAACTTGACTTAAAATTTAAGATTCTTGTACTTTTTATAGCAGGAAAACATAAACCGTGGGAGAAATTGTAATTACTCTTTTGATTTATGCGCTCCTAATACTTTGAGAGCAAAACTTGACTTAAAATTTAAGATTTTTGAACTTTTTATAGCAGGAAAACATAAACCGCGGGAGAAATTGTAATTACTCTTTTGATTTATGCGCTCCTAATACTTTGAGAGCAAAACTTGACTTAAAATTTAAGATTTTTGAACTTTTTGTAGCAGGAAAACATAAACCGTGGGAGAAATTGTAATTACTCTTTTGATTTATGCGCTCCTAATACTTTGAGAGCAAAACTTAACTTAAAATTAAGATTTTTGAACTTTTTATAGCAGGAAAACATAAACCGCGGGAGAAATTGTAATTACTCTTTTGATTTATGCGCTCCTAATACTTTGAGAGCAAAAATTGACTTAAAATTTTAGATATTTGAACTTTTTATAGCAGGAAAACATAAACCGCGGGAGAAATTGTAATTACTCTTTTGATTTATGCGCTCCTAATACTTTGAGAGCAAAACTTGACTTAAAATTTAAGATTTTTGAACTTTTTATAGCAGAAAAACATAAACCGCGGGAAAAATTGTATCTACTCTTTTGATTTATGCGCTCCTAATACTTTGAGAGCAAAAATTCACTTAAAATTTTAGATATTTGTACTTTTTATAGCAGGAAAACATAAACCGCGGGAGAAATTGTAATTACTCTTTTGATTTATGCGCTCCTAATACTTTGAGAGCAAAAATTGACTTAAAATTTAAGATTTTTGAACTTTTTATAGCAGGAAAACATAAACCGCGGGAGAAATTGTAATTACTCTTTTGATTTATGCGCTCCTAATACTTTGAGAGCAAAAATTGACTTAAAATTTAAGATTTTTGAACTTTTTATAGCAGGAAAACATAAACCGCCGGAGAAATTGTAATTACTCTTTTGATTTATGCGCTCCTAATACTTTGAGAGCAAAAATTGACTTAAAATTTAAGATTTTTGAACTTTTTATAGCAGGAAAACATAAACCGCCGGAGAAATTGTAATTACTCTTTTGATTTATGCGCTCCTAATACTTTGAGAACAAAAATTGACTTAAAATTTAAGATTTTTGAACTTTTTATAGCAGGAAAACATAAACCGCCGGAGAAATTGTAATTACTCTTTTGATTTATGCGCTCCTAATACTTTGAGAGCAAAAATTGACTTAAAATTTAAGATTTTTGAACTTTTTATAGCAGGAAAACATAAACCGCCGGAGAATTTGTAATTACTCTTTTGATTTATGCGCTCCTAATACTTTGAGAGCAAAAATTGACTTAAAATTTTAGATATTTGAACTTTTTATAGCAGGAAGACATAAACCGCGGGAGAAATTGTAATTACTCTTTTGATTTATGCGCTCCTAATACTTTGAGAGCAAAACTTGACTTAAAATTTAAGATTTTTGAATTTTTATAGCAGGAAAACCTAAACCGCGGGAGAAATTGTAAATACTCTTTTGATTTATGCGCTCCTAATACTTTGAAAGCAAAAATTGACTTAAAATTTAAGATTTTTGAACTTTTTATAGCAGGAAAACATAAACCGCGGGGGAAATTGTAATTACTCTTTTGATTTATGCGCTCCTAATACTGTGAGAGCAAAAATTGACTTAAAATTTTAAGATTTTTGAACTTTTTATAGCAGGAAAACATAAACCGCGGGAGAAATTGTAATTACTCTATTGATTTATGAGCTCCTAATACTTTGAGAACCAAAATTGACTTAAAATTTAAGATTTTTGAACTTTTTATAGCAGGAAAACATAAACCGCGGGAGAAATTGTAATTACTCTTTTGATTTATGCGCTCCTAATATTTTGAGAGCAAAACTTGACTTAAAATTTAAGATTTTTGAACTTTTTATAGCAGGAAAACATAAACCGCGGGAAAAATTGTATCTACTCTTTTGATTTATGCGCTCCTAATACTTTGAGAGCAAAAATTGACTTAAAATTTTAGATATTTGAACTTTTTATAGCAGGAAAACATAAACCGCGGGAGAAATTGTAATTACTCTTTTGATTTATGCGCTCCTAATACTTTGAGAGCAAAACTTGACTTAAAATTTAAGATTTTTGAACTTTTTATAGCAGGAAAACATAAACCGCGGGAGAAATTGTAATTACTCTTTTGATTTATGCGCTCCTAATACTTTCAGAGCAAAAATTGACTTAAAATTTAAGATTTTTGAACTTTTTATAGCAGGAAAACATAAACCGCCGGAGAAATTGTAATTACTCTTTTGATTTATGCGCTCCTAATACTTTGAGAGCAAAACTTGACTTAAAATTTAAGATTCTTGTACTTTTTATAGCAGGAAAACATAAACCGTGGGAGAAATTGTAATTACTCTTTTGATTTATGCGCTCCTAATACTTTGAGAGCAAAACTTGACTTAAAATTTAAGATTTTTGAACTTTTTATAGCAGGAAAACATAAACCGCGGGAGAAATTGTAATTACTCTTTTGATTTATGCGCTCCTAATACTTTGAGAGCAAAACTTGACTTAAAATTTAAAATTTTTGAATTTTGATAGCAGGAAAACATAAACCGCTGGAGAAATTGTAATTACTCTTTTGATTTATGCGCTCCTAATACTTTGAGAGCAAAAATTGACTTAAAATTTAAGATTTTTGAACTTTTTATAGCAGGAAAACATAAACCGCGGGAGAAATTGTAATTACTCTTTTGATTTATGCGCTCCTAATACTTTGAAAGCAAAACTTAACTTAAAATTTAAGATTTTTGAAATTTTTATAGCAGGAAAACATAAACCGCGGGAGAAATTGTAATTACTCTTTTGATTTATGCGCTCCTAATACTTTGAGAGCAAAAATTGACTTAAAATTTAAGATTTTTGAACTTTTTATAGCAGGAAAACCTAAACCGCGGGAGAAATTGTAATTACACTTTTGATTTATGCGTTCCTAATACTTTGAGAGCAAAAATTGACTTAAAATTTAAGATTTTTGAACTTTTTATAGCAGGAAAACATAAACCGCGGGAGAAATTGTAATTACTCTTTTGATTTATGCGCTCCTAATACTTTGAGAGCAAAAATTGACTTAAAATTTTAGATATTTGAACTTTTTATAGCAAGAAAACATAAACCGCGGGAGAAATTGTAATTACTCTTTTGATTTATGCGCTCCTAATACTTTGAGAGCAAAAATTGACTTAAAATTTAAGATTTTTGAACTTTTTATAGCAGGAAAACATAAACCGCGGGAGAAATTGTAATTACTCTTTTGATTTATGCGCTCCTAATACTTTGAGAGCAAAAATTGACTTAAAATTTTAAATATTTGAATTTTTTATAGCAGGAAAACATAAACCGCGGGAAAAATTGTAATTACTCTTTTGATTTATGCGCTCCTAATACTTTGAGAGAAAAACTTGACTTAAAATTTAAGATTTTTGAATTTTAATAGCAGGAAAACATAAAGCGCGGAAGAAATTGTAATTACTCTTTTGATTTATGCGCTCCTAATACTTTGAGAGCAAAAATTGACTTAAAATTTTAGATATTTGAACTTTTTATAGCAGGAAAACATAAACCGCGGGAGAAATTGTAATTACTCTTTTGATTTATGCGCTCCTAATACTTTGAGAGAAAAACTTGACTTAAAATTTAAGATTTTTGAATTTTAATAGCAGGAAAACATAAAGCGCGGAAGAAATTGTAATTACTCTTTTGATTTATGCGCTCCTAATACTTTGAAAGCAAAAATTGACTTAAAATTTATGATTTTTTCACTTTTTATAGCAGGAAAACATAAACCGCAGGAGAAATTGTAATTACTCTTTTGATTTATGAGCTCCTAATACTTTGAGAGCAAAAATTGACTTAAAATTTAAGATTTTTGAACTTTTTATAGCAGGAAAACATAAACCGCGGGAGAAATTGTAATTACTCTTTTGATTTATGCGCTCCTAATATTTTGAGAGCAAAACTTGACTTAAAATTTAAGATTTTTGAACTTTTTATAGCAGGAAAACATAAACCGCGGGAAAAATTGTATCTACTCTTTTGATTTATGCGCTCCTAATACTTTGAGAGCAAAAATTGACTTAAAATTTTAGATATTTGAACTTTTTATAGCAGGAAAACATAAACCGCGGGAGAAATTGTAATTACTCTTTTGATTTATGCGCTCCTAATACTTTGAGAGCAAAACTTGACTTAAAATTTAAGATTTTTGAACTTTTTATAGCAGGAAAACATAAACCGCGGGAGAAATTGTAATTACTCTTTTGATTTATGCGCTCCTAATACTTTGAGAGCAAAACTTGACTTAAAATTTAAGATTTTTGAACTTTTTATAGCAGGAAAACATAAACCGCGGGAAAAATTGTAATTAGACTTTTGATTTATGCGCTCCTAATACTTTGAGAGCAAAAATTCACTTAAAATTTTAGATATTTGAACTTTTTATAGCAGGAAAACATAAACCGCGGGAGAAATTGTAATTACTCTTTTGATTTATGCGCTCCTAATACTTTGAGAGCAAAAATTGACTTAAAATTTAAGATATTTGAACTTTTTATAGCAGGAAAACATAAACCGCGGGAGAAATTGTAATTACTCTTTTGATTTATGCGCTCCTAATACTTTGAGAGCAAAACTTAACTTAAAATTTAAGATTTTTGAACTTTTTATAGCAGGAAAACATAAACCGCGGGAGAACTTGTAATTACTCTTTTGATTTATGCGCTCCTAATACTTTGAGAGCAAAAATTGACTTAAAATTTTAGATATTTGAACTTTTTATAGCAGGAAAACATAAACCGCGGGAGAAATTGTAATTACTCTTTTGATTTATGCGCTCCTAATACTTTGAGAGCAAAACTTGACTTAAAATTTAAGATTTTTGAACTTTTTATAGCAGAAAAAGATAAACCGCGTGAAAAATTGTATCTACTCTTTTGATTTATGCGCTCCTAATACTTTGAGAGCAAAAATTCACTTAAAATTTTAGATATTTGAACTTTTTATAGCAGGAAAACATAAACCGCGGGAGAAATTGTAATTACTCTTTTGATTTATGCGCTCCTAATACTTTGAGAGCAAAAATTGACTTAAAATTTAAGATTTTTGAACTTTTTATAGCAGGAAAACATAAACCGCGGGAGAAATTGTAATTACTCTTTTGATTTATGCGCTCCTAATACTTTGAGAGCAAAAATTGACTTAAAATTTAAGATTTTTGAACTTTTTATAGCAGGAAAACATAAACCGCCGGAGAAATTGTAATTACTCTTTTGATTTATGCGCTCCTAATACTTTGAGAGCAAAAATTGACTTAAAATTTAAGATTTTTGAACTTTTTATAGCAGGAAAACATAAACCGCCGGAGAAATTGTAATTACTCTTTTGATTTATGCGCTCCTAATACTTTGAGAGCAAAAATTGACTTAAAATTTAAGATTTTTGAACTTTTTATAGCAGGAAAACATAAACCGCCGGAGAAATTGTAATTACTCTTTTGATTTATGCGCTCCTAATACTTTGAGAACAAAAATTGACTTAAAATTTAAGATTTTTGAACTTTTTATAGCAGGAAAACATAAACCGCCGGAGAAATTGTAATTACTCTTTTGATTTATGCGCTCCTACTACTTTGAGAGCAAAAATTGACTTAAAATTTAAGATTTTTGAACTTTTTATAGCAGGAAAACATAAACCGCCGGAGAATTTGTAATTACTCTTTTGATTTATGCGCTCCTAATACTTTGAGAGCAAAAATTGACTTAAAATTTTAGATATTTGAACTTTTTATAGCAGGAAGACATAAACCGCGGGAGAAATTGTAATTACTCTTTTGATTTATGCGCTCCTAATACTTTGAGAGCAAAACTTGACTTAAAATTTAAGATTTTTGAATTTTTATAGCAGGAAAACCTAAACCGCGGGAGAAATTGTAAATACTCTTTTGATTTATGCGCTCCTAATACTTTGAAAGCAAAAATTGACTTAAAATTTAAGATTTTTGAACTTTTTATAGCAGGAAAACATAAACCGCGGGGGAAATTGTAATTACTCTTTTGATTTATGCGCTCCTAATACTGTGAGAGCAAAAATTGACTTAAAATTTTAAGATTTTTGAACTTTTTATAGCAGGAAAACATAAACCGCGGGAGAAATTGTAATTACTCTATTGATTTATGAGCTCCTAATACTTTGAGAACCAAAATTGACTTAAAATTTAAGATTTTTGAACTTTTTATAGCAGGAAAACATAAACCGCGGGAGAAATTGTAATTACTCTTTTGATTTATGCGCTCCTAATATTTTGAGAGCAAAACTTGACTTAAAATTTAAGATTTTTGAACTTTTTATAGCAGCAAAACATAAACCGCGGGAAAAATTGTATCTACTCTTTTGATTTATGCGCTCCTAATACTTTGAGAGCAAAAATTGACTTAAAATTTTAGATATTTGAACTTTTTATAGCAGGAAAACATAAACCGCGGGAGAAATTGTAATTACTCTTTTGATTTATGCGCTCCTAATACTTTGAGAGCAAAACTTGACTTAAAATTTAAGATTTTTGAACTTTTTATAGCAGGAAAACATAAACCGCGGGAGAAATTGTAATTACTCTTTTGATTTATGCGCTCCTAATACTTTCAGAGCAAAAATTGACTTAAAATTTAAGATTTTTGAACTTTTTATAGCAGGAAAACATAAACCGCCGGAGAAATTGTAATTACTCTTTTGATTTATGCGCTCCTAATACTTTGAGAGCAAAACTTGACTTAAAATTTAAGATTCTTGTACTTTTTATAGCAGGAAAACATAAACCGTGGGAGAAATTGTAATTACTCTTTTGATTTATGCGCTCCTAATACTTTGAGAGCAAAACTTGACTTAAAATTTAAGACTTTTGAACTTTTTATAGCAGGAAAACATAAACCGCGGGAGAAATTGTAATTACTCTTTTGATTTATGCGCTCCTAATACTTTGAGAGCAAAACTTGACTTAAAATTTAAAATTTTTGAATTTTGATAGCAGGAAAACATAAACCGCTGGAGAAATTGTAATTACTCTTTTGATTTATGCGCTCCTAATACTTTGAGAGCAAAAATTGACTTAAAATTTAAGATTTTTGAACTTTTTGTAGCAGGAAAACATAAACCGTGGGAAAAATTGTAATTACTCTTTTGATTTATGCGCTCCTAATACTTTGAAAGCAAAACTTAACTTAAAATTTAAGATTTTTGAAATTTTTATAGCAGGAAAACATAAACCGCGGGAGAAATTGTAATTACTCTTTTGATTTATGCGCTCCTAATACTTTGAGAGCAAAAATTGACTTAAAATTTAAGATTTTTGAACTTTTTATAGCAGGAAAACCTAAACCGCGGGAGAAATTGTAATTACTCTTTTGATTTATGCGCTCCTAATACTTTGAGAGCAAAAATTGACTTAAAATTTAAGATTTTTGAACTTTTTATAGCAGGAAAACATAAACCGCCGGAGAAATTGTAATTACTCTTTTGATTTATGCGCTCCTAATACTTTGAGAGCAAAAATTGACTTAAAATTTAAGATTTTTGAACTTTTTATAGCAGGAAAACATAAACCGCCGGAGAAATTGTAATTACTCTTTTGATTTATGCGCTCCTAATACTTTGAGAACAAAAATTGACTTAAAATTTAAGATTTTTGAACTTTTTATAGCAGGAAAACATAAACCGCCGGAGAAATTGTAATTACTCTTTTGATTTATGCGCTCCTACTACTTTGAGAGCAAAAATTGACTTAAAATTTAAGATTTTTGAACTTTTTATAGCAGGAAAACATAAACCGCCGGAGAATTTGTAATTACTCTTTTGATTTATGCGCTCCTAATACTTTGAGAGCAAAAATTGACTTAAAATTTTAGATATTTGAACTTTTTATAGCAGGAAGACATAAACCGCGGGAGAAATTGTAATTACTCTTTTGATTTATGCGCTCCTAATACTTTGAGAGCAAAACTTGACTTAAAATTTAAGATTTTTGAATTTTTATAGCAGGAAAACCTAAACCGCGGGAGAAATTGTAAATACTCTTTTGATTTATGCGCTCCTAATACTTTGAAAGCAAAAATTGACTTAAAATTTAAGATTTTTGAACTTTTTATAGCAGGAAAACATAAACCGCGGGGGAAATTGTAATTACTCTTTTGATTTATGCGCTCCTAATACTGTGAGAGCAAAAATTGACTTAAAATTTTAAGATTTTTGAACTTTTTATAGCAGGAAAACATAAACCGCGGGAGAAATTGTAATTACTCTATTGATTTATGAGCTCCTAATACTTTGAGAACCAAAATTGACTTAAAATTTAAGATTTTTGAACTTTTTATAGCAGGAAAACATAAACCGCGGGAGAAATTGTAATTACTCTTTTGATTTATGCGCTCCTAATATTTTGAGAGCAAAACTTGACTTAAAATTTAAGATTTTTGAACTTTTTATAGCAGGAAAACATAAACCGCGGGAAAAATTGTATCTACTCTTTTGATTTATGCGCTCCTAATACTTTGAGAGCAAAAATTGACTTAAAATTTTAGATATTTGAACTTTTTATAGCAGGAAAACATAAACCGCGGGAGAAATTGTAATTACTCTTTTGATTTATGCGCTCCTAATACTTTGAGAGCAAAACTTGACTTAAAATTTAAGATTTTTGAACTTTTTATAGCAGGAAAACATAAACCGCGGGAGAAATTGTAATTACTCTTTTGATTTATGCGCTCCTAATACTTTCAGAGCAAAAATTGACTTAAAATTTAAGATTTTTGAACTTTTTATAGCAGGAAAACATAAACCGCCGGAGAAATTGTAATTACTCTTTTGATTTATGCGCTCCTAATACTTTGAGAGCAAAACTTGACTTAAAATTTAAGATTCTTGTACTTTTTATAGCAGGAAAACATAAACCGTGGGAGAAATTGTAATTACTCTTTTGATTTATGCGCTCCTAATACTTTGAGAGCAAAACTTGACTTAAAATTTAAGACTTTTGAACTTTTTATAGCAGGAAAACATAAACCGCGGGAGAAATTGTAATTACTCTTTTGATTTATGCGCTCCTAATACTTTGAGAGCAAAACTTGACTTAAAATTTAAAATTTTTGAATTTTGATAGCAGGAAAACATAAACCGCTGGAGAAATTGTAATTACTCTTTTGATTTATGCGCTCCTAATACTTTGAGAGCAAAAATTGACTTAAAATTTAAGATTTTTGAACTTTTTATAGCAGGAAAACATAAACCGCGGGAGAAATTGTAATTACTCTTTTGATTTATGCGCTCCTAATACTTTGAAAGCAAAACTTAACTTAAAATTTAAGATTTTTGAAATTTTTATAGCAGGAAAACATAAACCGCGGGAGAAATTGTAATTACTCTTTTGATTTATGCGCTCCTAATACTTTGAGAGCAAAAATTGACTTAAAATTTAAGATTTTTGAACTTTTTATAGCAGGAAAACCTAAACCGCGGGAGAAATTGTAATTACACTTTTGATTTATGCGTTCCTAATACTTTGAGAGCAAAAATTGACTTAAAATTTAAGATTTTTGAACTTTTTATAGCAGGAAAACATAAACCGCGGAAGAAATTGTAATTACTCTTTTGATTTATGCGCTCCTAATACTTTGAGAGCAAAAATTGACTTAAAATTTTAGATATTTGAACTTTTTATAGCAAGAAAACATAAACCGCGGGAGAAATTGTAATTACTCTTTTGATTTATGCGCTCCTAATACTTTGAGAGCAAAAATTGACTTAAAATTTAAGATTTTTGAACTTTTTATAGCAGGAAAACATAAACCGCGGGAGAAATTGTAATTACTCTTTTGATTTATGCGCTCCTAATACTTTGAGAGCAAAAATTGACTTAAAATTTTAGATATTTGAATTTTTTATAGCAGGAAAACATAAACCGCGGGAAAAATTGTAATTACTCTTTTGATTTATGCGCTCCTAATACTTTGAGAGAAAAACTTGACTTAAAATTTAAGATTTTTGAATTTTAATAGCAGGAAAACATAAAGCGCGGAAGAAATTGTAATTACTCTTTTGATTTATGCGCTCCTAATACTTTGAGAGCAAAAATTGACTTAAAATTTTAGATATTTGAACTTTTTATAGCAGGAAAACATAAACCGCGGGAGAAATTGTAATTACTCTTTTGATTTATGCGCTCCTAATACTTTGAGAGAAAAACTTGACTTAAAATTTAAGATTTTGAATTTTAATAGCAGGAAAACATAAAGCGCGGAAGAAATTGTAATTACTCTTTTGATTTATGCGCTCCTAATACTTTGAAAGCAAAAATTGACTTAAAATTTATGATTTTTTCACTTTTTATAGCAGGAAAACATAAACCGCAGGAGAAATTGTAATTACTTTTTTGATTTATGAGCTCCTAATACTTTGAGAGCAAAAATTGACTTAAAATTTAAGATTTTTGAACTTTTTATAGCAGGAAAACATAAACCGCGGGAGAAATTGTAATTACTCTTTTGATTTATGCGCTCCTAATATTTTGAGAGCAAAACTTGACTTAAAATTTAAGATTTTTGAACTTTTTATAGCAGGAAGACATAAACCGCGGGAAAAATTGTATCTACTCTTTTGATTTATGCGCTCCTAATACTTTGAGAGCAAAAATTGACTTAAAATTTTAGATATTTGAACTTTTTATAGCAGGAAAACATAAACCGCTGGAGAAATTGTAATTACTCTTTTGATTTATGCGCTCCTAATACTTTGAGAGCAAAACTTGACTTAAAATTTAAGATTTTTGAACTTTTTATAGCAGGAAAACATAAACCGCGGGAAAAATTGTAATTACTCTTTTGATTTATGCGCTCCTAATACTTTGAGAGAAAAAATTCACTTAAAATTTTAGATATTTGAACTTTTTATAGCAGGAAAACATAAACCGCGGGAGAAATTGTAATTACTCTTTTGATTTATGCGCTCCTAATACTTTGACAGCAAAACTTGACTTAAAATTTAAAATTTTTGAATTTTGATAGCAGGAAAACATAAACCGCTGGAGAAATTGTAATTACTCTTTTGATTTATGCGCTCCTAATACTTTGAGAGCAAAAATTGACTTAAAATTTAAGATTTTTGAACTTTTTATAGCAGGAAAACATAAACCGCGGGAGAAATTGTAATTACTCTTTTGATTTATGCGCTCCTAATACTTTGAGAGCAAAAATTGACTTAAAATTTAAGATTTTTGAACTTTTTATAGCAGGAAAACATAAACCGCGGGAGAAATTGTAATTACTCTTTTGATTTATGCGCTCCTAATACTTTGAAAGCAAAACTTTACTTAAAATATAAGATTTTTGAAATTTTTATAGCAGGAAAACATAAACCGCGGGAGAAATTGTAATTATTCTTTTGATTTATGCGCTCCTAATACTTTGAAAGCAAAAATTGACTTAAAATTTAAGATTTTTGAACTTTTTGTAGCAGGAAAACATAAACCGTGGGAAAAATTGTAATTACTCTTTTGATTTATGCGCTCCTAATACTTTGAGAGCAAAAATTGACTTAAAATTAAAGATTTTTGAACTTTTTATAGCAGGAAAACATAAACCGCGGGAGAAATTGTAATTACTCTTTTGATTTATGCGCTCCTAATACTTTGAAAGCAAAACTTAACTTAAAATTTAAGATTTTTGAAATTTTTAGAGCAGGAAAACATAAACCGCGGGAGAAATTGTAATTACTCTTTTGATTTATGCGCTCCTAATACTTTGAAAGCAAAAATTGACTTAAAATTTAAGATTTTTGAACTTTTTGTAGCAGGAAAACATAAACCGTGGGAGAAATTGTAATTACTCTTTTGATTTATGCGCTCCTAATACTTTGAGAGCAAAACTTGACTTAAAATTTAAGATTTTTGAACTTTTTATAGCAGGAAAACATAAACCGCGGGAGAAATTGTAATTACTCTTTTGATTTATGCGCTCCTAATACTTTGAGAGCAAAAAATGACTTAAAATTTTAGATATTTGAACTTTTTATAGCAGGAAAACATAAACCGCGGGAGAAATTGTAATTACTCTTTTGCTTTATGCGCTCCTAATACTTTGAGAGCAAAACTTGACTTAAAATTTAAGATTTTTGAACTTTTTATAGCAGGAAAACATAAACCGCGGGAAAAATTGTATCTACTCTTTTGATTTATGCGCTCCTAATACTTTGAGAGCAAAAATTCACTTAAAATTTTAGATATTTGAACTTTTTATAGCAGGAAAACATAAACCGCGGGAGAAATTGTAATTACTCTTTTGATTTATGCGCTCCTAATACTTTGAGAGCAAAAATTGACTTAAAATTTAAGATTTTTGAACTTTTTATAGCAGAAAAACATAAACCGCGGGAGAAATTGTAATTACTCTTTTGATTTATGCGCTCCTAATACTTTGAGAGCAAAAATTGACTTAAAATTTAAGATTTTTGAACTTTTTATAGCAGGAAAACAT